>CABPRJ010000026.1:78177-304210 GCA_902439185.1 Cinara cedri
ATACGCGTCCAAAGCGATAAAATTAGAAATTGGAAAAGTGAAACATGATCTTTTTTGTTATGGCAGATAGATTATGATTAGAGATACTATGAAGTATAAATAAACTATACGATATAAAATATACTTTTGTTGTAGTTTTCTGAAAAATATGACTGAGCCCCCTCAACCAAGTCTTTGACGCCACCCCTGCCAGAAAAGAGGGAATTTAACATCCAGATTCCCCTATGGTTATGCTACTGTAGATTTTTGAAACATTTAATGTTTCTTATATTTCTTAGGCCAGTATCTAAAAATGATATTTTTATCATTGTTAATTATTTGTTAATTAGGTACTTAAATTTTTTTTTTTTTTTGGATGAGATAATAGACGAAGAACCTGTCGTATTCATAAATATAAGGACGTGAATGATATAATTGATTTCTTAAAATTTTGCGAATAATTTATTTAATGTATTGAGTATTTACTAATGCACCTATAAAACTGAATTAAACACAAAAATATCCAAAATATCTATCATAAACTAGATTATCTTTTATTGTTTAAATATTATTCGTTTAAAATTATTATCAGTGTCAAAGTCATCACTGGTTTAGGAATTAAATTTGGGTGTATTAATTATAGATTTCAAAGGATTATTGAAAATGTTCGTATAATTATGTAGATGTACCTAGGCCTATACAATTAATATAATTATGTAAAATTAATGTATTTTTTTTATAAAAAAAAAAAAAAAAACAATATACAGGAAACTGTTATATTATATAGACCGTATGTGTTTGTGATTTATCCAGATACCAATTAAATAATCTTATAAAGCTAACAGAAATAATTCTACATTTTAAAACTGGGAACAAATTAAAAATCAAAAAACCGGACGTGAATTCTTCGCGTTTAGTGAGTTTGTATTGTACACATCATGGCGAAATTCGTTTATATTAGGTATACACGTACACACGAATTCAAACGGTCGTAACGTTTATTGCCAAGTAGATTGATAACTAAAAGTATTCTGCGCTGCCGTTTTCGCTGGGACAGAAGAAAACTTTATTTTTTTTTTGCCTCACGTCTAATCCTATATCAGTGAATTTATAGCGATGACACACAACAGACGACGATAGCGATTGTGTTCGTCGGGTATCGACGAATATAATATGGGGTAGGAGCGTACTATTGACAATACGCTCAAAAACTAATCCACTCAAATCGCTTATACCTGGGGAGAACGGCCTACAGCACTAACATAACTAATTTAAACTATTTATATTCACTTACCTGTGTTGTCGCATGGTTAGACTTGGTTGCAGACGTCGTCGTGGCAGTGGTAGTGGTGGTATCTGGTGTCACTGGCGCGGCCACGGGTGCAATGTATATTCGTTGCGAAACTCGATTAAATTGTCCTGAAAAACACGAGTAACGAAATCTTAAAAAAAAAAAAAATGTATATTGAATATAATACGCTTTATATATTTTGGAAATTAGGACGGTGGTTAATACAACATTTTGCTAAGCGAAAGGTTAAAGTTAGGTAAGCTATTTGTTCGTAGATATGTATAGTTAAGTAGTTAATTAAATATATTATTGCAATTGGAATATATTTGCCACAGAAAATCATAAAAAAAAAAATGAGCGCAAGGTAACATTATTATAAAATTGATTCTATAATAAATTTTATTACAAAATATTTCTACTAGTTAAACATAGAATTGATTTTTAACATTTAGTTTTAAAAACGTAGAAGAAAATTCCATACTTAATGATTAATATAAATATTAACTTAAATTAAAACTAATTTGATAATGGTTTGTCGGAGTTTGTGTATATTTTATACAAAAACATGTCTTACGGGAAAAACTCTCACGCCTCGTAGAATAGTTAAATGTTGATATTTATTTTTATTTGCATGAGGAAGATATTTTGGTCACACTTTAGGTTATATTGAACTGTTAGAAAATTTCTAAAAACTGTAGTAAGCGTTTGAAAATTTTTAATTTTTGTTATTTTCTTTTCTTCTAAAATTTTTATGTATTCCAAAATACAGGTTAATCAAATTTGGAGTCAAATGTAACTTGCAAAAAGTTTTGAATTATCAAATAAAAACAAATAATATTGAAATTGGTGCATTTTTCCGGTGAAGTCATTTTTGTTTGTAGAAACGGTTGTATTCCTTTCCTCTAAATGAATATCAGACAGTAGATTAGTGTGAAAGTTTTAACTATAAGGTGATCATTAAAATATTAAAAATAATTTTCAATGTTACAAAATTGCAGACAATTTTGAAAGGTTCAATTTTAATTTTGGAAAATTGAGCTTTTTAGAATCTGTCATCAGAATAGCTTGTATTTATAGTTTTGCATTACAATATTTTTTTGTTCGTTCTCCTTTTAAATGTTTACATCAGTATAGGTTTGAAAATAAATAGCCAACTCATTATTTAAAATTTGTGTGCAGCCCAGATGCTTTTCATTTTAAAGTAATAGTTTCTTTTTCTAAATAATTCTTCTTAAGAATGTAAGTAGTGTTCAAGATAAAATAAAATGGTGCTTAAGTCATCAAATACTTATCATGACATTGCGCACCTTGAAAATAAATAACAATCTCTTCGTGTATTTTAATTAAACATTTGGGCGTGGCTATTACTTAAACGAAAGGGGGAAAAAAGATAGGCTTTTTATCTCATTGACATACAGTGACCCACCCACCGTTTCTGGCAAAGGTCCTTCCATGTATCGATCCTTTTTGCCCTCATTTCCATACGAACCCAAATTAACCCGTTGTTTTGCGGCGAATTCCTGTATAATGATACGTGTACACCCCTTCTCTGCTATGAAAACCCACAGCCATGATTCGTGGTTAAAATTGATAACCCAAAGCTCGTTTTTTAACTGGTGCCGGTTACCAGCACCTTGGTAGAAGAACAAATTAATGAATCTTTTGGCTAACATGAGCGAGGGAACAAAAGAATGTGTAATATGTAGTTATGCAGACTTATTGTGTAAATAAATGTTAACAAAATAAAAAATAAAACCCCATCATTTGTGTATATACCAATAGAGAATTTTTCCAGGTAAAAAACTGTTAATGATGAACATAACATTTTAAGCAACTTTAAAACCGTACTAATATTATCTTTTTAATATCACGATTAAATTTAAATTACCTACCGATTATTTACATGAAAGGATAACAAAATAACGTTTATTTGTGTTACCGGAATTATGAATAATCCTACATTCATAATGCATAATGCCAAAAACCACCAGGCAATATACATAATCATCACATTGACCAGGTATTATAAACTATGTCAAAGCAAATTAGGTGATGTAATAAATAATTATATGACTAAGATATTTTGGTATCTATATTTTTTTAATAATTGTTGAGTTATGCGAAATAAAAATATACTCGTAAAAAAATTAAATAATACAAACAATTTAAATTTAGTTTATTATCTATTCGATTCCCAATATCACGACTATCTAACAACATTTTATTATCCTCTAACCTTTGGAGTATAAACGAGGAGAATCAGTTACCTACAATTTTATAAATGGTTTCACATTATTATAGGAGCCTTTCCTATTCTACATTTGGATTTTTGAATGAAATAGTTTCAAATTAAAAATAACTTTAACTTGAACTAGTGACATTTTGAAATATAGCTATAGGTATACAAATTTAAACCTTTTTCTTTTATCTTCGTCATAGATTTTAAATTTTAATACATAATCCTTAATTTGCCACCAAAAACATAAGCACAACTAGATCACTAACTTTGGGGGTGATAAAATTATAGACACATCACAGACCCATGGGTGTAATGTCACCACAATCTCCTTTATATGACACTTATGATAAGGAACTACGCATTTCATTTACAATTTTTTTGTGTAAAAATATATCATAACTTTTTTAACTTCATTTTTTTATATACACATGCCTTATCGTACATTAGGTAATTAGTATTTTGTCTGCTTATTAATTATGATATATATAGATAAATTATTATTTAGCCGATAGTATAAAAAAAGCTTATGTGTATTTTTGGAGTTGCTAAAGACTTCCTAAAATCTCTCTAGTTGTGCTAGAGAAAAAAAAAAAGAAAGTAATCAATTTTTTCCACACAAATACAATATTAATACTTCGCTATTTCAAATCATTCTAAGAAACAGGATTAACATTTTAATCTTACTTATGCTAATATTAATTTGGAGTTATTAATGTATTTCACTAAAATTGTATTCTTAATAAACCAACAAAAAAATATATTTTAAGCATAACAAATTATTACATTATATTATGCTCATAAACATAAATATTATTTAAGGTCAAATTTTGATGAAACTCGTAAGTACTGTGCAGCATTTTATATTATGTATAAATGAATCGTTTTTTGTTAGAAATGATTTATCATTGCTTGCAGGTACATAAATTAAATAAATTTATATGTCCTACCTTTCAACTTCTTATAGTAAATAGAGGCGTATACAAGGGGGGGCGATAGGGACGATCGCCCCCACCCCTCCTGGGCATTGTTGAATTTGTTACATGTATATGTGCTTACTTATTTTATTATTATTAACCTACTGTTGGTTATAATAATAATTGTATTGTGATTATCTATACGACCATTGTCTGTACTCTACAACCATGTTTGTGTTATTAACTGTTATTATTTTGTTTTAGGGAACGATATCATAGAATCGTGATAACTATATTATAACAAACATTGATACTTTTTAATGGAAAGACGGCCATGGTAGTATGAGTACGACACTGCTGGTCTGCAGTAGTTTTCGGCATTTGTGTTAGCAGTTTGCATTAATACTCAATTCTAAAATTCGTAATACACCTATGCACGAAATAATGGCTATATATAATGGCTAATAATTGTGTTAAGAAAAAAAGCCCTGACGAATCAAAAAATATTTATTTTATATTTACCTACTATAAAAACTACAATCAGATATTTTTATAACAACCGATATGGGTAAATTGACTACAAATAATATACTAAAGTTATTATTTTAAAACTCTGAATTCAAATATACAAATAACATATATTTGGTACCTATACCTACAGTATATTATTATTTTATACTATTCTTTGTTGGGTTTTTCAAGCAATAAATTTGAAAAATAAGATAAATATAATATATAAATAAATAATTTCCAACAAAAGTAGATCATAAGCAATAATATACGTAAAACATGTTTTTGAATAACTACCTAATTATAATTTTTACAATTTTTTATTGTTTAAAATGTATTATATTAATTTATAATGAATGGGGGCTTTCTTCCAAGCCTTCTTTTCAATACTTATAAAAACATTTTTTTTAAGATGCCAATAACTGTATTTTTCACTGGGGCTTTTTTTTCCTTTATCGGGGCTTTTTTTCCTTATGTGGTTTTTGGTTAAGGCATTTTTTTCCCAGGGCTTTTTCATTTCCCAATAATAGTTATCAAAGTGGGTAGAAATCAATTATTCACGTTTTAAGCAAGCGAAACGATCGGGAAATTTTGAATGATCTATTTATAATCTGTAATATTGCTATTTATGGTCATATACTTTTATAAGTATGATTAAAGTAAGAATTTCGCTCCCCCCCTGGAAGATGAGTTTATTATGACACTGCGCACCAATCAGTAATATTAGCTTTTATTTTATTAGTTAATAATATAAGCAAATGAACGAACTGAGGAATGTATTGGTTTTACAATTATGTTTATTTTTTTTTTATATGGGGGAAACACGCAGGAAAACTGGAAAATTTACGAAATGTATTATTTTAAATTTTGTTTTTTGTTTTGATTCAGTTAAAAATATTTGTACAGACTTGAAATTTGGACAGAAAACTCATATTTGCCTTTTATATACGTTGTTAAATTTTCAAAACATTAGCCTTTTTTGAGCTATTTATAGGTATTTTAATTTTGCGAGTTTTTCACGTAATTTTTTTTCATTAGGTACTCTGTGGATAATATTATTAGACCAAACAGAAATTCTAAAAAATTTAACAGGTTTATTATAAGGTGTTTGTTGTGATAAAAAAAAAAATGAAAAAATAAATTACAAAAGGAAAAGAAAAATATGAAAAGTAGTTTAAATTTCAAGTTTCTACGAATATTTTAAAATAAATTACAATAACAAATTAAAATTGCAGATAAACCATTAATGTACGGAACATTTACCGTTCTTTCTACGTCAACGTCTTTTTCTGATTTTTCTCAATTATTATTTAAAACTGCTCGAAAAATTAAAAATGATTTACTTAATCACCAAGAAGATTCAAGATTCGATAAAAAAGATTTCATGTTATTTTTTAATTGAAACAAGATTTATGGTAGAAAACTTAAAGCGTACAAATTTAAAATGATAAAATCAATTGTGCCGTAAATTTTTTCTATGATTTTGTTTCCGGTGTTTGCCTAATTATTTTGAGGACCCCATAGAAAATTAAAAAAATTAGCTCTTTAATCCACCAACTAGATCTAAAATGTAACAAAAAAGATCTTTCATCATATTTCGATTGAAGCAATTTATCTGTTCGAATAGCTTTTACAGATAGAAATAAAAAAACCACAAATCACAGAAAAACCAATAAAAATACACATTATAGTAATACCAATAGTTACATTGCTTTGCTTCGAATCTAAAACATAGCATTACTAAATTTATAAAACATTTATTATAAATTATTGAATTTATTCATTTTCTCGTAAAATCACTTTTATATTTATCCCACTAAAAAAAAAAAAAAAACGAACAAGTTTAAAAATGTGTAAAATATATTTAGCATCAAATTATAATATATATTTATATAATTGTAATTGTTGTATCTTTCTAGATCAATTTCTTAAATAATACCATTTACTATTATGAACAATTATTATTTTTATATAATACAATCTTTCAAATGTATAAATGGCTTTACATTAATTCATACAAAATTGTTTACTCAATATTAATATTTTATAACAAAAAATGTTACTTACTAACTACTACTATTAAATCTTTTTGATCCAAGTAATATTTTACTCAAGTTTTAAGGCTATTTAAATGAAAATAATTTCTTATTTATTAATTTATTAAATAAAATGTATAATACCTAGATTGTTCACATTGCAGGTAACATATATACATTCAGGATGGACTTTAAGTGAATTTGATTTCTATTTTTATTTTTTATTTTTATTTTAGTTGTAATGATGTTGTGGCTTATGGATTCGTTTAATACGCTTTATTTAACACTATTTAACAATTAATACTTCAATACTTAACAATATTTTCTATTTTTTAATGAAGAATCATTAAAATAAAATATTGTATACATATTTATAGGTATATCTACAAAAGTAAAAGAATAAAAAAAGTTGATATAATTTGATAACATCAATATTATTTACGTCTTCTACATTTTTATTTTTCAATATATTTAGTTTTATTTTTTTTTTTTTTGTATAATGTTATCATCAAACTCATCAAAAAATTAAATATAAAAATACAAAAACACAATATACTTTTTTTTTTAATTATTCGTTAAATTAAGTTGAAATGTTAACATACAAATTTATTTTTTGCCTGCATTACTGTATGTAATAAATTATTTGGTATACTATATTTATGTAGAATAAGTACTTTAAATTAAATTTAACTCTGGTCCCTGACAATATAATAGTGTAATTGGGACATGTAGACATGTTTATATCCGAGATATTATATTGTTATACCGCCATAAAATAATACCAGGCGACTGGCACAAAGGCAAATAGCTCAATATTAAACAATATTTCAAACTTACGTAAATCCATTAATATCTAAACTTTAATCCATCTCACCATTAAGTGTCCCAAAAGGCAACTTAAAAGGGTTGTGCCGTTAGCGTGTTTAGATCTATTTCATTAGGTACTGACTTATATTTAAATGAAAATTCGTCATTTTTTTTAGCTTATAAATATTGTTGACATTAAAATAATCTTAAATTAATAATAAAATATTATATTATTACGCTCAAGACTATTTTATAATATAAAACAATTGTATCTGATGATTTTTATATCTTATTATAAAAAATAATAACCTTATTGAATACTTAGATACCGAGTCTGAATGTTACATTTTCATATTGAACGATTACTATAATGTATAGAAATACTTTGTATATTCTTATAATTTATTTTGCTTTTCCTTAGTGTGTTGTAAAAATGTTCATAATATTTATTAAAATGTGACAATTCAAGTATTTGTAGCGTTTTCTTCATTTTATTAAACTTTGTACACAAGTTTTATACATACGAGTAAAATAATATTTATTAAAATTATATACATTTATTTATATATATCTTATTTTTCTTTTTTGGCTTTATTCCAATTGTTTGGGGTCGGCTACTCTCGTCCTAAATTTCCACTTGATCCAATCTCTCACCACACATAAACCGGTTGTCTATATTTTATTCTCAATTGAGTCCAACAACTTTCTTCTCATCCTCTTTCCTTTTACGTTTATTTTCATTGTAATTCTCACTGTTTCAGATTTCTCTCTTTCTATATGACAAAATATGACAAAAGACCTTTTTTGTTACATTTTGAATCTAATTTATAAAAAGGAAAATCATTTGTTTGATTTTTCTTGGAGTTTTCATAATAATTGTGAAAATCGAAAAAAGACTTAAAATGAAATCTAATAAATTTACGGCATTATAATTTCATCATTTTAAATTTGTATGCATGGTATTATTCACCAGAAATATTGCTCCAATAGCCAAATAAGTTTTCTTTTTTGCTGCATTTTTAATCTAGGTAGTGAGTAGGAAAGGAATTTTTTGGTTTTCCCTGTAGTTTTTTAATAATTAAAAAAACCGAAAAATATGTAGATAGAATGGGAAAATTTATGAAAATAATTCTTTTATCATTTTAAATTTTGTTTTTGTAATGTAATTCAGTTGAAAATATTTGTTGTATTTAATACATGTGTGTATGTATTAATACATTTCGTACTTTATTCAGACTCTACAACTAACCTTTAAAAAACTGAAATAAATAATAATATTTATGTTTTTTTATACTGGTTTCAAAAAGTATAATTTATATTTTCAAAGACGTTTTAGTGGCATGATGTCACTTATTTGTATATTTATTTATTCATAGCTAATGGTAGATAAAATTTGTATTATTATGTTATTTATTCATTGCTAATATAAGCCAACCTTACATTTATATTGTGTTTTTTCACAATCACTAATGGCAAATCACTATAATTGTTTTGTATTTATTTGCATGTTTATAATTTAAACGAAATTATACTGATAAAATAACTTTTAATTACAATAGTATTTGAGAAAAGAAAATGTAGAAACCAAGTTCATAAATATGAAAACTGAGATAGTATATAGTATACATATAGGTATCTGGTTAAAAAAAGTTGTTTTCTTAATGTCCCAGTTTAAAACTCGCAGAGAAAACTTTTAAGGAATAGTAAGTGCAATTCATGAAAATACTATTGTTTACATTTTACGGCGTTGATATAATAGACATCACAAGGCCAGTGAATATTAAATTTCCAAAGATTTTTTTTTTAAAACAACTAAAAATCGCTTTATAAACATGCGAGTGTATCATAGATATGAATTTGGTTCTACTATGATGTGTTTGTGTACAACATTTATACGAAAAATTTGGCATTAATCAAAAAATCACAAATGAGTTTTTGTTTTATTTTGTATCTGCTTGGTGCATTAAGGAGATTATTTTTAATTTTGTTTTTAGATTAAGAGCGTAGCGAGGGATCTATAAGTTTTACTGTAATGTGTATTTTTTTATTTTTCGTGTATGCAAATAACTTTATTGCCAGAAATCTTAATCTGATGGATAGAGTGTAACACCTATTCTGAAATTTTTATAGTTGGTACTTGGAGAGGTCAGTTTTTTGATTTTCAAAGCTGTTTTCAAAATAATGTTACGCTACACTTTATGTACTTAGATAGAAAAAAAATAAAAATATTTTAAGTATTAAATACTAAGTGTCGACTAAATTTTCTACAAGTAATTTGCCCATGTTTCAGCTACGATTTAGAGTCATCAGTTACATCGAACATACCATTAAGTGTTAAAATAGAAAACAGGTCTCATTATACTATTATTATTGTATCTTTTGTTTTATTCAAAAATAATCTAAAAATCTAATAAATGAATGAGTATTACTAAAGTGTACACAATATGACTTTCGTACTAGTTTAGAATAAGAATAGCTATTACTATTCAACGCTTTATTATATAATTTTAGAAAATGTTTCGTCTGTATTCTCCAAATATTACGAAATAATATTTCCGTATATAATACGAACTTGATGGACATTACTGCTATAGCAGTAATATGTAAAATGTATTAATACTTATCAATATTGTTGAAGAAGTAATCTTTTCAATGGTATCAAATCATAGAAGACGGTAAACTGCCATATTACGGTAATCCACATTGACAATTTACATAGATTTTGAATATAGGTATAGCATTTGTAATATAATAGTAAACATTATATTACAAGTGTCCGTCAATGTGTTAATTGTTATCACTGTAATATATTAAGCTATACTTTTTTTTTTGTAGTTTTTATTGTATGGTCATTTTATACTTATAAAATACTAAAATATATTATAATATATTTTACAATTGATACTTATGTTGTTGATTAAAAATTTAAAATATAGACGTTGCGTAGTGGCATAAGTCATAACTTGCCATGTTAGTTGTTACATATTATATAATATGATACGTTATTATAATATAGTATATTTAATAACATTATGTCAATAAACAACATTTTGGTAATTCAATATATTTTAAATTATTTCAATATGACGAATAATATTGAATGACGACGCGGTGAAGTGTAGGATATCTGCCTCGATGAATCGTATTTAATAAAACGAAGTACATATTATTATTATTCATCTAAATGAAGACTTAGATCTTAAAACAAGACGTAGTGTAATGTTATTTAACAGAGGAAAATCGATTTGTGTTTCGGAGACGGAAAAAACTAAAAGTTTCCAACAGTAACATTATTGCTTGAATTGCCATTTGAAAATTAATCTTTTGTTGGGTTCTTAATACTCTGCTGCAAGGCAAGTGTATTTAATATTTATTGTAACTTTGCTGAAATGCATTATTATGGCCTATAAATTATAATTATAAGGAATTTTGTTTGTGCAGGAACATTTACATTTTCACCTGTAGTAACTGAAATATTATACTTCTATTAATGTTTTATTAATATTTTGAAATATTTGTAGTATTGGAATTATACATTGGATGTTATATAATAAAGAATGTATTAAACATGTAGGGATCTCTCGAATAATAATTAAATATTAACTACTCTACGAGTATCACTTAACTAATATGTTAGTATATTACAAAACATAATAAAAACCTCAGATGATACATTTATTGAATAAGTATAGGTTTAAAAAATTGTATACAAATTTAAAACATAGAATGGAAGTGTTAGGTACTTATTGAATTAGATTAGTGTTGAATAATTTTAGAAATATGAATAAACTTTAAATATCATTTTTTTTTCCTGAGATACTTCTGTTTGTATATTTATTTTAAGCATTCACAAAATTAATTGCAATGTAATAGAAAAAAAAAAGTTGTTATAGGTTTTTAAATATATAAACACTAGCTACCTAATCAATTAGCCTGTTGATTCGATTATTCGATCATCAATTCGACACGATCGAATAAGTTTATACACTATCATAGCAATCTCGTACTACGTTGCCTCGTTACCGTGAACCAAACTAACTATATAAACATAATCGTGTAACGGTTATACTGTAACATATGTGAATCGGAAAATAAAATAATACAAATAGGTCAGAAGTTTTCTGTGAGTACTCCTTTAGGTCACATATAGTGTATACGCCTGGCCACTGGAAAATTGTAAATCCAATAGTTTATCTAATTGAGCTCTAACTCTTAATATGGTTGGGACTATTCATTTACACAGACTAAAATTTATGGGAATATAAGAACATTCAAAATTATATATAATTAGATATTATAAACATAGATGGAACATGCAGTAGAAATAAAAAGATAAGTTTATAATAATAATTTGGAGTTATCATAAATAAATAATGTTTTTAAATGTTTTATATATTTGTAAGTTAAACAAATTAACTTATTTTGTCTTAATTATAAAGTTTTTAATAATTCAATTGAACTTCTATGCATATTTTTTTCTAATTATTATATTGTCAATGTCAAAAGCATTTTGTTCCCTAATCTAATTAAATAATTATATTTTTGTAAAGTATATGTTAATAACAAATTAATAAATAAATTTATATACATTTTCTTCGCTATTTGTTTTGTGATTGAATGAACAAGTGTATAATAGTACTTGTTACGAGCGCTTCAGTAGATAGTGACATATCAATTGTTATTGGGTCGGTTCAGTAAGATATGGTTGTAGTTAAATTGGCTTGACACGATGGTATACTATCGACTGAAAGTGAGTGATATAGCATCCAGAAAATAAATAATGAAAATAAAATTCTAGTGTTTTGTATTCCCAAAGGAAAAGCGACTCAGGTTTTTCTTGAAATTCGAGAATTCTAACGGTTTTAGTATCGATATTATGCACTGGAACTTCTTACTAAAATAAACATAGCGATTCAATCATTTTGAGTGCTATTTGTTTTAAAAATACATATATCTTATATCATACATAATACCTATTGTATAAATGTGTTACTATTGTTAGAACACGTTGTTTTAAACAGTTAAAATAAAATTGCCACACAAATATACTTAATGATATTTTCCCCAATTGTTTCCTCCTAAAAGCTGTTTTTGTAATACAATAGGAAATTATTCAAAGTTGGAAATAATTGGGTATAATCCACATCATGTATACAAAAGAAAAAATACAATATGATTTTAAACTGACCAATAGCTATAAAAAAAATAACGATTTTTCTTAAGGAACATATTGATTTTGAAAAAAAAAGACAGCAGAATTTTTTGTTTGTAAATATTATTATTAGGAAAACTAAAGGTTGGGACTATAGGATTCGGAAAAAAATAAAACTGGGAATACAACCTATATTATAATCACAAAATATATTTAGTGTAATAAAAAATGATGTTAAAAAAAAAAATACAAATTAAACATTGCATGATAAAATTAATGTTTTAAAAAACAGGAGGTTTTTCAAAGATTTGTTCAATTCTTATTTAATTTTCATCATTTTAGATTCGGAGCGGAGCGAAGGAGTTATAATTTTATTATGATGTGTTTTTTTTCTGTTCGTAAACAACTTTTCGAAAGGAAATCTAGCTCTGATGTATAGAGTATAGCATCTTTTCTGAAAGTAAATTTTCTTTATTTTGTGTATTAGAAAGATCATTTTTTGATTTTGTAAAGGATTTTCAAAATAATTGGGATAACCCCGAAAAAAAAAAAATGATTGGAAAACAGCAAATATTTACGGGTACGCTGTGGTGATACAGTTTTCATTGGTTTTAATTTTTGTTCACGATGTTCGGGAATATCTTTTAACTATTTGGTTATTCAATGTTTAAATATTACTAAGTTAAGTATTGTACAGAATTGTAAAATACTCTGATGACAGTAAATCTACTCGGTTTGTGAATTACCGGTACCTATTACATTTTATACAATTTGTTTTCTAGTATACTCCTCCACTGGTCAAGTAATATGTGGTGTCATGACAACAAACGCTATCACATCCACTAATAGGACGTGGAATAATTTGATTACTATTGACAACTATTCATTATAAAATTGCATTACTTTTGCACATTATAGCGCTTCTGTGAGTTGTATTTGGTAATTATTTTAAGTCATCTGGATTATGATAATAATATTTAGATTAAAATTACTTTAATATGGTAAATAACCCTATAGTTAAAAATATATTAACATGCATCTTATATCATTGTATTCGTCATTCATTGTAGGAAAATATAGGGTCCACATAATATCTTAATTTTGGGGTTGAAAATGAAATAATTTTAACAGACCGAACTAGTTAATTCGTAATTTTTCGACTTTGATATGTGCTCATTTTTAGATTTTAAGTGGAGCGAGAAATTTATTGGTTTTACAATGACGTTTATTATTTTTTTTATCTATGATCAATTTTTTTACCGGAAATTTTATTCTGATTTTCAAGTGTAGTATTTTTTCTGAAAAGAAATTGAACTGGGGTGGTACTTTAAGGTCATATTTTTATTGGGAAATATTAATGGAAAATAGCAGTAAAAACGGGAAAATGTACGAAATGTATAAGGTTTTCAAATCGTATATATTACGGTCTTTTAAAATGTGTATAACCGAACTTCTCTCAGAACAAGTACATAATATTTTCCCTGCACCTTCCTAACTCTTCACTTACAACAGTAGTTCACCCATCGTACGAAGTATGCCAGTTTGTTCTTTTTTGTTGTAAGATTCTGAATATTGAGTGGAATATTTTTGTTTTACTATGTGTGCTTTTTTTAAAATATTTTTTTTCTAGTAATGACATTTTTTTTTTCATAAAAATTGCTCTAATCAAGCAATGACGAGAGCTTTTTTGTAGAATTTTGGATCTAGTTAGAATTAGTAGGTGCATTTATTTAAGGTTATTTTTTAATTTTTCGTTATTTTCATAACAATTATGAAAAACTGGAATGTTTATGAAAATTACGTTCTCGGTTATTTTCGATTTTGTTTTTTTGTTATAATTGAGTTAAAAAAAATCATAAAGTCCTGAAATTCCCAACGAATATTAGTCTTTTCTAGACTTAGTAAAATTAGATTTTGGCGATTTTTAAGCTATTATAGGTATTTGAAATTTGAGATTTTGTTTTAAATTTAATTGGTAGAAATGCGTGAAAAGTTGTTCACAGACATACACACAAATCTAAAAATATTTTTTTTTATCGAATTTCTTATATTGTATATGTAAATTCTTGACTATTATCGATTTGGGTTGCGTTTTTTATTTTTCTTCGAATTACAAATATTTTATTTCGACTATCAAACCAATTGTATGTAAATTTTTGGTATTAATTCAGATAATTTAATCATTATTTCTTCACGTTTTACGCGTACAGATCTCAAGCGTTTGTCAGGAAAAATTCATCAGGTGGAGTACATTTCGCCTTCGTGGCAGTAAGGGTTAGTCGTGTATAGTGGGAGCCTATTTATATACTATTTTGTGTAGTTGTAGGAGATTTCTGTGAATAGGATCTGTATGCGATTCCTGTTTTACGTATTATTCAACATGACTGTTACACTACTAATTCCATCTGGCCACCTGCTACAAAAAATATATCATTTTTTTTATATTATTTAGGTCTTATATGAGAAAAAAATTATTTTCACACAAGTATTGGTAAAGCGAGAGAGGGATTCGCTTAAATATTTTTAAAATGTAGGGGAATGATATTCACAGTGGGAAGGGGGAATAAGCCTAACCCAAGTCCTTCTTAAATGTACTTTCGTTATATGAGTTTAGATGATTCGGTTAGGACATATTAGGATATATTAGGTAACTATTATATCTACCTATATATTTATTAATCGCTTATCACGAAATAGAAAAGAACATTTGTTTTTTTTTTTTTTTATGTGACCCAAATCCCATAATATGTAGTTAATGTAATTACTTTTAGTTATTTGTAAATGAAACTCTGTATACAATAGGTAGTTAAATAGGTAGTAGTTAACTCGTTAATATTTCAATAACGTTAGCAGTAGTAATGATTATTAAATATTGATATTTTAATTTTGCCGCAAGTTTAAGTACAGTAAAATACTATTTATATTGATATCGTTATCATCAAAAACAGAATATCATGATCATTTTTTTCAATCATGTTAATTTGATTACTGCAGTGGTTTTGTTGGAGGTTATTGAATTTATATGAGAAAGTATGATAAAAACTACCGGCGGATCCAGGATTTTCATATATTTATAAGTATAATTTATATGAAAATATATACCTAACCCGAGTATCATTATTCATTATGATATGTGTCTTGGATGTTGGGTGTTGTATTAAATCTTTAATACTATGCACTATATACCTTGCTGTTGAAATTGCTATGGTTTCGTAATTAATGAAATGGGCTGGTTATTATTAAACTGTGTAGGGAATAACGCGTTGAATAAAAAATAATATTTCTAAGAGTAATATTAAAACGTATTCATTTTTTTCTGCTTCATTTTTTTCATTCGAATGTAGATTACTCGGTGGATATCTATTGCATCGAAATCAAAAAATAAAAACAATTAACTT
The DNA here is from genome assembly GCA_902439185.1 of Cinara cedri. NCBI lineage: Eukaryota > Metazoa > Arthropoda > Insecta > Hemiptera > Aphididae > Cinara > Cinara cedri. The sequence goes on from CABPRJ010000026.1 coordinate 94,504, forward strand.
TTTTTTCATCTGTTTTTAAGCTTCATTAGTGAAATAATTATACAATTATTATATATGTATGTATATGTATTTTTTAAAATGGGTTTAGGTAACAATTAATGTTAAATATTATCAGATGACAGAATAATCACAACATTTATGACGTTATTGTTTTCCTTTCGGGGGTGGACCTTTCCATATTTTTTTGGTCGTTATTTCACGTTTCTTTATTTTAAAATTATTAAGATTTAATTTTCTTTTTAAATTTTTTTTGACAACCGTGTACTTGTAACCTGTGTACGTTTATATACGAGATATTGTATTCTCTAAAAAAAATGAAAATATTATCTTAGATTTTTTAACGCATTCATCGTAAACGTACCTATGTCAACTACCTAATATTTATACGTTACTTATGTAGTAGCTAGTAACAATGTGATCATAAATATTAAGTATGAAGTATCTACTGTATTTTAGTTTTATGTATGTATTTTATAACTTTCCATAAAAATTTAAAACAGATTTTTTTTTTTTGGTATACTGGAGAATGTAACAAAATTACTTATAAAGCGATATTATTAAACGTTCTAAATTTTGCAGTGAATAGTTTTTGCAATTATTTAAAAGTTTGATATCTCGTTCAGTTTCAAGAGGTATTTTTTAAAAATTGTGTTTAAAAAAAGAGAAATAAGTTTTAATGTTCGGTTCAACAACGTAAGTCTATACACAATTTCAAGGATTAAACCCAGGGACGTTCCTAAAAAAAATCGTTGAGGGAGGGGTGTAATCTTTAAATTTGTTGGCTAGAATTTAAAATATTAAATTTTGTTAACAAAAATAATAACTAATTGTTATAAAACTATATTATATAAAATTTAAAACTACCATAATAATTACGTTAATGTTTAGATTCTGAACAAACGAGGAATGTATTCGTTCTGCAATGATATTTATTATTAATATTTTTAGATTCTAAGTGGAGCGAAGAAGCTTATGGTTTTATAAAGATGTTTATTTTTTTTTTTTGTGGACAATTTTTCTACCAGAGGACTTACTTCGATTTTTATGTGTAGCAAAAGGAAATCGGTGTTGCGAGGTATCTTAGAAAAGGTCATTATTCGATTTTCTCAAGAGTTTACTAAACAAATGTGAAAAACCAAAAAAAAAAACGGGAAAATGTACGAAATGTAGTTTTCAGCTAAAAATAATATGGCCTTCTTTTTTCCTGTGGACAATTTTTCTACCAGTAATTTTGCTCCAACTTTTAATTATAGCAATTTTCTAAAAGAAAATTTCACTGGAGGGTTACTATAGAGAGGTCGTTTATCGATTTTCTCCGGAATTTTCTCAGCAAATGTGAAAAACTGGGAAAACATAGGAAAACGGGGAAATCGATACAACATTTAACAAATATTATTAAAGAAAATATATATAGTCTACTTAATTATTTTACTATAATATGACATATTTATTGTTGACAAAGCATCAATATCAACTGAAATCCGGTTAGAATCTGTTATATGTAAGCAATGGTTTATTGTTGTTTATAGGTATACATTAAGTTACCTTATAACAGTGGCTGCACCCGTCTCCATTATCCTAGTACGTCTTTATTTTTTTTACGATGTATACACTTTCTACCAAAAATTTTTCTACGATTTTCAAGTATAGCACCTTTTTTGAAATGAAATTTTATGTAGTTGGTATTTTAAATAAGTCATTTGGTTTTCTAATCATTTTTCATAATAATTGGGAAAACCGGTATATTTACCAAAATAATGCTTTTATTATTTTTAATTTTTTTTTTTTTTTATTTTTTTAAATATTCGTTTAACTTGAAATTTAGATATGAAACCTATATTTGCATTTTCTAGAGGTGATACAATTTTTAAAATATTTATGTATATAAATTATAGCTATTTATAAGCAATTTAATTTTACGAATTTTTCACGTAATTTTTAATTGGTTGGTGATATAAGTCCTACTTTGCGGTCAAAAATAAAATTGTTTTTCATCAATCAAATTTTTAAAAATAATCGTGAACATTAAAATTAAAAAACATGTATAATCAAACAGAATCGTTTTTCTTTAGCAAAGATTAATCGTTGCTTACAGATGTACATTAAATTCCCATCTTTATCCTACATTGCTAAATTTTTATTTACAACAGTGGCTCACATTTCATGTGGAGTTTGTCCGTATTTGTTTTGTTTAGATATAAATATCATTTGTTTAATTAAAAATTATTTCGTCACAATCGATCTCTTCGGTGTTTCAGCGTTGCCAAACGGCTGTAGAGTAATACATTTCCGATCGGAGCTATTATTGATACCATGAAACGCCCAATAATGTAAAATAAGAAATAGGTACCTAGGTGCCAATTAAGATATTCAGAATATCGAACGGAAAGGTCTTATCAATGTTTTTCTGAGTCCGCTCGATTCTCACTATGTGGCAAGATAGCTGGCGTTAGTTCTGTTAGCGCTTTTAAGACAAAATTAGTAAAAAAATCAACTAAAACCAGTTTAAAGTTTAGACTGGAGGAGTAGGGTGTATAATAAATTGCATATCTAATCTATCACGGCTACATATATACAATAAGTATTGACATAGTTTTTAAATAGTACACTAGAAGTGAGAGCTTCACTTATCACACGTTCGTTCGGTAATTTATATATCTTAATTCGTGTTACCAAATAGGTTTAGTTATCTTGGTACCGACTCTTGCTAACCTGCTTCGACACTGTGCTGTCTGTACATAGCCGTTCAGAAATATCAAGTTAAAATATGTATGGATACCGAATAAATTAATACATTTCAGTCGAATAAATTTACCAAGTGACGATTGCCGACTGAAATTTTAATATTGCCAAGTGGCAAGGGAGGGGTGTCGTACGGGGGGTACGGTGGGTTATGGGGAGCATGACCCACCTTTGGTTCGTCCCTGGTTAAACCATGATCGATTTTGTATTTTGGCATGATGAATATGCATTTACAACTCTTAACGTATTTAATATTACAACAATTCATAATCTATATAAATATTTGATTATACAATTTTTATGGCGAGAATAATATTATGATTTAATTTATTTAAGATTTACCGTTCACCGATGAATGATTATAGCTCATAAAATATATTTAATGTTTTTGTTACTATTAAACCTTTTAATCCCCTCCCTTTTGGTGGTTATTTTTAGATGTCACAAACTATGTAATATAAATTTTATTTATATTAAAAAAACGACCTGCAAAGAAAATTGAATGGAGCGAGAATGTTATAATGGCATGATCAAATATTTTATTTGCAGACAACTTTTGTACTAAAAAAACGTGTTCGGTAGTTTTCATGTAGTATTTTTCATAAAATTGGAAATTTTAAATATGTTGTAAGTAATCCGAGAAATAAACAATTATTAAAAATATTTATGAATACTGTTAATTTTCTGAAATAGTTATTTAATGTGTTTATAATATTAGCATAAATTACTTACTTACAAAATAAATTAAAACATAATTTGATAACGAATGAGTTATTAAAAATATGTTTAATATTATGCGAACTGTAGGATATTTTTTATAAATAATATTTATTGTTTTTATATTTAATCGAATTCTGTTTTCGGAATGTTTATAAAAAATAGTGTCATGGGACAATATATTGTTCAAAATACCCTTTTCAGGAAATCTCATAGGAATTCGAATGAAATTGAAATGGCATTGACAGGATTTAAAACACGCTGACCAAAAGAGGTCCTTGAATAAATCCCAAGGGCCTGGCATTTAATCTGGTTTCCTCGTGGATACTAAAAAAAAAAAAAAAAAACTAAGAAACATTCCCACAAGACATAAAAAGCGTTATCGTATTAAATACAAAGAGATTTTGTCCACTTCATATGAACATTTGTATTGTTATAGTCATCAAGGGCCATTTTACAATTATGTATATATTAATGACATCTTATTATTATATTATATTCATCGTGCGGGATTTCAAATGTAATTCATCTTTAACGTTTAAATGGTGTATTATTTCTACTTAACAATATAAAAAAAATTAAATTTTTTTTGATTTTTAAAGTTGCTTTATAGTATGTTTATGACTCTTATAATATAATAATGCCATTTATAAATGAATAATAAATTTGATACAAGTATATTATTCTGTGGCTTGATGTAAAAAAAATCTATGTCAAAAAAAAAGAGAATTTGAAAATTGGAAGTGGAAAAAAATTAATTTACTTCCAAAAATTCCAGAAATTGAAAGTAAATTTGTTTTGATATTGACACTTCTTGTACAAATCATAAATGTATATTATTATATGGTATATTCGTGAACCACCCTATAAAAGTAAAATATTTTATATCATGAATATGTGATTGCAGTTTTTGAACATTTTATTCAATAAACTTAAATGTTAGCTCATTTGTTCTGGTGGTTATAAGAACGACAATGTTATTGGACTAATAATCAATGATATTGTTTGGTTTGTTTACTTCATATTATTTTAACTTAGGTATGTTCGGTCGGAAGTGTAGTAGTTTTGATGGAAAGTTTCGGATAATTAGTGGACTTCGGTCTGTCTCTCGAAGAAATTTAATGGCGTATGAAATCACTTGGCATCCCCCTTTACTGGAAATTATTTATCACCGTTTTCGTACTGCTATTGCTGAAATCTAGGTCAGAGAAAATTCTCTGGACAGATCAAAGGTGAATGAAGATTTATAAAGTACGTCGTCCTTATATTCTCCGTTCGTCACAGGTTTTAATAGTTCTTTTGGCCGAATGGTGAAAAATGAATTGGATTCGTAGCTAATGCCGCTAAAAAAAAATGGGTCTAGGGATATTTAACGTTTGTCAGTGAATTGAAACATTTGAAAATTGAAACATACTTATTTCATGTTATTAATAATTTTATAGATTCATAAATCATTTTAATATTTGTCTGTATTTATTAATTATACAATGGGCATAATATATTTACGAATATTGATTTGTCTTGAGAATTCATAACTGAGTCATAAATTCAATACATTTTTAAAATTATTTTGTTAATGAAATTCAAACAATGAAGTACACAATGTTGTTCAACAATAGTCAATACTAAATTACAATGTATTAAAAATATATTCTAAATTATCTATTGTTTTTAAATATTCCCCAACGTTTTTGTAAACAATATAAACTACCTACTAATAAATTATTAAGTTGCAAAAAAAAAAAAGAATATCATTTAATGGTGTAATAACATCTTATATTATATATAGTTATCTAATATCTCAACTAATATTAACCGACGGATCGTTTTTTTTTTTATACGTCTGATGTAGATTCATCACAAAAATACAATAATAATATACAGATAGATTTAACGAGATGTCTGAAAAGAATAGAACAGGCAGTCGTTTGGATTAAAACGCTTTCATTAAACGAATAGAATATGTTATTATAATATTATATTTTACGGTGTGAATTTTTTCATGTTGGACGATATTAATGAGTTGCTTATTAATTGTATAGCCAACGATTTAAATTAAACTAATTTACCTACATATAATTACAGTAGACTAGATAGTCTACCTAGTCACCTATTAATTTAATAATAATTTAAAATTTTTTTTGATGCACGTAAAGTTTTTAATCTTTTTAGCTGGGCAATAAATAACATTTTATTTCAGATATATTGTTTTATACAAGATCGCTTTTTAAATTACCCATGCAACGATATGTCAATAAAATAGCAGGTAGATAACTATAATTTTAATTTTTGAGTATCAATTATAATCAATTTTGTTACAGTTTAACCTCAAATTTACTTATACTGCGTTTCGTTTATCCATCGCATCTGGTCTCATTTGCATCAATAATATTTGAATAATATTATATATGAATTTGACATCCTATATGTGTCCAGCTATATTTTTTCTTTGACCACTAAGTAAAATTTATAACAAATCTCTTACTCAATTTTCCGGCATTCTGTTTGGTAAAACATTATATCCGTATATGGTACATACCAAATAAATACTACGTAAAACCAAGCAAAAGTAAAATGCCTATAAATAGCATAAAAACCGCTCAAATGCTTTTAAAATTTTTTAAATTGAAAATAATTAAATTATTTCCGTAAACTGTCCTGTTGTTATTTCTACGTTTTTTTTAGGTTTTGATCAATTAATAAAAGAAATCTACACAGAAAATTAAAAAAAAAAAAACAATTTTCTTACTTACCAACTATATTAAAAATTCGAAAAAAAAAAGGTTTCCTGTCGTTTCTGATGGGTGTAATATTCGTGCGTAACAATTTAAAATAATAAAATTATAATGGGAAATTGTCAGTTTTAATTTTACGTTTTTTTCCGGTTTTTCCCAATAATTATGAAAACCACTTGAACAATTATTTTATTCCCAAGATACCTGGCAGGTAGAAAAATTGTGTAAACACACATACAAATAAATAAATAAAAAAAAACTATTGTAAAACTAATACATTCCTCATTCATCTCTATGCTCAGAATGTAAACAAAAATTTTAAAAATGGTAATGAATTATGAACATTTTTATTCTAACAGTTTTTCGTTTAAAAATATATCATTTTAATATGTCACAATACCGTACTGATCGCAACGATGAACAATTCATGATATTTTGTTTGTCTATATAGGTATCTACTATCCTTTATTGTATCTATACTGACATTATGTAGGTGTCGTCTAATATAGAAACTCGCTTTGAACTTTCATGTTTATTTTAAAATTACTGTACCGGGCTTTATAAATATTTTTCATTCTTTGGAATTTTTTTATCTGAATGTTCATTTTTCTATAACACGTCGACCATTTTGTCTGTTGCTGAAGATAAGCGATCCCAACAAGGCTGAAATTTCGTATACAGATTTACGATAAAATCCTTTTACCCTAAACCCTATACAAATTTAATTTGTAGATCAAAAACATTAGGTATACAATATACATTATTTATCATACATAGTATTATTCTACAGCACTCCAATAAATTAATAAATAAATTATATCTTATGTAGGAAGATAATATATACGTATACACTATTACATTTTATTCACATTGGTATTTAAGTTTTAACATTGAAACACTCGAAACTCCTATTAAATCATTCATTTATTATTATTATTAAATATAATTGCGAATATATTTTAAATGTTTTAATTAAACAATATACAATAATAATAATACCTATCTGTAAAATGTTAAGTAGATACGAATAAAAAGAGAAATTTTGTATTAAATATCGATGATAAAGATAATTAGTAAAAAATGATACAATTGTGTATCCTTTATTATAAAAGAGTATTATATATATATTGACATAGATTATATTTAGTAGATACCTATGGTTTTTGCACTCTTCTATAATAAAGGATACACAATTGTATCATTTTTTACTAATTATCTTTATCATCGATATTTAATATAAAATTTCTTTTTTTATTCGTATTTACATAATATTTTACAAGTAGATATTATTATTATATTATATTGTTTAATTAACACATTTAAAATATATTCACAATTATATTTAATAATAATAATAAATTAACGATTTGATAAGAGTTTTGAGTGTTTCAATGTTAAAACTTAAATACCAATGTGAATAAAATGTAATTTTATAATTGGAAAACATTTGCGAATATGATAGATTACTTATTCGGGCTGATAACAGCTGTGTATAGTGGTTGTTATAAAGTTATGATAATATGAATGATTGTAATATTTTTCGTTCTTTTGTTGAAATAAATAAATAATTGTTATTATACTAATGAATTTAATTATTACACACAACTTTTTTAATTCACTTATTAACTAAATTATGGATCATTGTTTCAATTTACGAGTAAATAATTGCTTTTTATTCATTTATTTTTTGTTTATTGTAATAAAAAAAAAAAAGAAAAAAAAAGCCCGTGTCATTTAGCCGTCATTTAGAGTAGTATATTTTTTTTTGTACATATACGTATATTTATTTTTTAGGTTATATAAATTGGCATAATATTCATTTTTTTGTTATTATATTTTGAAATTGATTTATTTTATTATACTGTCGGGGTTTATATCGGTTAACAATATTATTGTATCCATTAACGTATAGATACGCACAGTTATTTAATTAACAACTGATTACCACTCGAATTAAAATATTAATATTTTAATGTTTGAAAAATGCATTAATAAATAAAATTTGAATGGAAATCTTAGATAAATTTTTTTGAAATGAAGATATAGTGTGTATAGAACACGCATAGCGTCGTTTGTTGATTAGACAAATTTTCTTCTTGTAAAGGTATAAAAAAAAAATATAACAAATAAATATAGTAAAACCAATACATATTCCTTGCTAAGCTCCGAATCTAAAAATAATAATAATTAAATTTACAAATATTTAAGTATTTAGGATACAGAAAATTAGCAAAACATAACAAATTGGGTAATAGAACAATTAAGATAAAAAAATATTATTCGACCAAATATAAAATCTAAATGAGGAATACAATAGTAATATTTACAAGAAGTAAACAAATTTTATTGGAAGAGATTGTAAAACGCGATACACACAAATCTATGTCATCTCATGGCTAAAAGTCAAATAATCATTATTATTCTATGTTTTCTTTAGGAAGTCTAATCTTATTAAAATTACTATAATATTATTGAGTGTCTAATAATTGTAATATTTTTTATACAATACACATGCACTTAAATATCATTGAATTCAATAGACGAAAAACGTTGACCATCAGATCTTTTGAACACTTATTCTTCGAAGTTTCTAATTATTTGAAGATAACTCAAATTAAATAATAATTTCATTACAAACATACATTTATGAATAAATTTACAATGATAATAATTGAAAAATAAATTTAAATTCTAAGTAGCATTGAATGTATGAAATCTATAGCATATTATAATGAACAGGTTTCGGGATTTATAGTACTTAAAATCAATAAAAAAATGTTTAAAATACTAAAAGTGCCAGTAAAAAACATTTTTTTTTTTTTAAATATCTAAATAGCAATAAATCTCTTAGTTCAAATTTTATTTTTGAACTCGTAAATTCTTAATATGACATACATTTCAATAGTACTTTATTAGATTTAATGAGATGTCGAAAAAATAAGCAAATGCTATAAGTTCCGAATCGATCGATAGTGAACATAGATAGCAAAAATATTGTATTCGTGATATAATGACTGATAAGTGACTGGTAGAGTGGTAAGTGAAACTACCTAATAACAGGTCAAAACAATTAGATTGGAAATTAAAAAATAATATCTCTTTTAGTTGTTGTAATTTGTGATCAATACGAGTGTATTAGATTATTAATCGCATTCGACCAAATTTGAAAATAGACTATCTTAGCCACTTATTATGTTTTCATCTTTGCTGTTTTATTAAGTATTTAATTGTTTTGAATGTACACCTATGTATGATATTTGTTTACTTTATATTTTTTTTTATATTCGATATTTTATTGAGTATATATATATATATATATATTAATCTAAAACAACTTTTTTTTTTAAAAATTTTTTTAGTTTAAATTCCACGTATGTTTCGGATTTAGAATTCTTCATCTTTTTTATGTTTACTGCATATATTCTATTATTTTATTTCGTATTAATTTTTTATTACGTAGTACCTACTTCAGATGTATTGTAATTTGTGGTTGTGTTATTATAATTGTTTTGAGATGCTTAAATAATATTGTATGATATTATATATACTAAACTATTAGCAGAATGGATAATAGTATGTTGTGCATATTTTATTGTTTAAATGAAAATTAATAATATATAACAATTTTGTTGATAATATATACTTCCTACTTATGACTACAAGACAATTTAAAGGTGTAAACGGTTTTTAAGAGTTTTTCGATTAAGTTATATAAATGTATTCGTGTTGGACGGATTGATATTAAATTTGAAGTTTTTGCATGGCACCTAGATGTGTCTAATTGGGATTTAATTAAAGTTAAGAGCCAAATCCTATAGAACTTAATTCTCGTTCGTATATAAACTTATCATAATTGAACATAAATGCACAAAATATATTCTTGCAATTCAATTTCTATAAAATATTTTTCTAACCCTTTTTCAATAAAACGAATTGTTTTAATCAAGTTAAAACGCCGTTTCTCAGTTGTCTTAACGCGGATTTAATGCAATATTAATGTAATATGTAATTTACAGCAAACTTCGTGATAAAAAGAAAAAGAAAAATATTTATATATATATTTGTTATTTGAAATGTTGTGTATATACACAGTTAAGTGAAATGTAATAATATTAATTAATTTTTAATTTGAGTTTTCTACATAGCTGTAAAAAATTGTTAATATAATATCATAATGATTCATCAACTATTATTTAAATGAGTTGAAAATACAAAAAAAAAAAAAACGAAGCAGAATAAATTGTTGGTTATTATTGAAGTGATGGTAGACTTCATATTATGTTTGACGAGGGAAACAAAGTTTAAGCTTGGAGCAAATAATCATCAGATGTATATAATTATTTATTTTCTACGAGTTTAGAATCGACTTTAAGAGTCGACTTTAACCTACCAACGAGTTAAATATTAATGACAAATACTACACGCGCGTGTTCATTATGAATTCGCTACATCAAAAGCATTTAAATTGATCGTTACTAAATGGACTAAACTATAGTAAATTAGAATCTAAATTAGGGGGTACACACGTGCATTTATTCGGGTTTTATCTCCATATTCATAAGCATCTGGTTCAAAAATGTTATGAGAGGCTAACTTGGTTGATAATATTGTGTTGTTACGTAAGGGATATTTTGATTTTTCAGTGCTGTAATCTTTATATATAATAAAGTACGTACATTTCATTATCATCTACAAAATATATTAATCAATATATGCAAAAACTGAAAAACCTGAAATACATTTGCTTCCATGTTTGGTGTCTATTTCAGTGACTTTTTTTTTTTTTTTTATTATCAAATATATTGTACAAATTAAATATATTATTATGTACACATATTGTTCAATATAATATTTAAATAAGACAGTATTTTTTCAATATACTAGGAGGGAATACCGCTTTTCTTCTCCCTTTTCAGGTGTCTTTTCTTTGATCCCGCTCCCTTCAAAAATGATATAAATACTAACTAAACAGAAAAAACCAAGCAATGTTTATGCATAAAAATCATGTGCAATTTTATTATTTTTACGATCACGTCCAGCGGGTAGTTGTTTTATAACGATTTGCATGTGTATGAGAAAATTAAAGGCCTCAACAGAAAGATGTTACCGACTATGGTTGGATTATAACATCTATAGGTAATTGATTTATCGGCGTTTACCGACTATTCTATCTAAACTTTGAAACGGTTCTAGATCATTTATGATCATATGTACACATTATAAATGTATTTTGTATAGAGCACACCATCTCGTGATCGTAAAAACAAATTTAATATTTCACATATTATGCATATTATGGTATGCAATTATTCAGTGGATATATTCGCAAATAAGACCGTCTATATAATTAATCTAATGCAATATTTAAAATAGCTGACTTAGCTGAGTAATTAACGCCGAGACAGCTCTATAAATATCAGGTGTGAGTATTCGACTACCATTAATTATCAAGTTTATGGTTATTTATTGCTCACGGGATGCGCCCATGCCATTAAAAATATCCTTTAAAATAAAATTAGAAATTTTATTCGTGTTATGGTTGCAAGATTAAGTATTAATTTTTAATCAAAGGTTGTGTATTCGAAATTCACTTTTTTTTTTACTTCTGTATCGAAATTGTATATTATATTATTATAACGTGTTCGTTTTATAAATACCACAATAACTGAAAACTTTTAAAATCAAATTTGTAATATAAACATATTACTTAATATTATGAAAAAAAAAGCAACTGTAAGAATTACTAAAATGTTAGTTAAATATTCTACGAGTAACTTGGAACTTAGAAAATTAGAAAATGGTTACTAAACCAGGAACTTATAACTTTGTAGTAATTTATAGTTACTAAATCGTGTAAATTGCCAAGCTTTAAATATCGAATATTCAGCATACGTATCATATATATTAATCTAAATTTAAATAGTTAAAAAATTATTGTTTCTTATTTGACTCACCGTTATTGTTCGTTGCGTTATCCTTTAGCTGAAAACAAATTAAAACTATTATTAGCACTGTGTTATTATAACTTTATCTTCGATTGTTTGTTATAATATCATACATATTTGAGTGCAACATCGATCTGGATCGATTTCCATTAAAAACAGAGTATACGAGTAGTTAATATTTTTGCTTTATTTCTATTTTGTATACAATATTTATATAACGCGACAGTGAATAAATGGGATGAGTGGATACTGAATATAAATACACAACTGACTGCGCAGAAAGATATATCCGGCAAAGAATTAACTATAATTTTGATAATATTCAACAAAATAGTGCCGAAAACCACGTTATACTAAGTTATAGTATATAATAGAGTTTCCTATATTTCAGTTTTACTCGTTTTCACGTAAGTGAAATCAACATTGGAATTTATAAAACCGTAACCGTGCATAATATTTACGTATTCGCGTATTTCACTGTATTTTGCACGCATTTACGTGAACACTTGAAAAACACTAAAACATGTGATTCCCGACATTTTTGATTTCTATCAACGCATTTACGGCATATTCCACATTTAAGTTTAGATAGGGGAGAGTATAGTGTAGCGCTATTCAAATTTCGCACGCTGTGCTGCCACGCAAATGATACTCTGCTACTTTCCTCCCGCACAAACTTAAAATTGAAATACTTTGTGAATAGTTTGACGGAAATCAACCATTTAACACCAAAATTTATCTAAACTAATACTCTATCAATTTATAGAACCTTCAATGTAGTTTACCATTTGAAAATCAAAATTTGGAAGTCGTTTCAACTCTAAAAATAAGGGTAACAAAAAATAATGAAAATTTAATATGTTATAGTTGTTTGTTTCCTAAATAAATGTCAAATGTTGTTTTTTTGAAAAATGTAAATACTTGTGAAAAAAATGAATGTTTAATGACAAAAGAATCATCCAGTATACTAATCACCTTTGAACATAATATGTATTTTTCGTGGTTTCTAATTATATATTATATTTGAATTACAATTAAAAAGATGGACATACTTCGCACGTTGTTGAGTCACTGTTGTAGGTGAGAAGTCGGGAAGATAGAAGGGAAATGTAATGTATATCTACACGCAACAATTAACCATTGCTTACGTTCGGTTAATCGTACTACTTTGCTAATAGTTTATATGACATTATAGTAAAATAATTATAAATTTTCTTTAATAACATTTGTTTAATATTGTACCTATTTTCCTGTTTTTTTTCCCCTATTTATTATGAAAACAGTTGGAAAAATCATAAAAATGACTTTTTTAAAGTACCACCTCAATTAGATTTCCTTTCAGAAAAAGTGCTGTCATTGTTATTTGGAGCGAAATTTTTGGTAAAAACCTCAGATAAAAAAAAAGTAATACATTCCTCACTCTACTCAGAATCTAAAATTAAGTTGAATTTAAAAAATATATTATGTACAATTTTTTTTTGGAAGTACGTATCATTATGTGATTACTGCGATAATACAATTTAATAACGTTAGAATAAACGGAACACAAGACAACCGACATGGGTACCTATTCTGAAATGTAGTTCTAATGCAATATAACATGATGTTAAACAATTAATTTGTTCGCATTACGAATAGGTAGATACAATTGTAGTCGAGGCCAAATTATATTGTAGTTGTGTGGATAGTAATTACTCAAATAGTGTACAAATAGGTTATTGTGATAGCTCTGATCCGTGCCTGCAGTAACCAGTGTTGGAGTTAAAAAAAAAATAAATAAATAAAGGGATGTCAAAATACATAAAAAAAAAAAAAAAAAAAAAATGCTGTTTTTGAAAATTTAATCATTTAAATGTCATTTGTACAATATCGTAAAAGGTTTTTTGCTGAAATATTTTAGTTCATTCTTTATTGCTTTATTTGAATTGATGTCCGACGTGAAAAAAAAAAAACTGTTCTCGTTTTATAATTTAATTATAAGTACACGTATATGTATGCGAGAATATATTAAAATACTATATATTTTAATGTCGAATTAGTGTATATTTTGTTATATAGTTTGGTAGTGAATTTCCAATTTTTTTCTTCTATATTTTAGTAATGATTTATCCACGCCGATTTTTGAACATCAGTTAAGTTAGCTTATGTTTACGTTACACAACACTGTTGTTAAAATATGAAAAAAAAAAAACGAATAAAAAATGCACGACCCAATGATGATGTATCGTCGTTGTAATACTATTTACCGTCGTGTCTATAATATTTTGCGAATAATAACAATTTAATATGTGACCCGAACATAATTCCGTACATTTCAGAAATGTAACGCTACTAATATTGCCGCGACATGATAATAAACAATAGCGGTATTATTATACGAATAACGCCGCATCAGTAACGAATTAACACGAATTTCATTATATTATGTTATTATACTATTATGATAACATTACGATTATTACGTATAGTTTGAGTATATCGATGAGTACGGAGTATCTCACCGTGTTGTCCCGATGCTAATATCTGTATAAAATACGTATACATACGTTTTTATATTCAAATTTCGTGTGAGGGATTCATATGTTTAAAGAAAAATTAATTTTTGATTTTCACTCATTAATCATTAGAAAAATTAACTATTTAATTTATTTGTTCACTTTTCAAAATGTTCAAACTATCCATTTTGTAATAGATATTATTCGAAAATATTTAATGTATGATACATACATATTCGTACAATGAAAAAGAAAATTGTTTCATAGTAATAGTTGTTTTAATTTCAAGGAAGGGTTGTCGATTACTTTTGTTCACGGTAGAATTATGAACTACCGTGCTTTTATTATAGTGTTGCGATTATGATTCTATTGTACAGAAAGGAAAAATTATTGTACATCAAATTTTTTGGTTACTCCTCTAGAAATTAAAATGGCTATCACTAAGAAACTGTTCATCGGATATGTATGAATTTCCGATTATTTTTTTTAAGGATAATATCTGATTTAATGTGGCTAGTTTGAAAATGTTGAAAGATGAACTTATAGACAATTTTTTCTAGTAAACATGGGATGAAAATAAAAAAATAATGTCTTTCTAAATAATATGCATTAACGAAATATCCAATTTAAAAATAATTAAAAATTATAAACATTGAATATTAAAAGAAGAAATTAGCATCGGGAAAACACAGTGGAACCTGTAGATAGGCACCGCAATACCATTATTATACGATGAGTTATTATAGTTCGTGTTGTTTGTGATTTGTTTACGTTTGCCTAGATAGTATCACGTTGGTACCGAGCCTAGTCATTATAACTTAAATTTAAATTATGATGCCATTATTTGCTTTTTGTTAACTGATGAATTTATCTGTATCCTGGTGTTATTTTATTGTTCTGTTTTACCAAAGAAACAAAAATATAACGAGGAAAACAAACTAACGCTTAGTTAATGAGGTACCGCTTTTTTCTTTTTTTTTTTTATACGATTTTTTTTTCGAGTTTGACACTATCACTTAGTGTGAGCGAGTGAGACTTATACTTTAGCAGTAGATATTTAAAAATCTTAGTAGTGTAGTATGGGAAATGCCTTGTCTGTTAGCACGTGTTCAAAATTTCAATTGTATTAATTGTATTAAACCATCATAATTTTAAGAGTAAAAAGACGGAGATACTTCGCACGATGTGCACAGCCTCTGTTGTTGGTGAGAAGTTGAGAATTTAGGATATAGAGGGGAAATTAATTTGTATCTGTAAGCAACGATAAACCATTGCTTACGAAAAAACGATTCTGAGCGGAGTTCAGTTGATATTGATGCTTTGTCAACAATAAATATGCTTTATTATAGTAAAATAATTAAGTAGGCTTTATATATTTTCTTTAATAGTATTTGTTTGATGCTGTATCTACTTTCCCAGTTTTCCTGGTTTTCCCATGTTTTATCCTAGTTTTTCACATTTGATGAGAAAATTCCTGAGGAAATCGAAAAATAACCTCTTTAAAGTGGCTTCCTAATGAAATTTTTTTTAGAAGCATTGTTTTAATTAAAATTTTAAGCAAAATTGCTGGTAGAAATTTGTGCACAGGAAAAAAAAAATCGTAATATTTTAGTAATGTATTTCGTACATTTTTCTTTTTATTCGGTTTTTTAAATTTGATGAGAAAATTCTTGAGAAAATCGAAAATGACTCTCCCCAAAGTATCTCTTCACATCGATTATCTTTCGGAAAAAGTGCAACACGTAGAATTCTTAGAAAGTCTTCTGGTTGAAAAGTTGCGTACATATAAAAAAAAAAAAGAAATCTTTGTAAAACTATAAGCTTCTTTGCTCCATTCAAAATCTAAAATAAGTATATTAATCTCTATAACATTTTATTTATAACAATTTAGAAATCAAATCTTCACACTGTTACATTAATTAACACAAATATAATGTTTTATAATAATGTATCATAATATGTTTAAAACAACAAAGACGGACATACTTCGCACATAGATGTAGCCACTGTTGTTGGTGAAAAGTTGAAAATTTAGGATATAGAGGGAAAATGAATTTGGATCTGTAAGCAGCGATAAACCATTGCTTACTAAAAACGACTCTGAGCGAAGTTTAGTTAAAAGTGATGCTTTGTTAACAATATATACATCATTTTATAGTAAAATAATTAAATGGGCATTATATATTTTTTTTAATATGTTTTTTAATATTGTATCGATTTTCCCGTTTTTACTACGTTTTTTTTCTACGTTATATTTGCTGATCACTGGAACGTTTATACCTGTATACTAAAATATTTCACTGGATGCCCCATTGCTACTATGTATCGTCACGTGAAATCTTGACGTATTAATTTGCAGTCCAAGCCATATAAATACAAATCAATCTTTATTTTTAGATGTTGATAAATTTTTTTTCATAAATTTCTTAAGTCAAGGGTCAAACAATTTTAAATAATTCATGTAGTGTTCCGGCATCCGGATGCCCCCGTATATCTACTGCCCGGGGCAAGTGCCCTTAAAACCCTCAAATACTGCCTTGCGTTCATGTAAATATTGTTATGACTTATCAGGGTAATTTACTTTTTTTTTTCAAGCGTGTAATTAAATTCTATAATATTTGAACATATTAAATACGCAATTTAATTACATACCTATCAGAGTATATTATGTAAGTAGTTAAAGTGTATATTTTGCAATCCACAGAAATTTGTCACTGACAAATTTAACTTAAAAATGTACAGGTCAAATTCTTTTGCAACAAAACATAAATTATTAACACTGGGAGGGCCTTGTCTGTTCTTTCACTGATTAATGATTAACAATGTTTATAATTATTCATTGTCCATTTATATGTTATTCATATAATGGATTGTCACGCTACTTTTGATTCCTTAAAATAAACTACTATAAGTAAATTATTTTTATTTTTTTATTTTTCTCTTTTTTCGTTTATAGAGACTCTCGCGTATCAAAACAAGAATTCCATCCTTAGTGATAGACGATGCAGTAAAATTTGTCAATATTTGTAACTATGTAAAATTGTAAAAAAAAAAAAAAAAAAAAAAATAAAACAATACTGCTAATTAAATAAATCTTTATTATTATTATTATTATTGTCCATTAATTAAATAACAAATTTTATAATAAGGAATAATATTTATGGCATGCATCTGCAATAAATTTCAATCAACACTAATTTGAATAAAAGTTAGTTGAATGCAAAATATAATTTTAAAAAGTGAACCATATTGACTATGAACACCATAATTTGCTAAATATGATACATTTTATTATACGGTTACAATTTTTTTTAAAATTTTTTTTTTCATGTATTTATATAAATACTGTTAAACACTGATAATAAACAGATTATATCTCAGCTTTTTAAATTTTTTATTGTAAAAGTCATTTTTTGGAATATTGTTAAAACCACAGCCTAAGCATGTAACACATGTAGTTAAAAAAGAATACTAAATATAACACATTCCTTGCAATAATTTAACACACATAATAGGTATTAAGTATTTATAGGTATAGTGTTTGTTAATATACAATAACATAAAAGACAAAAATAATATTTAGTAATAAATTATTGTAAATAATAATTAATTATTTGAAGTTGATTTTTCTATTAACTTGTTTTCAAATTTCAGCCTTTACTTTTTATATTGGAGCTAATTTTTCATTTTTAATTAAATTTAATACATATGTTTTTCCTGTGTACCTGGGGCATCTAAAAAAAATAAACCACCGTTTTGGAAATTAATATTATCTAAAATTGTATTATAAATATATTTTTGATCAAAATAATGTAAGTTGATTTTCATTTTCAAGTTCTTTTTCATAATATATAGAACTGTTTAAATTTGCTGTATCAATTATTGAGCTTTGACGAGCACTTGGTATTTGATAATGTTTGAGATATTTTCCAATCAAAGCTATCAATTTGTCATCTATTAGAACTAAAGTTTTGTTGTACATTAAATCATTAAATTTAGAATCTGGATCTAAAAAATACTTTTATTTGAATAAAACATCATCAGATATAAAAATATTGTATTGTTCAACCATAATTTGAATAGGTCAATTAGCTGAAAATGCATTTACATAATCTTATTTACATTACATGTTTACGTTTGATAATGATGCTTCTTGTAATGTATAATCATAATACCCGTCATCTTCAAGTAATCCTAATGTTTTGCAAGCAGATTGAAAATTAGGATAAACTACGCTATTGATAGAATGTAAACTTAAAAATGATGTGGGTCCGTTAATGTGATGAAGTATTACGTGGAGATGAAAACATTTAGTATTATTTTGATACAGTGTGTAAATTTGACCAATAGCATCAGAAGCCTGAATACACAAATATCCTGGAACAGATAATCCAGTGGCTCGTCTTTTGAAACTCTTGTTATTATCATTCCATGCATAATATTTTGGGATTTTATTATAATAATATTATCATTATTGTTATTAATATATAATATTATTATTATGTCGAACGATAATACGATAATACGATTTTGGGCGGTAATTATTATTATTAATTATTTATTTATAGTAATTATTACTATTATTCCTAATATAATTCTCCATCGACCGGATCGACCATAATAATGAAATATGATGAAAGAATATCCTCGGAAACAGCTGTGCGGAAAACGATTAAATACACGACCGTCGTGTCACCCCGTGGCCACGTTGCGAGTGCGAGAAGAACAACGCGATCGGAAATCTCATTAGAATGAGAGGTCCCTGCGTTATCAACGTTGAGTTAGATTTTTATATAATAGATAGAGCATAATCGGTATAATATTATTATACAGAGACTCGAGATACAGCGTTCATGAATAATATAATATTATTATTATCGTATAAGTATATGTAAATGCATTATTTATAATATTATTATCTTCTGCGGAATAATGATTGTATTTGACTTCCTATAATGTATAATCGCAATCCCGCAGCCTTGAATTCCGTGCTATAAGGTGCATAAATTAATAACAGACAGTTTCTATTGCGGGGATCTCCATAAAACAATACCCATAGGTAATAATGCTCATAAAATAGAATCAAATGTTTCAAGTAGTTTTTCAATAAATCGACCAAATTTGATAAATTTGTAAACATTAAATTTTATTTTATGGTTTATTGTATTTGGTAATATTTTAAGATCTGCTTTTAATGTTTCTGTGTTCAAATATTATAGTGTTTCTCTAAAGGTTTTCAAGGTCGGTTAAGACCACAGCTCATAAATGTAGAATTTTGGTTAGACGCAAATAATCAATGGTAAAAAAATATTGGTATTAATTCAAAATCTTATCTCTAACTCAGCGATTTCCAACCTTTTTTTTTCCGTACCCCTAAGTAAGCTCAGATTTAGACCTTCAGGGGCTAAGGGGCCAATACATAGTTGTGTGCCTCCACCTATGAAAAACAATTTTTAAAATAATAAAAATGTATAATAAAACAAATTTAAACCTTTTTAATTAAGTATAATAAAAATATTAAAAACATTTTATTTTTAATTATAAATACACATATCTACAAATAAAATTAAGTACACATTTTATGTAAAAGTCTTTTTTGTTGCTTTTTGTGTAGCGAATACTTCTAAGGTTTTATCAAAGCTTAAATTTTGTAGAATATTTTCTGTAGACAATAACATTAATGATAACAGATTATCTTAAGTTTGTGAAGATCTATTTTTATTTTTAATTCTGGGAAATTTCGAAAATGCTTTCTCTGCGGTACAATTAGCAACAACTAATAATACAGTGTAGGGTGTAGACTGCTGTAATCAGTAGATATCTGGGTTCTGAGTACCTACGATGGTTACATACTCACATAAACATATTTTCCCAACAATTCTATTTTAACCATGTGCTCCCACTTACCATGCTCGTGGTGATAAACATGGTAGGTGGGTTGTTAAGGTAGGCTTGCTAGTTCAAACAAGAAAAAAATAATTAAAATATTCTTGTACACCATAAAACGGGGACGTGGCCCTCCTGTCTCCCCCTTTATCCGGGATTACCTTAAGTTTAATATTTTTTGATAGATTGTACTCCTCATTATAAATTTTAAAATTTGTTTACATTACTACTCTTAATTGATTAGATGCTGATATACAATTGAATTTTACCTGGTTGTACGAATATGCGATAACAATATTTTTATTACTAGTAGTCTAAATAACAGTAAATATACGCTTAAACCCGACCGAGTTTAATACACACCATTACCACAACCTATACCATATGATTATAACAATTATATTATTCTATAATCTACATGCTATACACCATTTCTTTAAGTTCATAGTTAAGTTTTTATTTTTAATAACACATTGCATATTTTCGAAACAAATCGTTAAAAAATTTTAAATAAAACCAATTCAACGTTTTCCCAATTTTTTTTGCGTACCCATTGAGATCATCTCGTGTACCCCTAGGGATACGTGTACCCCAAGTTGGGATCTACTGCAGTATAACTCATTAATAATTTTGTTAAACTGTTTTAAGGGATTACTGTTTTCATTGATTTTATTTTGTTTTCTACCAGAAATATTACACCAATAGATAAATAACAAGAGACCTTTTTTGTTGAATATTTAATCTAGTTCATGAACAAGTTATTCATTTTTTTTGATTTTTTTTTGTATTTTTATGAATAATATTAGGAAAAACCGGAATACAACATAAAATGAAAATTGACAAATTTTTCGGCGCTAAGATTTCATTATTTAAATTTTTACGGCTTATGTTTTGTACTATAAATATTGCTCCAATAGAAAAACATCACTTGATCTTTTTGTTTAATTTTTAATCTAGTAGGTGATCTAAAAGGTTGTGTTTTGATTTTCTTTGTATTTTTTTTTTTAATAATTGATTAAAACTGAAAAAACGTAGAAATAACGGGAAATTTTACAAAAATAATGCTATTATTATTTTCAATTTTGATTGTTGTTGTAATTCAGGTTAAAATCTTCATAGAGACTTGACATTTTAACAGAAAATTGATAACTTTGACTAGACGCTGTAGAATTTTCAAAACGTTTAACTTATTTTTGAGCAGCTATTTATAGAGATTTTAATTTTGCTAGTTTTTTTACGTAATTTGTATTAATTGGTAGATACTCTGTGGATAAAATTGTTAGACCTAATAGAAGTGCATGAAAATTTGACAGGAGGTTCATTATAAGTCTTACTTAGTGGTAAAAAAAATCGAGTGTTATGTAGTATATATTTTTTTTAAGTGTTTTAAAATCAAATTTTGACGAAAATCATAAATATTACGGCCTTTTAAAACATGTATAATCGAACTTCGCTTTGAATCGTTTTTCGTTAACATTGGTTTATCAATGGTTACAGGTAGTGGCGGATCCAGAGGGAGGGCACGTGCCCCCATGTCAATAGACTACAGTTTTTATTTATATATTTTATATTAATTTAATATATAATTTATAATTAATTTATTAAAAATATAAATAAAATGTCCCCCGTCCTTTAAAAAATGTTTTGATCCGCTGCTGCTTACAAGTATAAATTAAATAACTTTATGTATCCCACCTTCCCAACTACCCATCTACTCAGTATTAGCTCTTTTTTTTTTAATTTTATTTTTATTAAACTTTGTTGTATTACGGGGCGGTAATAATATTTCACCGCGAGACGCACGAGTCATATTCATATATTATATTATTAATAAAAGCAGGAATCAACGTACGTAGCTCGTGGAAAAAAAAAATCCCTCTTCGGAAGGATTATTATTTGGCCCATATAATAATTTAGCTCTATACGGAATTTTAATCTCGAATTCCAAAATTATTAACATCACAATGTGGTTTAATAATGTTCGACGGTCATATTAACCGGCGTTATTGATAAGACGAAAATACCATCATCAGTTTCATGTTTTATCATTATTTCATGATAAACGAAATGTAACGATTTAATTTTGACATGCGTAAATATAAATGTAAAATACAATACTTTTATCATTATATAGTATATACAAACAGCTTTCGGCCATTTTTTTTTTTTATGAAATTGTAGAAAACGTGATAATTTATTTATTCAAATTATCTTTCAAATAAATTTAATAGCAATCTCGCGTTACTGAAACAACTATTTATTGTTAGTCATGAAATTAACTAACATATTTACTGGAACATTGAAATTTTTGCACAGGCCAAATTCTACTTTTTTGTGTTTATTGAAAAGGTATTTACCTAATTTCAGAATAATATAATATAGGGAATAAATTTATCTATGTCGGTCGTAGCGTATAATAGTTTAACACTCAGACATTAAAAAATTTCCGTAACTATATAAATAAGATAAGTACTTTATTCGAAAATGTTAATTTACATTAAACTATTGTGGGCTTTTAGTCATGACAAGATCTTTTGATCTTATCGGCTTTTGACACTTTCAGCCGTTTGACCGTTGCCGAATTTCCGTATCGTGCGTATAAATTACACGTGACCGTAACGCTACAGATCATCGCTGGGATAATTATAATTTACCTGACCTTTCGTTCTGGTTAAGGTTAGAGAGCAGAAGATACGCATTAACACGGTATACACTACACAGCTACTATCGCATAATGCGTTTTTTATATAATAAATATGACTTAATATGTTGGTGGGTTTACATTTGAGTTACAAAAGTTACTCCTTGTCAAAAAAAAAAAAAAAACAACATGCATTTATTTGCAATAACGATGATAATAATGTATTATCTAATTTAATACGATACTATATTACATTTTTTACTATCGATTTTTAAGACAGGGATTAAAAAAAAAAAAAATAAAAAAAAGGTCTGTTACCTGATACCCGCGAAGACCCGCCAAGAAGAAGTTTACGTGTTCCACCCACCCAAGAAAAAAACAATATCAATAAATAACACTACGTTTGTATAATGGCAATTAAAGCCGGAAAATATTTGGAATATTATATAAAAGTGCAATAAATTATAACGATTTCAGTCACAGTGGCGGCGTACTTAAATATATATATATATACAATGACTCCCATAATATTTATTGGGCATTTATTATTTTCCAAAAAGCTTTTATTTTTTTTTGTGGACCGAATGAAAAAAAAAATGTATATAATTATAATATATCCCCTTAGGTTATCGGGTTATCCGGTCATTAAACCATATTATTATATAGGTAGATCGTTAATTTACGGTCGTGGTGATATAAAACGTTTTGTGTATAAAATAATGTACCTATAATAACGCGGGGTCGAGGACGCGGCTACTGATTTTCTAGTGATCTAGTAAGGCGCCGTCCGTACTACTCGTACCGACAAGACAAAACTAATAGGAATTTATAAGTACGACTAGAAATTATTGTTACTATAGTTTCGGGTCGGAAAGCCTCCGTCGTCATTGATTAGTTTAGTATTATTGTTGTTCATCCGTCCATAACGCATTCGTGATAGAAAATATTCTCTCTGTTGAGTTCCAGAAATTACTAAAGAATATTCGGCCATAAGTTGTTGAAAAATATATATATATTTTTTGAAATTGTTTTGACACCACACCATTTTCTTTAATATACGAACATAATTACTATTATTATGTTATTATTTTAAATGTTCAATAATTTGTCATTTATTACATCGTATGATTGATTATATTCATCGAAAAAAATTATCTTCATCTATACATTTCGGTCGATTTGTTTTTTTATTATTTTTCAAAACGAATGTTAAACTTTTTTAATGTCATACCGTATTGTATTTTTTTCATACACCGGTTCTTTCGTTTACACAAATATAGTAAAGTTATATGTTTATATGGTTATATATAAGTACATATGGAAATAATTTGATTAAAAAGGGAAATTTTAAAAACGGGACAAAAGGTGTTCCGTTCAAAATTTGTCGGGACAACGTAACACGATAATTAAAAAAGGAACGTTTTAAACGGGACGTATGATCACTCTATTGCGTACTGCGGAAAAAAATATATCCTTTATTTGGTGAATTCGGTTAAAGCAAAATAGAATCAACAAAATTGATCTTAATTTAGATTTTTTTTTCGTAGTATATAACCGTCAACTATTGAAATATATCTGTTAAATGTGGTTCTATGCCGCCTTAGTCCTTGTCCATCGCAAAATCGTGCCAGTTGGTTCCCGATTTCTCGGATTTACCTTTTCAACAAGACGATAACACTACTACATCCGTTTTCACCTGATCTTCCAATATCATTTGTGAACGTCCTAAAATTATTTTTTCTTTTGTAAAATTGCATTGTAGTAAGTATACTATAACTTCTTTTTTCCTTTCCTGCAATCGCATTCCCATAATTTCCTTGGTTTTCGGATTCTTTATTCACTTACTAAGGTATATTGTCAGCTTGTCATGATCCGAAAATTAATATAAATTACTTTTTAATGATAATAATGAATTAATAAGTGAATTAATAATTAATAATTTTATTACATATTTATAAATTATTATTTGTTTAAAAAATTGTCTTCATATTTTGAACGATAGACTATGTGTCTAGATTGAACATTGGGATGGGGGAAGGATTAATGGGGGTGTACTTATTTATTTTTTGAAATTGTCCTAATATATTTGTAAAGTGCTTTGAAAACTTTCGCGTAGGTGGCTTAATCCAACCCTTACCATCCATTTAAACCTCTGCCCGTGCTTTTAGCCTTGGGTACATGAGAGGTTATCGGGGTAGCTAAATCTTTTATACTGCCCCGGAGTGACAAAATTCTAAATACGCCTTCGTATAAAAGTTATATATGGTGATACGAGTAGGTATATCTACTGCAATGTAAGCACAAAAAGTTTCAAGGTCTATTGAAATACTATTGAAAAACTTTTCCACACTAAAAAAAAAGTTGAACAACGATTTAAGCTGCCCTTTTTCCGTTGTTAAAAATGTTATTCCTACCTATTATTTTCCCTTTTTACGGTTTCTATAAGGATTAAACTGAATATAGAATATTTTTTTGTTGATTGTGTCTGCACTATCTATTCATCCCCACTTTTTTATCATGACCACTATAAAAGCTAACCAATTTATTTATTGCTGTAACAAATATTATTTTATTTACGTAAATAAAGTGTAATCGCGATTCTATTGAAATATTTTAATTTTTTTTCTTACAGAAATCGGGAATTTCACAATACACCATAGAAAACAAAAGTAATTTTTAAACAACCATAGCTATTTTAAAAGACTATTGTAAATTTCTATAATTATGGAATTGTAAATATATTAATTATTTTGTAGATTATTTCTCATTATACCTAGTTATTTGTTAACATTAATGAAATATGTGGGGCCAGAAATAAGTTTTATTTGTTACAATTTCGCGCTGTAGTTAAAATACAACCCAACGGTCGAAATACGTATATATTATATTATAATAAAAGCGTTTAATTTTCAAATAGCGTTTTTAGACAAATATTATATAATATTTTCGTATGTGAGTAATATTAAACCGTCGTTATATTTGAAAACTAAAGTCAATATATGCGTTTATGGTAAGGGGAAAATACGAGAGTAATATTTTAAAAATGTTGTAAACAAGATCGTTAAACAATTCTATATAATAAAATCCTCGTAGATAATCGCTGTTTCGCGATAAAAGAATCTGCACGTTGCAACTAAGTCAGTTGGAAACGATGATATTTTGTATATTGAAAATATTCGTATTGTTCGTTTTCATTAATATTGGTTGTCATTATTATAGCGCTAGTGTAAAATAAACTTGTAATAATATAGTATTATAGTGTATGTATTGATTGTTAACAGTTATGTTAAGCTGTGCGCGTGTCCCTCGAAGTAATAGCCCGGAACCACTATATCAGTGGGTGTGCATGGGTGTGGGGACACCCTCTAAACTTGGAAATTTAGACCACTGAGTCGGTAATTCAACGATAATTTAATTTAAATTTTGGAAAAATGAATATCTTAATTTTTATTCGGTATTTTATTACATATCAAAAAACAAAAATGTAGGTAAAATTCTTGTAAACTTGGTATTTGAGGTCAGATAATTTTTAATCACGCCCTTTTAAAGATTATTGACTCAGAGTAATGTCTATTATGATTATTCAAAAACTGTAAAATATTTTCTAAACCAAAATAAAATAATAAAACGTATTTGTTCTATGTCCTATATCAATTAAATTTTAAAATGGATTTCGGATTGATTTTCACGTTCTTGTAGTCTGGTTAGAATTATGTCTACAACTAATCGGTCAGGTATCATATTATAATATTGTTTTATATTTTGTATAATATTATGATGAAGATGTATTAAATACTAGTGTCACTTTACGGAATTGCTGATGTGAAATATCTAGACAGTTATATAATGCAATTTTTCGCAATAGGATTAAAACTGCATTTTATCGGTTCGTAATATTTTTGAAATCG
This sequence comes from Cinara cedri, assembly GCA_902439185.1. Classification (NCBI taxonomy): domain Eukaryota; kingdom Metazoa; phylum Arthropoda; class Insecta; order Hemiptera; family Aphididae; genus Cinara; species Cinara cedri. The sequence continues at coordinate 121,573 of CABPRJ010000026.1, forward strand.
TGTTGTGAACAGTGTAAACTCCCCCGGGTGTATGATCATCCACGTAAATGGCGTTTACATAGAATACAGTGAGTGAGGTATAAAACCAGACGCAATCGACAGAGATGTATTATTCTGACAGTCGACTGGATATTCGTGGGTTTTCAGAAGGGAAAAAACCATTTCGAAGATACAAAGATCAAAATATACGAAGAAATGAAATTACTTTTTGAAGGTAAATAATTTTGGAAGTGTATGAAAAAAAAACAATCATTGAGCAGTAGATTGAGCTCCAACATTAGAGTCGAATTTCCCCCCCCCCCCCCAGATGACTTGTCGCCGTTACAATCGTTGAAAATATGTTTTAAATTTTTTAATTTTATTATTTATCTAAAACAGTTAAGGTTGCCAAAATTATATTACATTTCACTATACAAGAGTATTTAAAATCCGGTATTTATCGTGAAAACATGACATTTGTGGTTGCGGATTGGCAGAACGTTTAAACCCCAAAAAGGTACATTATTGATACTTACACATTGCATATGCAAAATATCATCTTCCAGATTTATTTTGAGGGGTCTGTAAGGGCGTAAAAAGCTGAAAACACTCCTCCAGTAATAACATGATTAAATTTATATTGAAATTCAACCAAAATGTTATCACTTCAATCCACCTTTAATGCAACTTGAATTCCCGAGTTTGAGTTCATTTGGTCGAGAGGGGGCTGCTAAAAGTGTTCAAATTGAGAAAAAAATAAATATTTATGCGCAACAGAAACAATACGCAGTGCATTAGTCTCTAAATTTATATATATTTACGTACATTGGGGGAAAATGCGAGGAATAAAGAATAAAAAAATCCCATAGACAGCGGATGTAAAGGCGTAAATCAAAAAAAGAAATTCGTAATAATAATATATTATTAGTATTATGTGTGTAAGACCGCATTATCATTTTGATATAGGCCCACGCCGAAGACGATCCAAAAAAAATTGGTTTCCTTTTTTTTTAATCGATTTCATCAAACGTTTTTTTTGTAGATTCACGGCAGTACCGTTGTTAAAAAAAAATTCCGGAGAGGGGGGAAATGGCTCTTAATTTTTTGCCTAATTTTTGTTAAGCTATAATAGTTACCTACTTATTACTTATTATTTTATAACTTAATCGTTAGTTAGTGAGATAGTCGTTAGTTGTTACAATTATTCCGCGCGCGGGAAGGAATGTTTTAGTTTTACAGCGATGTGTGCTTTTTTTTTTTTCAATTTTTCAATTTTTTCTTTGGACAACATTTTTTTAGCTGAAGACTTGTTCCAGCCATCAACGTCAGTGATGGTTTCTAGTTGCAAATCATATTAGTACAGTAGATATTTTTTTAAAAAAACCTCGAAATATTTATTATTTTGTTGTACTAATTCAGAAAGGAATAATTTTATTAGGGTCTAAATTCTGATAGAATAGTCATGTTAGTATTTTCTAAACAGAATAATTTCCATAAAGTTTTGGCTTTTTGAGTTATTTGTTATAGATATTTACTAATTATTGATTTATTTAAATACAACTCTTTTGGCTCGATAAAACTTACGGAAATGTGATACAAGGTTCATTATAATTTGTAATAAGTGGTAAAAAAAAGTTAAGTTATGTGTTATATTTTTTTAAATTTTTTTTAAAATCATATTTTTTGGCGGAACTTGTAAAAAACCACAACAAATTGAAAATTATTTTAAAGTTAAAATTAGTATAATTTTCACATTGAATGTAGCAAAAAATAGTTTAACTTAGTTACGTTCAGAAATATTTTTTTTGTTTTTCATTTGGTATATAAACCTATGCATTCTACCTTTCTAATTTTCCACTTACGATAGTGCAGCCTACTCATGACTCACCAGCAGTATCAGTTCTTTTTTTCTTTTTTTTAGAGGTATAATACATATCAATGGGACTTATATTTACAAAGCACACTTGCAGGTGGCACTTCGAGTTACATTGCAGTCTGTCACTGTCGCTGTCACAAGCATATACAAGTTCGTTTTACATTTTATTTCATAACGCGATTTCGCACAAAATGTGGATAAAACTATTTAAACTGTTGACCTCATCCCCTCTATTTGCGAAACGTTTATACGTAATTTATGATATACTTAATACTTAATACTATATTATACTTAATACTTATCTTTTATTTGACTTATGTATAAATAGGTTGCAAATCGAAAACTTTAGTGTCCTTAGCTGTTGTACAAATTTATTTGTTTCTCGAGTTTGTCATGTCAAGTACATATTTTGTAATCGTATTATTCCAATAGATATTCAACCATTGCCGCGTTTATTGATATTTTTGTTTTCATTTTTTTGGTTTAGCGTATAATACGCATAATTTGCATGATATCATTAAAATTATTAAGGTTCAGGTTGGGTGGTGTGCTAGCGAGACGACACTATACAGCAAGGCTTATTGATTTTTGCAATCTAATATTTTGAAACGCTTTATATTTATTTTCTTCAGTTTTTCTTTTCAAGGTTAATTTGTGACCCTTCTTTGACGTATATTTTTCTTTACTAAAAGTGTATTGTTTTATTTCTCGGAATTCAAATGTTAAAAAAAAAATTTAGAAAACTATTCATCGTAAACTTTTAGTTTTTTAAGTTAGTTATAGGCATTATAGTCGGTGAAAACCCGATTTTGTTGTAAAAAGTAATTAAATTACAGTTGTAAAAATTGCAAAATTAAATTTCCACGTCGTTATTGTACATTTGTTATTGCTTCTTAGTTATTAGCTATTATTAAGATTGTATTTACGTCTAGAGGAACTTCTTTAGGAGTTTACCATGTACAACATGTTGGTGATGGATAATTTTTAAAACAAAATTCTAATGTCCTTATAATTTTATTTAAAATGCCGTTTTTCGAGTATTTCATCAGACTTCGGAATAATTTTAAATAATTTTTTTTATAATTGTTGAATATATTTTAGTTTTTTGTAAAATCAACAAACAATCTACATGGAAGTTTTGTTCAATGAACATTGTTTAAAAATCAAGTTTACAAAATTAAAACATAATATGCTGTATTACATCATTTATGAAGGTTTTTGTTTTCAGAACGCAGAGTCTGGAGTGCTGACATGCAATTTAGGTCCCATATGAGACTTAGGTGTATGTATATTTATAATAATGAAGTTTGGTATACATATACTAAAGTAAATTGATGATAGTCACAGTTATCTCAAATTAATTAATAAATATATTATTTCGTCGGAACTATTTAACACGAGGTTCATTATGAATTATACTTTGCGGTAAAAAAAGTTGAGTTTAATATACAATTTTTTTTTTATAAGCATTGGTTTTAAGATCATGATCATCATGATCATGATGATGAAAATTGTAAAAATTACATTTCAAAACATACATAACCGAACTTCGTTTAGAATCGTTTTTAGTTTACAATGGTTATCGTTGCTTACATATATAAATTAAAGAAATTTATGTATCCTACCTTCTCAACTTCCCACCTACAATAGTAGTACATCCGTCCTCGTTATCAGTTATTTTTTTTGTTTAGTATGGAACTATCCAGTGGGTGGTGACAGATGACCCGAAACGAATCGTACAACACTTGAACACTTCATTTAATTAATTCCATTCAGCTTTTTGGATGTTATGTCAGGTTATTAAGTATAGTATAATACACGTATCGAATAAAGTAAAAATTGTATCAGATCATTTGTCATGCGATTTATTTTTTATTTTTGCACTTGACTAAATGTCCTAAGTGTTTTGATATCGGATATTTTAGCACCGGACCAAATGTCTTGAATCATGTGTCACTGTGTATTTTTATACCGGATATATTTTTGCACGGGATTTAATATCACCTCGGATTATTTGTCACATCTATTGGCGTGCCAAAAAATTAGTTTTCTATTAAGAACTGTAGATGTATCTGTAACTATAATATATAGTAAGTTATATTACGTATATTGTTATTTTGATCTTATTTTTAAACTAGGTAGGTACACCTATCTACTTATTAAAAAAATATAGATTTTAGTAGTTATACATCAGTTGAGATATTTAGATTTATTTTGACACTGTATTTAAACTCGAAATCTGCATTATAATGACACTTCCATCTCTTACTAAAAAAACAATATTCATACGCCATTAAACACTGATCAGAATGAGGTTTCAATACAGGGTAAGTCTACCTGTATAATATTATCGAGTTGACGCGAGAACACACGAGACATACAGGATTAAGTTATACAATATGGTCACACCTACTCTTATTACACACTCTTACACACACACACACACACATACACGCACAATGTATACATGCTGCAAAATATCGCTTGGCTAGAATTTTAGGTTAAACCGAAATTCGTGGTTAATAAGATAAAACTGTTGAATGATTATTTGATCAGTCAGCCGAGAAGATCGGTCCATATTAGTATTAAATCACGCGTGTCCGTTCGCTTGTGTGTCACTATATGCATACGGTGTTATCTTAAACAGCTGTGATGTATTTTATCCTAAACGCTACTGTCGTTAAAAATAATGAAGACATTTCGTTACGTACCCTTATTTAATAACGCTTAAAAAAAAAAAAACAACAACAAATGTTTTATTTTATTAATCACGTAAAAAAAGTATCGGTTCACTGTTATTACGATTTAATAATAAGAAAATAGAAGTGATAAATGAGTTTTAAACCTCAGACTAGAATATTATGACGTGTGTAATGTTACAGCTTAATATTGTAAAAGTCATCAACCTCTACTTATCAGTGGTGGCAAATGGATGGTGGGAGAAAAATAATAATACAATTACGAATTATAGATCGTTAATGACGATTAATAATATGTTTGCAAATTATTTTTTTCGTTTGGAATTCAATTAAAAATAATATATGCAATAGGCCCTGGGAGCATTGACTATTTTAAAATGCAGTGTGAACTTATGAAGTAATAATGATTATATACTACTTTCAAATAGTAATTTAGTTTTCGACCACTGCGTATAAAATTTCATCCATATTTAATAAAATATAATGATGCAACGTGCAAAATATGACGTACTACCAATATGCGGTGGTAGGTAATCTATATTTTATTTTCTCAAACTTATAATATATAGTTTATGTTTGATAAAATAATAAAAATCACGAGGCGTCAGAAAATATATATTTATTATAAACTGTATACCTTCACGTATTATTATTATTATAATGAGTGTCGGTCTGGGACCAAATGGGCCCAGGGAGCGAAATTGTTCAAAATACCTCTCAAAAACAACTCTTGACAATATTTTATTTTTTGTCAGCTTTTTATTTTTTTGCATAGCGCGTAAAACACGAGTAAATTTTCAATGTCAACATATAATGACGTTACACTATATTTTATACAATATGTCGATATCTTTAAAATATAATAATGCGAAAAAACAACAAACCAGCGCGTGTTAGGTGTGTTTTTGGAGTGTTAAAATATAACAAACTATAATAATTGTGTTTTTTTCGATATTGGTTAGGTACTTGAATATTCATCGCGTTAGTTCCGAAAATTTGTATTTATTTATTAAAAATGTTACCTGACTAGTATAACTACTGAATGATTTTATATTGTTGTACATACGTCTTGAAATATTTTAATTCACATATTATATTGTACGTATAGATATAGAATAATAACTATTGACATATTTGTATCTACATTGCATTTATAGAATATTTGTAGGTATCAGAGGCGTTCTCGGGATTTTTTATTAGGAGGGAGGCTGGAAAATGTCTTAAAAACTGATCCATGGGAGCTAAGCCCTCCCACTCTCTTTTATATAAAAAGCAAAATAGGTACATTAACTTATAAGAAAATTATATTTTTGATTAAAATATTTAATTTTAAAATTTTATCAATTTTTCTTGATATTTGAGCCAGTACATCAAGAACCATCGAGATCAATTGGAATTTCTTTATGGACTTCTCTATCTACTGCCATAACAATTTTCATCAAACGGTTTAGTTTACTTTTGTTTACATCACGTAACTCATGAATAATTATCACCAATTTTTCTCAAAAAACGATTAATAACAGCAAAAACAAAATATGTTAACACTTTCATTATTGTTCGGTGCTATAGTATTATGTAATTAATATTTTGTTTATATCAATTATATATGAGCTCAACTGATTATAAAACCAGAACCACGATAAAGATATTAATCTGTAACCATAGATCTATAAAATACAAACACGGTCTGTAATCTATGTATGAATATTGTGGATGATAACGAATCAAAAAAAAATGTTTATTGATTATATTTATTTATTTGATTATTATCACTAAATATCAGTTAAACAGGAAACTCCATATTATCTAAAAAAAAGGCTATGAGGGGATTCATCACCCATATCTCCTCTCCCGTGAGAACGTCCATAATCGGTATACAAATACATTTTTATTTCACCGAGTTATGTTGGCACCACTAATATATTAGAAAATGTTCGACTAGGTATTATATTTGACGTGTTAGATTTAATTTACTTTGGTCATGACTCTCGGTCTCATAACTATTGTATTTTAATTCCATTATGGAACATTTTTTGAAAGTAATGCGAATGCTCGGAATGCTTTTATGTGATTAAACCTATTGGTGGTTTTAGGCGAAAAACTCTTTGTATATCTGTAAGGTACAGTATTATAGTTACTAACTATTTACTACCTACCTACCTATTGCGAATGTAGGTACATTTTGTAATTTACTTTACGAGTTATCTGTTTCAGAATCCATTAATGATAACCATGTTATCCATAAGTTATAACACGCGTTCTTCTCTACGTGCCTTTAGGTCAACTGAAATCCTATTTTTGTCACTTAAATTCACACGTAAGTACAATGCACAATGTACATGCACATTGTTTTTGTGTAACTATATGTATGGACTCATCATAATTTCCTATCTAACACCGTACTAAAGGGTTTATTGTAGTACTTTTTTTTTGTTATTTACAGTCAAACGAATCCTTTTTACTGTTCTAAAATTGCACGCAATAATATTAGAAAATGCAACATTTCTGGTAATCTGTAAAATATGAACTATATATTAACAACACTTTTTTTGTAAAAAAATTTCGAAAATTTTGGGACATGGTTCATTATATAAGTTGTGCTTAGTGGTAAAAAAATAAGTTGATATTGTTGATGTCACAATATTTTTTTTTGTAAACATTTAAAGTTCAAATTTTGATGAAACTATTTAAAATCACGTAAATCAATTTATCTATTATCGAGTATTTAAATACTCATTTTAAAGTTTCTTGTCCATACCTGCTTATAATTATTACCTTATATTATACCTTTTCATCTTCTCACTCATAATAGTGCCACAGTTAACCAATGCTCAGTATAATTTTGAAATTTATTTCACAATAATCGTTCATTTGGCATGTCATTGATGGATACAGTTGAATGAAGGGATGTATTATTTTGGATTGGGTTATTAACGGATTTTTTAAATGAATCGTCGTAATGAAGAACTACAACATGTATATAAAACATTTTATTAAGAAATACAAAATCCTCGGAAAACAGATAAAGAAAATACACTTTAAAAGATGTTTAGATAATCTAGAAACGTTTAATGTTCCAAGTCTTTTCCACGCTTTTGTGAATAGCTTAATAATGTATTTTTTTTTTTTTGTTAAATTTTCAATGATTTTTCTGTCGTTCATTTTTTTTTTTTATATATGTTTTTAATCTCAACAAAAAAATACTGCTAGGTAGTATAATGATAAAAAAGCCTTTTTAATAATAATTAATGTTGCTTAAAAAAAATTTTCCTATTGAAAACTATGACCGATGATCAATGATACATATTATGTTAAATCATTTGTATAAGATCCAGTAAGTGAATAAACGTTTTTATTTCAACTAAATACAATTCTCCAACATTATCATAAATGACAATTCATTAAGTATGTAATCTTAATTTCTTCTAACCTTCTAACTTTGTAAATATTAATTTATTAATAAGTATTTTAATTTTCAAATTTGATGAAAATTGTTTTAGTAAAAAATTATATAGACAAAATCTAGTTACTGCTCCATACGAATTGTTTCAATATACATATTTATTTGACTATAGTATAACGTAAATATTTTTGAAAATTTAGTATTATTAACCAAGCTTCGCTCAGATTTAAATTCTTCTCTATATTATATATCTTCCCAACTCCTCATCTACAACAGTGGTGTACCCATCGTGCGAAGTATGTCCGTCTTTTATCATGTGTATATTAACTCCATTGAATTACTTTTTATTTTCAACAGTTTTATCTGACTTAAGATCTTTAGCATTTACCAGTTATGAATTGTACTTCTTCTTATTTTAACCTAAACCCTTTTACATACATTGTTTTGTATTGTACATGGTTGGACAGAATAAAAGGGGATTTAAAAATAACCATAAAAACCCACCAAGTAATGTTTGACAAATTTATTTATACCACTTTATAGTATGTAAACCAGCATTGGAAAATTGTTAAATTTCTTAAATGATATAAACATATAAATACGGTGAGTGACGAAATACTGTAATATTATTGCAGCTAGATATAATATAGATTACCTACATTGAATGAATTAATGTTTTCCACGATAATTTGTTTGATTAGCAGCTTGACTGAACATATAGCCATTTGGATTTTGAATGTTAAACTTATATATATCTGGAATTTATCGATTAGGTGCTTGGTGTTTAGCTGATAGCAGTGGACGGTTTCTAAAGTTTTACAGTAATGTGCGGTTTTTGATTTATCTATATAATAATCAATAATATTGTCCTATATATTTCTCTTGCTGCAGTTGATTAATTATAATATTATATATAGTTTATGCGATTCGATGCGTTTCGGTCTGGTTAACAAACTAATATTCGACCTATGTATATTATATAGTATATAGTATGTACATTATACATACATTTCGTTCTCATCTCGTATCCATTAAGTCGCCTACGGTTTAAACGCATTGTAATGTTACCCGGTTGCATATAACCACCTATACATTGTTTCACAACTGATTGGTCGAATTCTACCCCAAAATTAATATATTATCACGATTTGATTTAAATTTGGGGTAAGGGGTGGGGTGAACAACCGCTTACCTACTTTAACATTTTTAACCTGATACTGTTACAAGGAGGTTAGTGACCTAAATGTAAATCTAAATCTCGCTACGTCATATAACACATCTGGTGAACTCATCTCGAACTTTTAATTCGAAATAAATCTCGTTTTCTTATTAAAACCACGTCAGGCAGTAAAAATCAAAGGGAAAACTAAAAAAAAAAAACAAGATTAGTTCTACAAATGTTGTGTTCGAATCAAGTTTGAACCTCTTGTTGGGAAGCGCTATTAGGACACTATATAAGGTTACATGTTAACTTGTATAAGAAACAGGTCAGGGGCAAAATGTTTACGGTACAAATAAATAAATCTAGACCACTTTAGTTATTACTATTTCTTGATACCATATTGAAAATTATATACCTAATTTAAATTTTTATTGAGAGAAGTTTAAAAACACATTTTTCAATCATATATGTGTTGTTGTCATTTTCATGATATAGGTACATGGTACCTACTAAATCCCCTACACGGCCGTTCGTGTTCTTTGTCATAATACGTACAATGGTAAATTTGAATCGATCAATCAGTGAAGCCTAGTTGTGAAACAATGTATAAGATGTTTATATGCTTCCCCGCTTTTAAACTTCGTATTAGATTATAGATATATATAGTAATATTATACTTGTAATTATATAATGTATACACGATAGCTGCATTATTATCCAATAATACAACGTTTCAGGGATCTGTTACGTGGGGAGGGGCACAGTCCACATTGAGCCGGCAAAGTAAATATTATTATCCCGTTGTCCGGGCAAGGCGTCATTATGTTAGGTCAAAGTGAGAGAATCGAGGAGGTATAGAGTAAAGTTAGATGGTAGTCTTGTACGAAAACAACGGGGCAAAGTACCAGCGGACTGGGCTAAGTATATAATAATATTGCATTGTCCCGGCGCGGCGGTCCACGCTAAAGTCCGCAACACGTCCGCATAATAAAGGTAAGGTAAGGTAAGGTATACCTTTTATACCACACCAATCCGATACCCATAAAATGAAATGCAGCAGTATGCCGTACTCCTGGAAACTACCTATACTATTGTGTTTCGACCCGAAGCGTACCGTTTTAATATTTAAACCTTTGTATAAAACATGAATAAATAATAATACTTTAAATTAGTTATCGAGACTATATATTCATCTAAATTTACATTAAGGACGTATTACAATATACCTACTGCATTTATCGGGGAACACCGCAGCTGGTCGACTTTGATTTGAGGAAATTCTTTCTGATCCCATTATACAAACTAAAACAGATGTTAACATTGAACCAGTTGGTATATGTATGCTTACATGCGTAAAACGAATAAATCGTCAAATGTCGACGACATGTCAAATATCGATTGATATTATACAATACATATTGTTATATTTACCATTTTATCGCGCCTTACAGTTAGTAAACGCATCATGTTATTATAAAAGACAGAGTTATAATGAAATAATGTGTATTTCGACAGTCAATCATCGCCCCTCAGTATTAAGGGGTTTCATATATGCAAAATTATCGAAACTTTTGAGAAAAAATTCATCAACTTTAAGTGGTCCGATGCCAGGTCTTAAAATGTATCTTCAATTTTGAAAAATATAATAATGACCTTAGCAATTTCAGTTACCAACTTAGAAATAAAATTTTTTTAAACTGATCTACTACCCGATCTAAAGGGAAAGGGGTGTGGTCATTTAATTAATGAAGAAAATGATTTTGCGGAAATAAGAATACCAAATTGTTAACATAATATTTGTCTATAATTTTGTTTTTAATTGATAAACAATAAAAGTTGACACAGTTTACATTGAACTTTGATTTTTGATTTTATTTCAAATAATGGTCTAAAAAAGTTAGTAAAAAGAATTTAAAAATTGTCTTTATTTAGATATATTTTAGAGTTTTTGATGAAAACATTGAAAACGGAATTTAATGCAAACAGTAAGATGTTTTAATCTTTCCAAAAAAAAAAAAATCAAATTCAGATCACCTTACGAAACAAACGTTTTCCCTATAAAGCATGTTTTTTTTAAAAAAAGACGCTGACACCGGTCCCCTAACATAATTCAAATAAATGTACAAGTCGCGTGTCGTTAGCGCAAGCATATTTTTTTTATTGCGTTACCGAAAAAATAAATCAAAATATCTAATTATATAAAATAAATCCACATGTTTGTCCGAAAAATGGTAAAATGGTAAAACAAAAAATTCATATAATTATTCCGTTTTTAATAAACAATAATAACTTGTTTTTGTATTCACGGTGTTGAAAAATTAAATAAAAACAACGTTAATCTATTAGTGCTGATTTTTTTTTTTACTGTAGTAAAAATTTAGTTTCTCGCCTGTCAGAAACGGTTTTTTCGAACAATTTTTTAATGATTTTAACAACAATTATTGTTTTGGTAATGTGAAAGCGTAACGAGCACACAAAATTACGAACGTTAACCCTCCTCCCATCGTAGGTAAATTTTTACGAGGCGAGTTTTTATGAGCACACCCTCGTCACAACACGTGTTACCATCTGTACTATATCTAGTCGTTATTTTTCGCTTATTACTGCTTTAACGCGATAATTTATCTGCTGTAGAGTTGACTCGATGTGTACACATCATTACCATTATTTTATTATCAGTACCTGTAAATATAAAAATATAAAACAATTTATTTTTATTTTCAGGTGTTTGTGTTTGTGTAATATTATTCCGGTACTTTCAGTTATCTCCGTCGATATCGTTTTAGTATTTAATATAATGATATAATATTGTAAATCGAATAACCGATTATTCACCCAGTTTTGTTAATCCTTATAATTTTCTTGTTAGAATACGTGGATATCCAGGGTTGCAAAAAAAAAAAAAAAATAATAATAATAATAATAATACTAATAAAAAAAAAAATTTTTTTTTTGGGAATATAAATACGAGTGATACATATTTTTAGTTCCGCAAAATAAACAAAATACAATAATACATTATATTTAGTTATAATATTTTATATTATAGAAGGCGCCCTATCGAAAAACATAAATGACGCTCCTGAGTGGGTTTTTTTTTTAAACTCATAAAATTCCGATTAATAATTATACTCAGATAACGTTATAACGTTCACATCAAAACCATAATTTACCACATGATATTATTTGGTACGAAATGTTTACATATATAATATATTATCATATTATTGATGGTTCGGCGTTCGTCGTAATGAAAATATAATGAAATGTTTTATATACCTTTATAATATTTTATACGTGTTACCGTTAACAATAAAACTATTTTATTTCGCGAGCTACAACGATATTATGGATAGCGTGCGACAGAAAATTATACGCACTTGTAACGTATATATTATACTACTTGCATGCAAAACATAATAATTACAACCATTGCCGCAGAGACGTATTAATACTTTTTGCGCCCCGGGGCATTGTGATTTAGCGCCCGTTCGTAGCGCTAATTTTGATGATGGGCAAAAAAAAATCCTTTTTTTATAATTAAATTTTTATGTGCAACATTTTTATACATAAATCCGACGAAAATATTAAAGCTAATATAGAACTACGGCGTATCGACTAATGAAATAATAACTGTTTTAGAACACAAGTTGCATCTAATGGAGTATATGACCACTGATTACTATAATATGCCCTAAAAATCTATTGCCCAATTATTATAGATTCATTTTCTATTTTTTTAATATTTTTAAATTTTATTGTCGTTATTTTTATTTTGTCTTTTTTCGTTGTTGATAATAATTGGTAAAATAAATTACAATCTATTCAAGTGAAACAGATAAATTATCTGAGATAGGTAATATTTTATCTCAAACGTTTTAGGGTTCATATTTTATATAAATCTTGAACATTTATTTTTATCAGTGGAGGAAAAAAAACATTGTTTAGTATTCGATACATTTAAAACCATACTAAAAAATATCTTAAATATGTGCCAAAATAAAATATGTCATAAAAATACAAAAACTAAAATATTCCGAAGTAAAATTCGATATTATCTGAAATAAAATTTTAATAATATACAGAATCGCGGTAGGTCTTGAAACACAATTTAGTACAAAATATCTATTTTATTTATTATCATCAACCATTTAAATGACACAAAAAAAAAAAAAAATAATAAAAAGATACACAGTACACACATATTAGTCCTAAATTAATCAGTGAAAGAGTAGGATGTTTTTGTTTTCCATTTTGCAATCAACATTTTGGATAAAAGAAACTATAGAAATACGAGTATACACTATTGAGAATTATTTATAATATTTATTTCCATTTTATTGTTATAAGTTTAACTAATAATATAATACTATTTGTTATTGAAAACTGGAGTTAATGATGCACTATTAATTTGTATTATTATTATGTTTTCAATATTTAATTTCAAATTTTAGAAATGTCAAAAATACAAACTGTCGAAGTGATTCTAAAAAAAAATTGAGTTCTTTCAGTAGACATTACATCGCCATTTTAAGTGATATTTGTTGTTTTTAGTTTTACAGTATATTTATGTTTAAATCAACAACTTTTCGTTCATTTGTTAAAATATAATATTATACGGGACAAGCTTTATGTTTGTATTTGATTGACTACTTGATTCAAGCGAAATTGCAAAATAACGAATATACTTTTAACAAATCGTGTTCAATAGTGTTGTGCAAATGAATCGGAATACGTAAATCGATAAAGCTTTAGCTTATATTACAAGTATATGTATATGGATAACTGTTATTATCTCATTCGTTTTTATTATGTCTAGTATATGTAACGAGGAAGAAAATATAATAATTCTGAACGATTTATCGAGAACTACTTGACTTCGAGATTCACTCCTCGGCGCACAGCCAAATAGCTAAATATAATGTGTTTTACATCGAGTCCCCTTTACATATAACAGTGTTGATTTTTATTCATAGAACAACCAGAACCATATCATAGGTATACGATTTGATAAATGCAATAACTTTGATTTTATTTATTAAATTAAATTTGTTCAGTTATTTATTAAAAACTACGTTGCAATGAAATTATTATTTAATTTTAGGACAGGGGTAAAAAATACAAAACAAATTGATTTTTCAGAAAAATATTTGATTAGAACTTTAATGTAGATAATATGTCCATTGTTCATTTTTTTCTAAGATTTTTTAATTTAGTAAAATTTCTATATTCATTTTGCCTATTCATCATTAGTTACCACTATTGACCGACATCAATAATTTATTTTATTCCAACACGTAATTACTAATAATATTATAGCTGTAGTTTTGATTAGGTTTCATAAATTCAATGAACTTAAAAATGATGAACAAAACCAAAGTTATAGAACGTAATAAGGCTTGGCCATGGGGGACCATTATATTTTATCATAAAAACACTTTTAATATACCATTTGTTTTATGTAAATATAAATTTTAATCATTATAACTATAGAGGTACTTAACTACTTTATATTTGCTTTATATAGCTAGATCTATAAACACAAACTTATATAAATCACCAGAGACTAGAAAACTATACATATAAACCGATTATATATGAGAATTATAGACATAATTTTATGGAGAAAAGTCTGTAGGTTTATTCAGTTTATCCAGTTAAGTCAGTTTATTGTTCTGAATTTCGACCATACTATATTACTATATGATCTAAGATTAATGTAAACAAGATATTTCGCTGAGAACTAGAAGAAAGTAATTGTATAATCTTTGTTAAAACAATTCATTTTTATTTAAAAATTATAGTTGTAAGTTCCACAAACAAATAAAGGCCAAGGAGGGTATTGCAATCCCAGTCCTCCTTGTGAGCTGTAATTACACAACTGGAAATTTATTACATTTTTAAAATCATACTGAATCACTATGTGACCAGAAAAAACATTAATAATTCTTCATAGATATACCGATCAATTTTCGATTGAGGTATCTACCTATGAATGATTTAAATTTTTTATATTACAAATATACTGCGAAGTAAAATGCCGTCAACCAGGTGTGGTGACGTATGCGAATGTTTCAAGTCGAAAACTATCTACTTTTGAACTACATAAGTATTTTTCAGAATTTGACTTGTATTTTAATGAGTAACATAATATAATATTGTGTATAATTATCGCGGTTAGGTTTTTACGCGTGTTTATTCGTCATTAGTTAATAATACTTTGTTTTTATAGTTGGTGGTAGGCAAAGTTACAGTTAATATTTATATTTCGTTAAAGTTTACAGTTTGTTAATGCAGCCAAAAGAAGAAGACATGTCAGATAAAAAGTTTAATGGCCTATATACAGATAATAGTAGTTATGTTTATTTAATAGGTATATATTATATAGTACGAATCTACCTAACAATAGTTTGGTTAAAAACCAGAGTCAAATGAATTTTTATTAGGTACCTACCTATTTTATGTTTTTGTTTCTGAAAATAGAACTTGATTAATTACGTTAACTTTTGATTGCGTGTGTAACGCAAGATCTTGAAATAAACGTCGTTGAGAGTACATTTCAGTAGAACGTGAAAAATAGTCATGTAATGTTGCAACATACAGATTTTAGAAATAGATATAACTGTTTGTATTGCCTTAAGGGACTTCTACTGTTACAGCATTACGTGACCCTACCATGATAAGTCGAATTTTAAAATGTCTTTGTTATTTCGTAGTAAGTTTTAGATACGCAAAAAATAATAAAAATAATGTTACTTATTGGTTTTCATTGAAATTGTATAAAGATATTAGTGTTGTCGTGTCAAAAACCAATTTTGTCGTTTGTGAAATCATTTTACTGTGTGATCGATATTAAAGCTGTTGGCGAAATTCTGAAAAACATAACATAATATTTCGATATAAAATATTATCTCGTTTAATGAAAATATAAACTTCGAATTGTTCCAAAGAAAAAATTGATTCACGGAAATTATGTTTTTGAATTTATTTAGCTATTTAAGTGAAATTTGTTATCATCTGTTTGCCAATTTGTTTTATACTTGTATATTATTTTCTACTAGTAATGAATGTAATATGACATTTAAACATTGAAATAATGTAAACGTTTGTTTTTTTTTTTTAAATTTTTATTTTCAGAACAAAAGAATTGTTTGTACTTAGTTTTACTACAATCGCTTGTGTCCATTTTTATAAAAATGTTAAGTTTAACTTTAGGAAATCACTTTTACGAGCATTAAAACCAAACAAAAGAGTTTTTTTTTATAAGTTCTATAATATAAAGGACATAATACAGAGTCCGTGATTTAAAAAGGTTTTTGTCGTACGCTCATTAACACATACCAATATACTTTTTCATATAACTTTTAATTTTGAATTTATAAAAATGAGAATTGAATGGAAAAAATAAACAGTATAAGAAGTCATTCCACATTACGTATTCTCAAATAAAATTAAATTTCGTGTGTTTCGCTCAATTATTAATATGAAATATTTCAGCAAAATGAACTTAAAAAGTGCCTTTTTCTTCAGTAAGATTGGGGGTAAGTGTCAAAATACACATCTTAGGGCTACATAAAAATGTTATGAGGCACGTAGGTTAGGTAATTTAGATTATTAAAATGCAGATACTTTTATCCCAATTTTTATATTAACTATGAATACTGTAATTTTTATCTCAACAATTGTCTAACAATAGTCTAAAGTTTAACAAGACATATTATTTTTCAAAAAATATAACACCCATGTAATTTGAAAATAAAGAAATTTGATTGCTGTTTTTTAAAATTATAATTAAAGATTTTTTTATCATAAAATCACACATTTATAAATACATAATATCAAAGGTATAACATTTGTTTTGTTTAGATGTAAAAAAAAAAGACATATAGTTTATATAGCTGTATTTCAGATAATTTTGGAGATGTAAGTATATTTTTTAAGTTAAGTAGCTAGAAAAAAAAATAATATGATTATTCTAATCTGTTGCTAAACAGTTTTTCTTTTTAAAATAATCTGAATAAATAAATTTAATTTGCATGCTTGCAATTTTGAAAATATGTCCAAAATGTGTATTTTATAATCCTAAAAACACTATTTCAATATAAACTGAAATATTCCGTGTTACGATTGGAGCGAACGGACAAATTGAATGCTAAAATAATATAATTATAATTACAATATGTTTGTTTCTGAATTTTCAAATGTATACACTATTAACTTGAATAACAAAAACGTATGCATGTATACCTCTTATCCTTAGATACAGTGCGCTTTAATTATTTTTGGCAATGGAAATATAAAATAATAATTCGCATAGTACAGTAATTATGGTGAATTATTGAAGCGTTTACCATTCCCCCCTAATAGCTTTCGGTCTCGTGACCGATAATTTGTTGAAGGTATACCTAGTTATTAACAGTTGCTATATAGAATTTGTGAGGCCACAAGCAAAAGGAATGCACATATTTTTATTATTATTATTTACATCAATTTGAATACAAATTTAGGTATATTTTTTTCCAAGGCATAAACATTTATTTTTAAGCACGAAGTCCCAGTGTACCTTATATATATTGTATATCAGATATGATATGATCCATTTGATTTATAACTGCTATAAATTAAATAAAACTAATTGATAAGGTAATCTTAGTAAGTTAAAATGCAATATGGATTTCATAAAATAAATTACTTTTAAATATTTTCTTTTAATAAAAAAATAGACTTCTAAATATTAATCAATATCATTTACACAGATTTCGAAAGGGCGTGTGGTAAAATTAGCCACTCATGTTTGAGTTTTTGGCTTTTTTGTGTAAGTGGCCTACTTTTGACATTTTAGTATACCATTAGCATACCATTAGTAATAGTGAATTATTTTCCTAGCTTTATACCTATCTATTTTTGTATCATATACACATTTAATATTATACACTGTATTTTGACTATGTATAATATATTTAGTATATATGTTAAAATTTTAAACTTATTTTAAATTTGGCTTATGCCTGTTATTATAATATATTTATTTATTTATGAACAAATAAATACCTAAATAATTAAATATTATAAAATGTCTAAAAATGTTAACCAACGAAAAATGCAATATTTGATTTAATTAAGTTTTAAAAACTTATATTTTGTAAAAATTTAAGGTCATATAGAAATTTGAAAAATTACTTTAGAGTTTTTAATATTTGAACATATTATTGTTCGTTATAAAGTGTTTATTACATTTTTTTTTATGTTATACATTTTTTTTTTATGTTATACATTTTTTTTGTTTTTTAATGACCTAACATGATATTTAGGTAAACATGTAAATCTTATACTGTAGACATAACATTTAAATATTTTCAAATCAATTAATAACTCGATAAAAATATTATTAATTAAAAATTTAATATTATTTAAAACTAAGATTAGGAGGCTGCAAATGTATTTTCATTGTGTAGTTCAAATTTCAATAGTAAGAGTCAAATAAACACGAAACGGTTGTTATAATTTAATGATATATTATGCTATTAATATACTTACCTACCTAATAAGTTATGTTGATTTCGTTTCACATAAATTACGAAAACAGTTGAATGGAAAATTTGGGACATTTTATTGTTTAAAGTTGGCCTTTGTTAAGATGAAAATATTTCAGAAACTTTTGGTCGTGTAAAATGCGAACACGAAAATTGGTTAACCTTCTATATAGTAAGTTAACAATGCAGCGGTTTTAGAACCAAACTAATTTATTATTATACTAATATTTGTATTTATTTATTTACGGTAAAAACAATTTTAGTTTCTTCGGGAAAAATATACTTTTCATGCGAGTATATAAATTATATTCTAGTCAAATTACATACATTTTATGTGTATATAAAATTGATTTATATAGAATATAAAATAGTAATATAGAATTGATTTGTATTAAAAATGTCTATATTAAATTTACAGTTTATGTTCATTAACTCAACAAAGATTAATCTATGAAGGAGGAAGGTTATGAATTTAAAACACATTTCTAGACAGTTTTTTGGTATAGTAAATTAATAGGTGAAGTGAACGTCGTAGGTACGTGTGTTTAAAATTATAAGAAAATGTTCTTATTTGCAATACAAATTAAGCAGCTTATAATATATATTAGCAGTATTCGTATTTAAATCTTCAATTTTGTGACGTAGAAAGTTAAATATTATATTTTTCAAGTATATAACTTGAACAAATTGTAAATAACTGCAGGTATGGTAACGTACTTATATAAATACACATTCCATTAAAATGATTAAAACTCCAGGCATCACCTTCACTATGGACTATGGTTAAAATTCTTAAAATAAAATATGAATTTTGTTGAAAAGTAGCATAATATAAGCATATATTGTAACGGATGTTTTACATACTGCTTTTGCATAGGTAGTAGTTTTACTTAAGGTACTTTATAGATCTAATATAAATAAAGCTAAAATAGTATTTTATTTTGTATAAAATATTATTAACTTAATATTTATATTTAAGTTATGTGTTAACGTTTTTGTTTGTATTTATATTCTATGCCTAAATGTATTTAGGTATTATTGTATTTTAGTGAATTTTTATATTTGTCTGTAAGTCGTGTGATTTTAATTTAAAGCGAATTTTATTACGTTATATTATGTAATGTAATATGATGTAAAGTTATATATAATTCATATATTTGTATTTACTATTTATTATAAACGTTTCGTCAATTTTATTTTATAAGCACTTTAAGTTTTAAAAAGGTTATAAACTCGATGTGTAGTCAACTGTCAACTGAGTTCTGCTCTAAATCTCCTTTCAAATGCATTAAAATGCTTTAATAGTAATCATTTTTAAATTTCATAACAAAACCACACAAGCGTTCGAAACATTAAATTACTAAAAATGCAGATGAATAATGTTTTTTTTTCAAATGTATAAATACATGTTTTGTATAATTAGTTTTTTGTTTTTTGTTTTTTTTTTTTTTATAAAATTAAATTAAATTTCCAGTATTATATTATATACAGTAAGAATCAAATACATTGAAAACACTGAAAAATATACAGTAAAATGAAGTTTCATATAAATTACCTAACCTAACAAATTAATGAACAAGCTCTTGTATGTGTGTTTTGGTTATAGCTTTTATTGGACCATAACTAGATCAAAAGAAATTCGTTAACTGTAATATAATTCTGTAAATACACAATTAAATAGAAAAATTATATTTTAAACTTTTCCAGACACCTGATTATTCTTAAACTCGTTATGAGTTAAGACTTGGAACAAGATTTATGATAATATTTATTTTTCGAGTGTTGGGATTGATGTTTACTCAAGTATACAGAAAATCATATAAATTTAATTTTCTATAAACTAAATTAATCCTTTATAACATATGTTTATCATAAAAATATTTGAATATCCAATATAGTTGTTGATTACATTTCATTGTGTGTATATTGTTAATTATTAATACAAATATTATTATGGCTGTAGGGGCAACATTTACAACTGCGTCAGTTGGTTAATCAAGTGACCTTGTTAGTAAGAATAATAAATTGTATTACATACGACCTAATCAATTCCATAAATGATTCGTGTTTTGATATTCTATTTAAACATTTTTAATTAAAGCTATGGGAAAAAATGGAGGGTCGCTAAATTGCACACTCAATTATTATTAAGACACTGTGAAGTCCATATCTGGTATTAGATTATACAATAACGATGTATAGAAAAATGTGACTTTCATAGTAAAAGAAGAATCCAAAATTATTGAATTACGTTTTATATTGCTGAAAATGTTAAATTTCATTTTCCAGAATTACAATTCGATTGTTTGTCCATTTATGAAATAAATAATATACTAAAAGCGGAAACTGCATGTGATTTGCAACGAAGAAACTCATCCTTGCAAAACCAATCTCCATGTAGTCCAGCCAAAAAAATAATTAATCAGATTTATTTTAGCTACACTTGTTTTGGAATACCAAAACAAATAAATTATTATAAAAATCAAAATAATCTCCCATTTTGTATTTTCAAAAATACCTATTAATAATATGATGTTATAAAAAAATATTTTTTTTATACACATTTAAAAAAATGTATACAAAATTTAATATGAAAAAAGGATGACCCAATAAATTATAATTACTAATATTTGAAAAGAAAAACTTACCTATACAATTTTTAGTAAAGCCGAGCTTAACTAAGTTTTAACCCACAGTCAAACATCACGTAGACGAATGATTATGAGCTAATTATTTAAGTCAGCGTTTTGATGACGGGACGACAAACTTAAACTAAAGTTAAATAATTATAAGGCGAACTAGCACAAATAATCGATAAAGACGTATTTTAATGCGAGTATTAAAACGTAATATTCTTCGTTTATTACTAGAAAAGTTAAAATATGAAAATATTTTATCAATATAAATTCTTTAAGAAATTATAGGTACCAAAAATAAATAGGTGGTACAAATATCATATTATTGTGACCGACATTCTTGTTTTGGTCTTTGGAAATAACAATTATTAATCCGACAACGGTCACTTTTTCAGCATTGTATCATGTATCGATTATTGAGGGTTAGGTTATTTTAAGACTGTTCTATCATATCTTCTAGACGTTTAATAATATGCAAGGGAATGGTCGTAATGGTCGAATCACCGGACCGCGTTATTGATATCCGGATAAGACAAAATTGTTCAAATTGTGCAAAATCGTTGTTATGGCGCAGCGCCAAATATTATATACATTTGGAAACTCCTAGATTCTTTAGTATTGATCTGCTCAGACTAAAAATAATTGTATAGACTCTTTCAATGATGTTACAATTCGCAAACGAATGTGTTTTACAACACGGACTGAAAAATATATTTAGTCACCCGATAAGTTATCGGCACTGCAGTGAAGGATAACTTTTAACCACACTGGTGTCCGCGGTGTATGCGATTTAAATAGTTTTATTCTGTTAGTTTAAATACTGTAAAATAAAGCGGAACGAGAAATTACGATTTTACTAAGTTGTAGGTAAAATTATTTATAACGTATTCCAAAACTAGTTTATTACGATTCATTATTCGAGGTTTGGCTATTAAATAACGAGACTGCGCGCGCAGAGAGTGTCCCAAAAAGGTTAGGGGAAAACCGAATACAGCGCTGGTTAGCTGGAAGTGTCTATTATACCAGTAAAAAATTGGGTTTTTGTTGGTGTATTAGTATTTTTTCTGTAGCGTTTAGAAACGAACATGTTTTTTTCTCTTGCCGAAAACGATGTGTGACGAAAAACATGAGCAACGGATAAACGTAAAATTTTCTCGTTAAACTAAATAAAACTCCAACTGAGTGTTATAAGTGTTAAAAGAGGCCTATAGTGAGGATTTCCTATCTCGGGCGCGTGTTTTTGAGTGGCATAAATTATTTTCTGAAGGCCGAGAGTGCACTGGAATCCAATTCAGTCGTAATCCAAATTCAAAACCATGCTGATTGTTTTCTTCGATATCAACGGCATCGTGATGACTGAATGGGTTCCAGAGGGTCAAACTGTGAACCAACATTACTATTTGACAGTTTTGGCAACATTGCGCGAATGAGTTCGTAAGAAACGGTCGATATTGTGGAAAAACAAGTCGTGGATCTTGCACCAGGATAAAGCGTGAAGCGTTATTTGGCCGCTTAAGGCACTCCAGNTGCGACTTTTACTTGTTTCCGAAGATAAAGTCTGCCTTAAAAGGAATCCGGTTTGAGTCGATGGAAGAGGTGAAACAAAAATCGGCGGAACTCCTGAATGGTCTTACGAAAACAGACTTCCAGCACTGTCTCGAGCAATGGAAGAAACGAATAAAACGGTGTGTGAAGAGGGTAGGAGAGTATATTGCAGGGGAACATTCGGTTGTGGAATAATTTTTAAAATAAAACCATTTTTCATAAGCAGTCTCGTTATTTAATAGCCAGACATCGTATTAGCTGAAAATACGATTTTTTGTTATATTTGTACGTAAACTATTTCACCCAACCAAATACAGTGATCCTTATGTGTTTTATTTTTATTACAAGTGACAATACTTACTGGTTTGGTGCATAGAAACGTTTAAAAAAATAGTAAAAATAGACGATTGAAAACGTGTACGTAAGTTATAGATTTATTTATCAGTAAATGTATAAAACATGATTTCTGTTCATCCAATCGCCTAAAACTCAATATTTCCAGACAGATTTTAATGTAATTTTTTGTCATTCTGCACGTATGATATTCAACAACGACTAATGCTCCTTTGCACCAATTACACTTAAAATTTAAGTAGAGATATAACTCTGGAGTACCAATATATACTCAATACTTACTGAAGTTTAGTTAAATATTGGGTGTTGTATCGAGACTAATGTTAGTTAATAATAATTCATAGCATAACCGATAGTTAGATTAAGGTTACAATTGTTTATTATTATTAATTTAATTGAAACATATACATAGGTACCACGTTCCCACAAACAAGACTTTTTAAAATGTATAATATTTAATCTACCCACTGGACTACTCATAGTTTGTTTGAGCATTTTTTTATGTGTTTGGTTTTAATTACAGTAGAGTATAGTATGGGAGATAGGCATGCAGAGTCCGTGATCCTCGTAAAAACAAATGTGTACTTTTGCCGAGTATAGATTTTTTTTTTTTAAGGTCACCGATAATTATATAGTTTTAATATATTT
Source organism: Cinara cedri (assembly GCA_902439185.1). NCBI lineage: Eukaryota > Metazoa > Arthropoda > Insecta > Hemiptera > Aphididae > Cinara > Cinara cedri. The sequence continues at coordinate 145,408 of CABPRJ010000026.1, forward strand.
AATGGGTTTAACACAGTATATAGTAAAAATGTATATATATATATATTTTTTTTACTTATAAAACATGTAAAAAAAAATAAAATAAAAATAAAACATCTAATAGTATTATTTAGAGTGCAAGAATTTTTCATCCTGAATAGTAGTTATTATATAGATAATGTGTTTGTTGTTTTTTTTAAATTATCATATTCAGAGATGGTAGGTGCGGTAGGTGCCTATAATATGCTTAAAAATGTTTTGGTAGCAATTTTATAGTTCGGTATAATAATTACTATCATACTTAAAGAAGCCATTTAAAATAATATTTGTAATACATTCAGTATATAGGTATGAATTGGCTAAAAAAAAATGTGCTCCCCTTCACCTCCTAACCATTATATAATATTATTTTGCTATTTATTTCATTATTTTCAGACAGGAAAAATGAAAATAATAATAATATTAATAATAATTATAATAATATAATATCGTATAACTGCAGAAACGTAGCGAGTTTTTACATAATACAAACTATTTGATATTTTATACGCAATAAACGACGTCTGCAGAGGCAACGCGGAGATCAGCATTTAATATTTACCAATAAACTCGATATGGTGTGATAATTTACTCATTTTTGAAATATCATTCTCGTTGAACGAAAGTTTAATATAATGTTATTATATATAACGACCCGATCGATAATTTCGCACATCCTTCCATACAGGGCTATAACAGTCATCATATAGCGTATTTTTCTCATTTCGTTATAAAACGATAACGTAATAATATACAACTCGTATAATATTTAATAAAAACGGAAAAGCGGATAGGAAAGTTTACTGTAGTTACTGGAGTTATACGATATCGAGTATTGGAGTGGAAACTTGTTGAAGTAATTTGACCGCTAAAGATATTACAGTATACGGGAAATTTTAAAAGAAAAAAATAGTAAACTTGATTTTTTAAAAATATATCGGTTACGAAAACATATGAGTATAAAAATTAAGTTTTTAAAATATAGTACATAATCGCAATAAATTAGTTGTATATAAATATACAACATTATTAACAAAAATCATCTAAATCGATAAAAACTAAAGTGAATACGAGGTAAAAATCATGAAAAAAAAAAAGAAAATGTTTAAATTTCAAATACTATGTTACACGATAAATGTTGAGTTTTTTAAAAAAATCAGTTTAATACATATAGATTTAAAAGAAATTATGTCAATTAGAATCTATCTAAAAAAAATAGAATTTAAATGAAAATAAATGCAATAGTTCAATGGCGTATGAGTACATAAGAAATAAAATTTAAAAAAAAAACATTATAAAATACAGTAATTCTTCGTTATCTGCGGAGGTTAGATTCCAGTAAAGTTGCATGGATAACAAAACCGTTGAGAAGGTAGGATATAGAGGGAATTTAATTTACACACCTGTACGCAAAGATAAACCATTAACGAAAAACGTTTTGGAGCGAAATTTAATTATACATATTTTGAAATGTTTATGATTTTCGTCAAAATTTGATTTTAAAACTACTATGAAAAATATACAGTGCATAACACTAATTTTTTTTTGTTTTGATTACAAAGTACGAATTATAATTAACTTCCTGATAAACTTGCATGCATTTTTCGCATTTAAATCTGACAATTTTATCCTCAGAGTACCAAATCAAAATCACGGAAAAAAAACACATACAAAATTAAAATGTCTATAAATAGCTCATAAATGACACAAATATTTTGAACATTTTACTATGTCTAGAACAAGAAAACATGAGTTTTCTGTTTAAACTTCAAGTTTCTACGAATATTCTCAATTGAATTACAACAATAAAACTGAAAAAAATATATTGAAAATAATAAAAATATTATTTTCTTAAATTTGCCCGTTTTCTACGTCCCCCCCCCAAAAAAAAAAAAAAAAATATTATGGAAAATACAGAGAAAATGAAATAACGACTTTCTTATTCATAAGCAAGATTAAAAATGCAATAAAAAATCTTTTTTTTATGTTTTTCTACTGGAGAAATATTTTTGGTAGAAAATTTTTAATTTTTCGTCTTTTTCCGGTTTTTTCAATTATCACGAAGAATATTTAAAAAATCAAAAAAATAACCTTCTGTACCACGTAAACAAAATTTTTTTTCTGAAAAGGTGCCATAATTAATAGATCGGATCAAGATTTTTGGTAAGAAAGTTGTATATATATATATACATATATATACAACATTATTGTAAAACCAATATATTCCTCGTTACACTTTGAATTTGAAAAATATCTATTCAAGTGTCTGGCTTGGTTTATGCCTATACTAAGTGATTTTTATAAAACTATGAGCGGAATGAAAATAATATCTAATACATTGTTACGAAGTGGTTTTATACGAAACAAACTGAAGGGAAATAAAATAGGAAAACGTGTTTTATGATTGACCGTAACGAATAAAAATATTTTATTACCCAACATTTCAAAGCCGGGTTGTATAATTTATGGAATTAGTATAGTTCGGCTAAAAGGAAATCTGGGAAAGTTCCACCCTGTGTGCGTGCGACGGTAGTCGGTAATAGTGATTTATGCTCGGGAGAAATCATTGAAATGGACGAGGGCTACGTTTTAATCGGATTATATTGCTAACTATGTATAGGTAACCTATATATTATAATATTGTTTTGAAGATATATCCGTTTGCCCCAGAGTTTCGCGTTTAATTATTGTCGTTACAGAATCAAAAGAAGGCCCGGTAACAATAAATTATTATTGAAATTCAATGGAATCAGAAAAAAAGAGCACTACTGATGGGTGTACAGCTGTTGAGGGTGAGAAATTCGGAAGGTAGGATAAGTGTATAATGTTATTTAATTTAAATCGGTCCGCATCGATAAATCATTGCTTACGAAGTACGATTTTGAGCAAAGTTCAAATAAAAACATGTTTTAAAATATCGCGAATTTTAACGATTTTCAAAAACTTAAAATGCTTATAAAAAAAATAATAACTATAATACGCTTAACTTTTTTCTTTTTTTTTTATCTATCAAATAAACCTAGAATACACCATTTATTGAAAATAAGGACGATACATAGGGTTGATACATTAAAAAATATTAAGTACTGCAGTACTAATTATTTCAAGTATAACTGCATCAAACTATATTTATTTTAAAGTTACGATTCCAATTTGGAAGATAAAAAAAGAATAATTACACGATGTTATCTATATCTATATATGAATTGTAATGTATTCATTTTTAATTTACATTTAATGTAAATTGATTTAGTTGAAAAAAGATCAAAGTTTTAAAAAAAAAAGTTTAAAGCTAAAATTAACTTATTATTTAACTTTTTAACTCATTTATAACATAACGTTAAATATAATATTGTATTAAATTCACGCTCGTGAAAGAATAATACAATTTATCGAATTTAATGGGGTTTAAAAATCGGCTGATGTTGGCCATCTCTCGTCTTTTGTAATTTCGTTCTACCTTTACCGCAGTGCGCGAGAATTACGCTAGTATTACTTTTCACAATACGATTGCCGATAATATTGTTCGAAAAATACGATTAATCAAAATAAATTCCGTTAAAATATTCTCGCTACATTTTTTTTGTGCGTTGCACTGGGAAATAATTTATTAGAATTATCTCTGCGAAAAACTATTTCTGAGCAATTGCCACGCGTACCTAAATCTTATATATATATATATGTTACTGTTAATTTCCAAATTTCTACAATTGGCGAATGCTGACAATCACCTAGTGTATGTTTAGTGAATATACATTTTCTAAATTTGTGAACATTGAAAAATTAATAAAATGTAGACATTTACTAGTGATTAAAAAAAAAAAAAAAAATGATGTCTTTCGTTAGATATTAAATTATTAAATTTATTATAAAATACTTCACGTATATTTTTCATTAAGAAAAAACAACATTTTCGGTCATTGTGCATAATAATCGTACCTATACAATAAAATATTTTAACTGTGTTGAATCTTGAATGGCAATATCATACTAAATAGTAAATTTTACTGAGACAACATAGCATGGCTGTTATCGAGATATAATAAATGTAGTTGAGTAAGGTAATAAAACATTTTATCAAAATTATCAACTAATATCGTTACATAAATATCAACACACACTAGTGAATGTTTGTTAACACAAACAGTACAAATTTAATCAATATGCCAACGTTCATACAGAACTTTGGTGTATGGTGACATTAATCGGTGACTGTCAGCACTTACCAATTGCAAAAATTCACGTATATAAATACATGACTAATGAATGAAACTATCTACGCCTACCAGTTTTTTTTTCACTAAAATTTAAAATTGGACCAATTATAAATTTAGAGTATCTTTTTTTTTTTTTTATAAATACAAATAAAAAAAAAAAAAAATTAAAACACATCATAAAACTCGTGCAGTTTTCATCTTTCTCGTATCTTTCATATGATTCGAAAGACGAACAGAATATAACTAGTGGTTGTTTTTTTTCCTATAGATTAAAATATTAAATATGAGAGTAAACATTTATTTGAAATTATTTTCTGCTCATTATTATTTGTCAAATTCGAGTTCATAATTCACCCGCTGTTCTGTTTTTACACGCACCCCGTTGTGCAAACTATGTTTACATTCGAAACGATATTACTCATATAGATTGTTGAACTGAGTAAGTTATATTTTATACGATAATATTGGTTGAGTATACATTATTTATAGATTTAGTTCTGTAAAAAGTATCCGGAAACTAATCATTTTTTGTTATTATTCCAGTAGTTGTGGCTATTTGTGAAAAATTGAAGGTCAAGTACTGAAAACAACGTGTTCTGGGAGGGGGGGGATTCAACAATTATTGAAAAATACCCTTAAACAGAGGAAAATCTATTAATCTTTTTTTCCATCAGGAAAGTCATACTTTACTTATACATTATAAATATATTTTTTAATAGAACAACAAATAAATAAAATTTTAAGTAAGACAAAAATGTATTAAGGTACCTCTTCAAAGGTATTTTTCTTAGTAATCGTAGGGTCACGTTTTTGAGTTTTTGAAGTTTGAAATGCTTAAATAATTATAATATTTTTAACTTTTATTTTTTTATGAGTTTGATTAGAAATTTTAGAGTTTAGCTATTCCCATTTAATTTTCAGAAAAATATTAAGTGGAGCTCTGTTTTATGGGTCTAGGATAAAAATGTCAAAATATCGAAAAACTTTTTATATAACTTTTGTTCGTATGCATCGGTTTAAGCATCTTATACGACGTGTATATTTGTATGATATTATATTGTGTTTGAACTGTTTGGAGTAGTTGTGTTTTACACGGGTTGATTTCAATAGAATCATTATGGAATTTCTTTGTACTGACATTGCGGTGTGTATACACTTTACATGTAAACATACAGTATACACGCGCAGAATGTTTATTTCCAATGAACTTTCGCTTAATTCGGTAAATGTTATGTGCACGTCATGTTTTAAATTAAAAAGCTTTTATACTTGTGCGTATCATGTAAATTTATTTTACGATTAATATTTGTCATCCAAAACACGTTGCGGAACGGAAATAATATTATATTATTACGTATGAACATTGCGAACACAACCCGTCATTAATAATAATTGTCATATATTTTTGATATCCATATAATTTGTTCATTTGAACTGAAAACAAAAATAAGGTCAGTATCGAATCACCTTTTTTTGCGGGTATTCAAAACCGAACGGGGATATAACGCACATTAATCTATTTAGCTATGTACTTTTAAAATTATGTCCTTTCAAAGGAGTTCTGATTTTGGGGAATAAAAAAAAATCATATGAATTGAGTAAAAAATTAGATGGTGAAGATGACAGAGATCACTATCGTGATGGAGTGTCTATAGGTAAGTGTCTGCAATATCTGGCTTGACGCGAATAACTCGTTCTGAACTTTTTGAGGATTTATTTATAAAAAACAATTATTCGACAACTTGTCCAGGAAGTTTATCCTCACTCTACGTTTTTCGTTGAATTCGTTCGATTCATATTTGAAAACTCAAGTCAAGGATCAATGTATAACAAATTTAACATTTTGACTTTATTTTAATGAAATTTTTGTTATTTCATGATTTTATTTTAAGTACGGCGATATATTTTCATAATTTTTCATTCGTCGTAATCGTTGTGCTCATCCCCAGCAACAAATCAAATTTTCTGTTTTCATCATGTCACTTTTCATTAATGTTTTTCCCAAGTGTTTTGCTTATAAATTATTTTGCCTTTTTACACTGCAGTGACGATAAGTACAATTTTAAATTTACAAACTTTAAATCACTACAGTAATTACCGAATGCGTTAGGTAAACACAGAAAACAATAATTTAGTCGTCGCCATAGTGTATACCTATATTTTACGATAAGAGATAAGTGTTTTTTTTTATATTTTTTATTATTTTTATTTGTCTTTTGATTTCAAATTCGTATTTTATCAATCATTCCTGTACGTATAATGTAGAGTATATTGTAAGACATTTTTAATGGTACTTAAATTGAATTCTGAACTCATCTTTTGTGGTTTGTTTGCTTCTTTGACAATACGAATATATTTACGTACAAGCACTGAACAAGTTTATTTTGGAGGGGGGGGGGGGGGGTGCTGAATAATGTTAAACTGTGAAGTTGTTTTTTTCGTGACAAAAGACTCGATTGAAAAAACCGATAGGTACATTGATTTGTTTAGCACGTGTTTTACAACAGAAACTTTCAACTTTCTGGTATTTATTTATCAATCTCACCCTTAAAAAATATATACCATTCGTTTCGATTTTACATACAATCGAAATGTCTATAACAACATTATAAACGACGATGCATACGAGCATTTTTTCCGCTGAAGATAATAACTTGTTGGGTTCAACGGAATTGAAAGTGCTGTGAATTATTACCGAATAATGTATACGAAGAAATTATACGCAGAATCTGAATATTGAATTCTAAACGCGGTTCATCTATATACCCAAGAAAAACGATACACCTTAAAAAAATCAAATCAACGACAAAATGTTTCCATTATAATCAGAGACTTTGTAGTATTTTTTTTTTTTTATCCGATCTATATTATAAATAGTCCAACAAATATAATGATTTCCCGTATTCATGTGCAGATGTAATTTTATTTAAAATTTAAAATTTGCCATGTAGCTCACGTATATTATTTTAATATACGTAGGTCCGTATATAACATTTTTGAATCGCCACAGGAAAATGGTTTCGTTTTGTACATACAATGTCATAATAATATTACTGTATATAGCCGTATTACAGTGACACCTTGCAATAACATCGGGAACATATGGTTATTAATATCCGGTGATCCGAACCGCCATACAACAGCTCGGGAACAAAACGATATAAAAAAAATTAATAACACCGTACGTCCAACTAAAATCTACTTTTGGCGACGGGATTGCGTTTGTGTCTGTTATAATAATATTTTTTTTCAGTCCCGTAATTTTCCTGACTTTCCGGTTTCTCGTATACTTCCACGAAATTATGTATGCATCTCGGCAACGTGAAAGTTTTCCCATCATTTTCAATTTGGTCGTTTTCGGCTTGCTAATCTGATCTTCGATACAGAGACAGAAGTTTAGGCGTGAAGTTGAGTATAATCAGTGTAAACAAAAAAAAAAAAAATCACCTTTTTAAGAGCGAAATTAATTTTCACTTATACTTAAATTTTTTTTTCTCCTTAATTTTTTCTGTTGTATGATTATTAAAAACTTTATATGTAATTTATATACCTACTTCTTAGCCGTCTTCATCTTTTCCAGGTAATTTATTTGTCCTGACTTCCGATTTTCTGTTGGACGAGAAAATGAATGAATCGAATCAGTAGATTACCTCGGTGTAATAACTAACCTTTATCGGTTCTTTCCCCCAGATAAATTTAAGGCGAAGAGATCCAATTGTGGCAACCATTTAATTAGTTTTATTATCCGTATTATCTATAACTAGCTTTTTTCGTGATTTTTATTATTAATTATATTGGATTATAATTTAAAAAAAAGAGCTGACACTGCTGATAGGTGAGTGTCACTATTGTAGGCAGAATGATAGGATACATTAATTTATTTAATTTACAGGTATTCGTATGTAATGGTAAATCACAAAATACGATTTTGAGCAACGTTCGGTTGTAAATGTTTTAAAATTTTGTAATTTTAAGGATTTTCGTAAAAATTTGAACTTAATGGCATATAAAAAAAAAAAAAACTGTATGACTGATCATTTTTTGTGGATCATATGCAACTTATGATGGACCTTGTATTTTCTACGATTTCCATTCAAATTTTAATTTTAATAAATGAATCGATAATAACAAAACCGTTATTTTCTTAAATTTTCCCATTTTGTTACGTTTTAATCACTATTGTCTCAGTAATTGAAAATAAACCATTCTCTTAAAAACTCACTAGAAAAAATTTTCTTTCGAAAAAGATGTTAAACTTGAATTTTGGAGCATGATTTCTGGTAGAAAAACAAAATTCACAATAATGATTTTTACTGTCATACATTTATCCAATTTTCCTATACTCTTTCTGGTTTTTCATAATTATTATGAAAATTGATTGATTTGAATATCAAAAAATATTCAATTTACCGACTAGATTCATAATGCAAAAAAACAGCTCTCTTACTATTCATACGATAAACTTTACAAATGGGCTGTACGAATTTGTAAAAAAAAAAGAAAGTTAAATGAGTCAACAAAGAAAATAATTTTCTCGTACCTTTGGGACAGCTTACTATACTGAGGAAACGAAAAGAACAATAAATTATTAAAGTTGAATGTGATAGCAAATTATAGCTTGGTCCCACTTACACTAATATAATACACAGGTGTCCCACCATATTCGATGGATTTTTCTATAGCTGTTAATATTTAATTTTTTTTTCATTCTGCTTTTCTTTGAGGAGGATATCTGTTTAGAGAAAAACTAAATTCTTATTTTCATCCCCTAACATCTAAAAAATAATAATTTAATTATACTTTTAAAAATTATAAAATATGATTAAATAATTTATTAATTTTTCAAAATTAAAGATATCATTCTAAATAGTGTAATTTATTAAACATTTATTTCCAGTTAATAGCTTCTTAGTAACAACCGTTTTAATTTCTAACATTTTCAATTTATGACACAATAAATCAAATATTATTCTCTATTTATCTAGAAATTAAAATAGCTATTATTAAAAAAGGCTTTTATGGCGTGAAATATGACTGTTTATTTAGGATATTATATTGGCCTGGAACTGGGACAATCCTGATTGCCTTTCATTTTTATTATTATCATTATTTTTATTAGCTTTTTTTGATGTGATTCCATAGGCTACAGCCTATGATGCTTGTGCTCAAATACAGCCCTGGTGTGAAAGCACAACGTATGTGATGTACACAATGATACTGCTGGAAGGCACAATAAAAAAAAATACATAAACAACAACTGGGCGGCTCGATTCTTATCGGTTCCCGTGGATTTCGTATAGTGATTGTGCAGCGTTACTACGTCGTCAGTACGTCAGTATGCCTCTGAAATATAGTTTTTCGATTGGACAGAGATTCTTGGTAAAAAGTTGTTAATAGACAGAAAAAAAAGAACACACATCATAGTAAAATTCACATACTCCTCGCTGCATTTACAATTTAAAATTAAATACGACATGTGACGACTATCTTGTCTGTGCCTTTTTAATAAACGGAAAAAAAAAATCTATTGCTCGGAGATTCGATCGATGCCAGGAATCTACTTTGCAATAATGTGTTCGTTCTCCGAATAAATAAATAACGTATTGTCGAGGCATTTGTTCATTTAGTCGGCGTGCGGCTTTAATAATAAGTTATAGCGATACCGGAGTAAAAGAAAACAATTGGCCCACACGTGTGTGTAGCAATTTAAAAGTTTTTAACTATTTATAGAAACCATACAGAGAGATATTGCAGATTGAGTCGTCAATAATTTGTTTCCATCGGTCGAAAAGTTTTATAGACGTTTTGTTCATAAACCTATTTTACGCAGCATTCGAAAACAAAGTTTTTTTTCTCTTTCTCTTTTCAGATCAGAGGCACTTCAGTTCAGCACTTCATTCGTTTATTCACGTGGTTCGCATTTTGAAATATTATTTAGTATTAAAACAACAACCGCAGGGGGTACTCAAAATTGTAATATTGTATTACTCGCAAAATAATAATATTATAAGTACACGTGTAAATATGATCTAATATAAAATATGACGCACACCAGCGGATTTTCAATGTTTTTCTAGAAGGATACTGAAAATTCATATGAATTTCAAAGCTACATTGTTTCGAATTTATATGCCTGTTTTTTAGACGATATTTTATTAAAATTATATCGGTGTCTGGGGGTGGGGGGAGTTCACTAACCTTTCTGGAACCCTCTCCCTTTTGTAAATTGTATAAAGAAAACTGATACATTGTCCGGAAAAACATAATATTGTAATTACTATGTATATATAAACAAGCCCGGATTAAGATGATTTTGGATCTGGAGCCAAACAATTTTCGGGGCCCATAATCAATATAATCAAAATATTGCAAATATCTAAATATATTTAAGAGATCGTCCTGATCATCCCGTTAAAAAAATATGATATTATTACGATAGCATAAATAATAATAATATATCCTTTATCTGTAATATATTGTAGGAAACGTATTACCCACCATAGCCTGGCATCTGAGGCCATGGCACCCTCTGGTCCCTTTTTAATCCGAACCTGGATATAAGTATTAATTCGTTAGAACAAATAAATGGGAAATTTTAATGTTATAATGACGTCGGTTTAAAAACCACGAGACTAATCACGGATATGTACACACAAAAGCAAGAATTGCAAGAAACGCGTTAGCCAGTGCATTTTTAATGTCTTGGGAAGTTGGGATATACGTTAAATTTTGTTTGTCAACATTTTTTCCGTACGGAATCGCGTACAAATCGTGTACAATAATTTATCGGACATCGTACCGCCGATGCATTATACGGATTTGGAGTGATGACGATATGTGACGAAACTACTATATATATATTGTTATCTTTCTGACGGCCTTATCGAAGACGTCTGATTTATTTGCTCGATGTTTTTTGTTCCATAAAAGAGTATACGAATTATTGTATAACGTTGTGCAACGTAAACATTATCTGCAACACACTTGCGGAACGATCTCTATTACGTATTCGGATATTTTTTCTTGTATATTATATTAAAATACAATATCATCAAAATGCTATCACGATTTGTAAACATTTTAACACATTTTTTAACATATTATTATAGTGGTTTTTTTTTTTTTTTTTTGTGCCTACTTTTCTAAAATACACGATCGATTTGTATTTCTCCTATATTATATCAAATGAATTATATTTGTACTTTACAAAAACGTATTATTGGGAGTATTGTCAGTTTCAAAAGCGTGCAAAATTGGCACCTGGAACTCAGGAAATTACAACAAACTGAATCTGATAGTATTTTTCAAATTGACACTAAGTGTTCACTTTTTGATTTTGTGTAAGAAAAAAAAAAAAAAAAAAAAAAATGCTCGATTTTTTCAAAATATATTATAAAATATATTTTATACTTTGTGGGCCTTTTTACGTTTTATCGGATAGATATCGTAATATTATAGTTATATAATATACTAGCTGATCTGAAATGCATATTGCTATAAAATAGTGTAAATAATAATAATAATAGTTTTTTTGTCCGTGACAACTAAATTGTTATCCACGTCACCAAGATAGCACATGAATAAACAAATAATAAGATACTCGTATGAACTGTTTATATAAATTCTACCAGAAATTTCGCTCTGAAGTATTAAGTATAGCATCTTTTCTGAAAGAGAATTTTCCTGGGGGGGGGATTTTCAGAATGCCATTTTTTAAGTTTCCTTCAAGAAGTTTTCCCAATAAATGGAAAAAACCGGGGAAAAAAATAGATAAAATGGGAAAAAGTACGAAATATTTTATCTAAAAATCGCAAATATCACAGTGTTTTAAAAAAATGTTCTTATCAGATGCTTAGGTCATACCAACTCCCTACTTGTATGCCAAATTTTAGCCCGATCCATTCAATAGTTTGAGCTAGGCGATGATGAATCAGTCAGTCGGGACATGTATAATAATCTATAATTTAATAAATAATGATGATTAAAATATAAATATATTTTGACGTTTGTCGTACGATGAATGCTAACTATAGTTACAATTTTTAATACCAGAGTGCGATATGAATATTTTATAATAATTCCAAATGTACCGAAGTTATTATTATTTATTATTATTATAAATATATTTAATCAGGTTATCGTGTAAGGTGGCCGCCGAAACTCTAGGGGTCTATATTCCATTACCACTATACCAGCAAAATATCGAATAATAGGTCCAATGTTAATAGTGGGTAGTGGAGTGGAATTGTGGTCACGGCGAAGGGACTCGTCATAATATAGTGTTAGTCTGGCGTCTGCGGTCAGTTTATGGTCGACATCATGTTTATAAGTGTTTGTTATTGATTTAAATTAAGTATAACCAAATTTGAAGAAATAAACTTATTGTTTTGGTGAAAGGAAAGTTAGGAAGTTATAGGATTCATCCCATGCTTGTGCGGAGCTCAGTTTACTGGACATTTATTTATTTATTAAAACATATTCAAAAAAGCTCTTTAGTACAAATTAAATAACATTATAGTATTATAGTAAATATTAGAAAACATAAATAACATTATGGAATAAAAATGAAAAACTTAAAAATACCTTAAAATGAAAAGTGGAGTCAGTATTGATATGAGTCACCAAACATCTTATAGTTTCATTTCTCGTGTAGTTGATGGTGCTTAAAGGTATGAGAATCGCAGAAAAGAAACGAGAAGGTTGTTATAGAACTTTAATGTTAATTAAGGAAAATAAGGATCGTGAATCAACATTGTCTATTAATAAGTCTTCTTGAAATTTGGTCCTAAAAAATACCTGTGCTCTACTTATAAGACTAAACCAAGATTGGTAACAGGGTAATAATAATGTGGCGAACAAGTAACATCTAAAAAGTAATTAATGAATTTCAAAAATCTTCATTAAACCTTTTTCAGTTGTAGAACGTTATCAGTTGTATACTTGAATGAGGTACCATATTCGAGTATAGGCCGAACTATCGTGCAGTTGAGAACTTTTAATGAAGATTTGATCCTAAAAACTTTAGCTAACCTTATAAAGTTATAACAATAAGTCTCCAAAAAAAATATATGCATAAAATATTAGTCGTATATTTAGTCGTATATTAGTCGTAATATTAGTAATATTAGTCGTATGATTTGACCAACAAAATATATTTAAGCATAATTATTATTAATATTAAATGTTTGCAAATGGGCATAAGAAAATTAGTTTATATATTTTTTTTTTCAGTTCACAAATGTGAGGAAGTGACAGTTTTAACTGTAGATATATAACATACACATTTACCTCAATGTTTAATTACTTATCATTACTTATAATTACTTAATGAATAACTTTAAATGTTTATTGTTTAGAAACTATCCATTGGAGATAGGCTTGGCCCAGTGACTTAACCATGAATACATTTATATTTTTATTCTAATAAGCACAATAACTCCGCAACAATCAATAAGAAGCTCCTCGTTCACTTTTCTCTGGTAAATATACCAAACAGTCGACTAACGCAAAATAACAATTTAATCATTGTATGTATTATTATTACAGTCTCCCATCCATTGGAGATCGAGAAAATCTCCAACGAACTGGAAGAAGTGAAGCCTGTACCGGCAGCTTTCACTGCCACATCCCATTGTGCACATTTTACTTAATGGTAGGTACTATATTGGATATATTATTAACCGTTATGGCAAGAAAAATGGTTTCTCAGGCCGTTATTGTATTTAAGAAACCAAGTTCACAACAGATATTATGATTATAAAATAATGAAATGTGATAAGTACCGATACAAAACAATGTTAAAAATATTTTTTTTTTTCTTATGATAATTTCATAAAACATACATCCATTTGTAGCGTCATCTTAAATTACAAATAATTAGTTAATTTATGTGGTACGAAAGTATGAATAGTAATAAATATTATTGAAACTAATAAACCATACATTTCTTAAAACATAAAAATGTAACGATAAATGTTTCATGTAATCTGACAAACTTTAAAATTATATTTTCTATGAATATACAATTTTCTTTGAATGTCACCCCATATACATAATTTATGTATAATAATATATGTATAATATTGGCCACTGGATGTCAACACACATTTTCTCATTTTTTTTCCTTAAATATTTCCCGGCCTAGTCATTCAGCTCAGATACCTTCCTCGCACCGAAATGTTATTGCTCTTTTTCCTAGTGTGTGTCTTTTCTGCATTAATAAACTACCGTAATTTTACTCGTATTTACTTCATTATTAATCCTATAGAAATATTGTTGCTGAAGAAATCACATCCAGAATATTAAATTGTTAGTATTTTTACCTTCAAAACAATAGTCAAGAATTACAATTTTCGTCAAACTTTGATATTAAAATTCTTACAAAAAAAATTCTACATTACACTCATTGTTTTGACAAAATATACAAGTATAGTAAAATAGTCATATATTATTATGAACTATTAACGTGACAATATCTCCACATAACACTGTTCAATGGTAAACAAGTGTTAAAAAAAAGTCATAGATCATAGAGTCATAGATCTATTATAAATTATAATATAAATATAAATTTTAAACTATTATAACTCATAAACCGTAAATCTGATATTAGATCTGTCATGTGTATCAAAATTTCTTGAAAAATATTCTCTATTCAAATCTGTGTTAAAAAGGGGGAGGTTGCTATTTGAAAATAAAATTATTAAACTTAATTAAAGTGTATGGAGTAGGTGTATAGATATACATTAGATTTCCCCTTTATCTTTCTAACTTCACACCTCCAACAGTGGTCCACTTATTGTGCGAAGTATGCTTGTCTTTTTTGTCCACTAAGTACTACATGTAATAAACTTCCTGTTAAATATTTTAGCTTTTCAATTCGGTCCAACAATTTTATCCACAGAGTAATTACTGAACAAAACTTTTATAAAAACGTCCCATAAAATTAAAATGTTTAAAAATAGCTACAATGTTTTGAACATTTTACTAAGTCTAGAAAAGCAAATATAAGTTTTCTGTCCAAACTTTATATCTCTACAAATGTTTTTAACTGAATCAATACAAAACACAAATTTAAAACATAATATGTATGTTTCGTAAATTTTCCAGTTTTTTTCCCATTTATTACGAAAGAAACTGGGAAAATAAAAATAATGATCGGTAGAGTACCACTTCGGTGAGATTTTCTCAGAAAAAGTGTCACACTTGACAATTAGAGCAAAATTGCACAGAAAAAAATAAAATAAACATCATTGTAAAACCAATATATTTCTTGCTCCACTTAGAATCTAAACATTAAGATCTTGCATTTTATTTTATTTTCAATAATCTTTCATAATTTATGAAACTATATAGGTAGGAAATAATAATTTTTGTTTCATAGACTTATGTTAAAAAAAAAAAAAAACAACTTGTACTTTCAAATTGAACATGTTTTTTTTTCGGAATAGAAGTTTTCAGCAACTATAGCCGACCTAATAATAAATATAACATTAATTCTGTAATTTATTGTTTGCTCGTCCATACCATAGGTACCCATAATGTTTAAATGGTTATTGTTTTAAGCAGATTAGGGCATAAAGCCTCTTATTGTAATAAGTCACAGTTTCCGATACCGTACACTTACTTGCATGTCGTATTTAGCATTTCCAATTCACCAACGTACCCTACAAAATTAATGCGTTTTTCGCCGACAAATCATGACGTAAATACGTTACAACAAAAACATCGTGATTTAAGAGGAAGCGGAACGCTCTTAAAATTGTTCGTAAAACACTAAAAACAGATTTGCGTGTGAGCTGCAAGAGAAACATGCAATAATGTTTTCAATTGGTATCGCGAATAGACAAAAGAAAAAAGAAAGTCATTATTGATTAGCAATTTAAAAACACGTTTTTCAAATTTTAATAATTTTGTTTATAATGCCAATAAAAAAAAAAAAAAAAAAAACAATTTTTTTTTTATACAATTTGATATATAAATTAAGACTGAGTTGTATCAATCGTTAAACGAGTTGTTCGTATATGTTTTAGTTAATATTCCAAAAAAAAAAATAAAAAATCGTTTGCCACAACAAGAAAACGAAATTATACATTTATTTAAATATGAATTTCTAATTAAATTTTTTTTTTTCGAAAATGTTATCAAAATTGTCTATACTTGGTGATTATTCACCAACATATAGGTACGGTTTTAAGGAGCGCGTTTTCTGTATCCTATTGGTCACTTTTAATCATCGTAACATGTACAGTTTATGAAGAAATAAGAAGGTATAGGTACCCAAACAAGAACGTACTGCGGAATTCACGAGGAGATATTAGTTATACATTTCATCGTGACACGGGGCCCCTTGGAAAATTTCTGTCGGATAGTGTCGAGTAGTTTGTGCCATATATTAGTAAAGTTAAGCTGATGACTTTGACCGCACATAGCAAATACCTTCTAGTCGAGTCGATACTTGAAATCGACCGACCTCGGCAATAGTTACGAACGTTGTTTTTCGTAACTTTTTGACCGACATTCAATATTAGGCCAAAATATGTGAAATGATCGAATACATATTTGTATTGCTGTAATAATAATAAAATAATGAATCAAATGACAAAATGTATATACCTTGTCATAGGCCAATTTATACAAATAGACAAGTTAAAATTAATAAAATATTACAAATTGCGTGAGGTACCTACGCAATATCCCGTATCGGAGCGAGCAAAATGGTCAATATTTAGCTTAAAAATGTTTTTTATAATTTAAATAGCTATATTTCGGCAATTTTATCGAATTTAAATTCTATATTAGGCTATCGAAAAACATCATCAATCACAAAATCATCAGAAGTCAGGATCAATACAAGTGGGTAGGTAACTACATTAAACTGGTATTACAAGAAATTACTTAATTCTTAAATCTATTACTATCCATGTCTGTAGTCCAATTGCAAAATAAATAAACACATTCGTTTAATAGGTAACTATTTATTTATTAACATAAATAATAATAGTCAATTATATAGATTGTGAATTAAATAGTAACTGGTAATTGCTGTTATTTTAGTTTCAAATGGCGAACAAGCTTATAGAAGCTTCGGTATTAGATTTATCAATTGTTTTTTGAAAATTGATAGGATTTTCTTTTTCAATATATAATATGGCTATACTGCTCCATCATTCTTGGCTCATAGTGACTATTATAGATACGTTTTTATTTGTCTTCGAGTTGAGAAACTGCCTTCCTCAGGTATACTACCGTGTTTCAAAAGAGAACATACCGCTTTCGCGACCAGATTTTGTTCGGCGGCGCCCATCTCCACCAGGTAGCACTGGTCACGACCATAGACATGTTTTTTAGGAATGATTTTTCTTATTGAGTAATTTAGAGATGCTGTTCGATTTTGAATTGACAAGGAAGAGGTCTACTTTTCGTGTGACCATATAACAAAGAACAAAACTATTGTTTAATTTTGTCTTTTACAAAATAACATAAACATATTAAGATACAAGGTATTTGTTGAATATATTTTGTAAATTTATGATGATTAAAGAAAAAAAAAAGCTACATTTATACCTACCTATGAAGCGTAATATTTTTTTCTTTAGATATACTATTACGCGTTATCTCACGAACACCATAGATGAGAGGTGTGGAAAGCGCAGTCCATTTATTATATGTCTATGGGTTTTCCACAAACAATACAACTCGGTATCATAATT
The DNA here is from genome assembly GCA_902439185.1 of Cinara cedri. Lineage (NCBI taxonomy): Eukaryota > Metazoa > Arthropoda > Insecta > Hemiptera > Aphididae > Cinara > Cinara cedri. The sequence goes on from CABPRJ010000026.1 coordinate 163,355, forward strand.
GTAATTAATTCAATTAATAATTACGAATGTTCCACTAGCAATATTAAGTTGTTAAGCTTATTAATTTAATAATTTATTTATTGTTTACAGTATTACACTAGTATATCACTTAGTTTTATCAATTAAGCGTAGGTCTTAATAGTGCCATCTAGTAGATATTTGGATCGTAAAGTGACACACATCTGGGGTAAATGACTTAACATTTGTCTTCAAAACATTTGTATTACCGTGATACGATACCGCATCTCTATATTACTCAATGGGTGCTAACTTGTAGAGATACGCACTGTCGAACGAAAGTTGGTCGAGAAAGTGGTATGTTCTCTTTTGAATCAGGGTATAGTGTATTTTGTAGGTATGATTAAAAAATGTCTTAATATATTTGTAGATATTGGGAATCCTGTGTATGTCATTAAACCTAATATATTTATTAGGTTATATTAGGTTATATTATAGATAGATCTTATAGATTCGGAGAGTTGCGAGGGTTCTATTGATTTGACTATGATGCATTTTATTTTTTTATGTCTAAGCAATTTTTCTACCAGACATTTTTCTCCCATATGTCAATAGTGAAGCTCCTTTTCTGAAAAGAAATTTTATCTAGTTTGTGCATTGGAAGGTCCTTTTTTTTATTTTCCGTGGGGTTTTCATAATAATCGGAAAAAACCGGAAAAAAAATTATCGAAAAAACGAGAAATATTTATGGTGCGCGCGACGTTACGCGCTTTCATTGTTCTTAATTTTTGTAAATGATGTTTTCTGCCAGAAATAATGTTTCAATAGAAAATTACAAGTCACTTTTTGTTTTCATTTTGTATCTAGTTGGTTAGTTAGAAATTTGGTTTTTTTCCTGTAGTCTTTTTAATAATTGAGCAATATAAAATAAAATGAATATAAAAATTTACAAAAATAATGCTTTTATTTATTTTTAATTATATTTTTGTATTGTAATTCGCTTAAAATATCCGTAGATACTTAATATGATATTTTGAGCTATTTTGAGCTGCTTATAGATATTTTAATTTTGTAAGATTTTGTATTTTTTTTCATACGAGTTTTAATACGAGACGAAAATCGTGAAAATTGCAGCCTTTTAAAACATGTATAACCGAACTTCGCTTCGGATGGTTTTTCGTTAGCAATAGCTTATCGTTGTTATAGATATAAATCAAATAAATTTTGAATCCTACCTTCTCAACTTCCCATCTAAAATTGTGGCACACCCGTCCCCAGTATTACCTATTATTTTATAATTCAATTATATTCATGATTGATAAATAATCTATTTAATATTTTAATCTCGCTTGATAAATTATTTTTTATTTTTTGTCAATATGTATTATTAACTTCCTGTATTGACTGATTGCAAGTACTTTCTTTAAGTAAATAAAACATTTTTCATAGGATTCAATAAACTTAAATCATTTTCTTTGAATTTCCTATTCATGCATATTATAAGTGTATATATAATTCCAAAAAATACATTTATAAGATATTGGTCTTGAATAGTCTGTATTATTTGTTTTTTGTCACTATCTTATTTGAATGGAATTTGTGGTAGTTTAGACTCACTAAAACCGTTATTTTTTGAAACAATGGCAGCCTTATCCCATACTTTCTCAAAATTGTCTTTTGTTCATAGCTATTCAAAATTTCTTATAATTTCTTTAACCATCTAATTTACTAAATCATAATTTAATGTTGAAGATGACAATTATTTGGATGGGATATTAAATATCCTATACAAATAAGTTTTTAATAATATATATCTTCTAATTAAATTTGATAAAATACAAATTTAAATGTTTGTAGGCATTTCAATGAAGCGCAGCATCAGACCCATATTCTCTATTATTTTCTACTACTTCAGCCAAGGTATCAATTACTGCAGTCCATTAAGGGATACTGATCTTAAGGCTTTATAACATTTATCTACTCTAGCGTGTTTCCCATAACTCAATTCAGTGATGTACGAAGGTTTATTCAATGGGGGGGGGGGGTTGAAAATTGATAATTAGGGCTGTGAATTTGTAGGAAAGTGCATTATTTTTAGATGATTGTGAAATGTAGCTTATTTCTAAGTATATAATTTGAATTATGTTACAATAAATTTATTTATGGAACTTTTATTTTGCATTTTTTGACGTTTTTAATTTTTAAGTAAATTTTTTTGACTTTTTAAGTCATTTTTTCTTTTTGGTTCATTTTCTGGTATTTTCAACTAAATTCCGTCAGTTAACATCTTTACACACATATTTTTTGTTTTAAATATGCTGTAAATATATACGTCAAATTTAAATTTTATAAAATATTTTTCACAAGCAGTATACGGGTTAGGTAAATATAAGAATTCGATAAAATAAAGCAATATTTCTTAGATTAGTTATTTGTGGGCTTGCGGTAAATCGATATTTATAATATCAGTAATATAAAAATAAATATACAAATTAAATTAAAACCATTTTATATATGCATTTGTTGAAACTTTAATTGCATATTTTATTGCATTTTTTGACATTTTTCTTGCACGTTTTGCACATTTTTAAAGTTTTTTACTACAGATGTAGACAATTTTGAAAAATAAAGTAGGCCAGTAGGTGCATTCTTAGTTCTGACTAATAATAAATATAAAATATGAAAAAAAAAACTTTAATATTTAGGTAACTATAAAAATGTTGATCAGTAAAACACAATTTCCAAGCTAGTAGAGATATAAAAAAGTCAGAGATCAACCAAAATTAGAATTTAATGAATTGTTGATTGTATTATTTCCCGTTTTTTTTCTTCAAACTATAGGAACCGAAAACAAATTCAATCTTTTTTATTTTAATAATATCTTATTCTATCATAACATAGTTGAACCGTATTTATTTTTATGTCGATGATGTTTCTGTTGGGTTTCTGAGCTTAAAATGGACAATTAAATTTTACGGTTACAATATATTTTTAAATATTCATTCAAACAATTGCTTTTATTATTTGTTTTGCTGCTGGATTTTTTTTATCGCCATAAACAATACAACCGTTGAAAATTTTATTGAAAAAAAAAATAACGTTCAAGCTTACATCCCTAACCAGTCCCTGATATGTGAAAAAAATACTGCCTTGTCAAGAAGTCGCTAGTCAGCCGTCGTATATTATCGATTCAGCCATCTATATAATAATATTATAGACTCCATAGAGGTGATAAGTCACGGCCACGACGACAGTGTAACACAACACGTTGAGTACACACACAAAAAAAAAAAAAAAAAACGATCACTGGCCGGGAAGAGATGTCATCCGGCCGTGGCGGTGGCGGGCGGACGTCCAAAAAACGAGTGTAATAAATCGATTTCGGATGCGTTAAGAATTACTCGGCACTCGTCGAACTAACAGCAAAAACGGGCCAGAAAAAAAAACGGAAACTCTTCGACGGATATCGTAATATTTTTTTTGGCAATAAAATGCAGTGGTGTCCGCGGAAACACTGAAAAATCTTACTGTATACATATATAAAAAACGGCACATACGTGGCGTCCTCGAAAAAGTTATTCAGGTTATATTTTCCGTGAATTAGAGATTCCAAATTTCTGGAAAAATTGAAATCAGGAAAAAAATTTGGAAAAATGGGTTAAAAAAAAAAAAATGAAAAATTGTGGGGAAAAACTATATATATACTATGCATAGCAATATAATATATTAACATAATATCAACTATGAACAAACAACAACCTGTCTTTTTCAAATTTTAAAATAAGATCCAATGGTCTCACATGCTGGGTATGGATAATACACTTGAAAGACAGGAATTAAAAATGCATAAAAACTTGTAACTAAAGTATTAACCAATGAAGAGTGAATGGTTTGGATTTTGACGCAATTTCAATGATAAAAAAAGCTCTTAAAATATAAAAAAGCAATAATAATAGGTCTTAAAAAAAAAAAAAAATAATAATAATCTTTATTTATATTTCTATCAATAGATTCGATTTCAAATTCGAATCATAATAATGAATAATATTACATTTGTAATATATATTTATTAAAAAAGTACTCAACTTTAAATTATAAATACCTACATGCAATATATATTATTGCAAAATATATTATTGTAATTGGCATTAATTAAATTGCAATATAAAAAGCAACAAATTAATAAACAATAATACAAATAAATTATGCATAGTATTATAGTGTACATTGTTCACTATACATTTGAAATTACATTACACGTTCGATTACAATACATAAGCTCCTGCATAATAATATGTGATACGGTTTAATATTATTATGTTATCACTTATTATCATTTATCATCACGGAGGTACAATATAATATACCTCCATGCTTCTCATATTTGTATTTTGTTTATTTATTATCAATTATTACTATAGGATTCAATAATCAACCCTCTTTCTGTCGCGCCGTCGAGCGCCCCGAGCGGATCTATAGAAATCGGATTCGAGCCAACGTTTTAAATAATATTTATATACGACGTTTCCGATCGATTTAACAGTATTTATTTTGGCGATTGTTTCGTTGCAGAAAAACACTCTGCGGGAACCATTATTATATACTATAATAATGCAATAACACGTATCGATCGATTTAATAATAATATATACCAGATACCTATTGCACAGTAAGTTACTGGTACGCACTTCTAACAAGACATAATGTGTCGAACTGCGTATATGTGCGTGAGCTGTAAACCACACGATTTTGCAACAATTTTCGTAGAACTATGTCGCATAATAATTTATTCGAAATTCTTAAAAAAAAAAAAAAAAAAAAACCAACACCGTTTTACAAATCAAAAGTCGAGTCAACAAGTACCCGTTTTAATAATTATAAATCGTATAACATCTATTAGATATTTTACAAACGGATTGAATATTTGATTTGGATCAATATTACATTAAATGTCTACTAAATTGTGGTTTTAAAACTGAGTACCGCGATGTTTTGAAAGTTTTTTTTTCGTATGTGATCGATTATATTGAACTCTGACATGAAAAAAATAAAAAATAGATGCATTCAAGTGTAATTCACCTGTGATATTTATATCTATTTAAAAATCGAAAATTTGTAGTCAAAAACGATTAAGATGAGTTATTTTACGAGTATATCAATATTGAATTTTAACAAAATTAATTAATGACCTAAAAAAAAAAAAACGTACGCGCTGTAATTAATAAAAATTTGAAAACCACTGGCCTACAATATATTTTACTAAAGTTAGATAATCAATATAGGACGTAGTTATTTCATCATGTTGGTATATTTATGGTTTATAGTATTTTTCGTATTTTAAATTCTGAACGAATTATTATTACTGAAATGCCTTCCTAGTTTTTTAACCAGACGAAGTCTCGCTTCAATCGTCAACATGTATGGTGGTGTACAAATTTTGTAAGGTTAATGTTTTGAGACGGTCATTTTTTTATTTTTTTTTTTTATTTAACTTTTCTTAATAAGGAGAGAAAAGCAAAATTATTTAATAAATAATGGTTTTTACTTTATTCGATTTTGTTTTTTTTGCCGTAATTTAGTGAAAGGAAATTTGATTGAAAATATTTAAAGAATTTGAATATTTTCATTACCTCAGGAAATATTCAAGATGGGTATATCTTGGTGAGTCACCTTATATTATCTATAAATACCCTTAATATATATATATATATATATATTATCCTAATTTCTCATGTTTCCACCGTAGAACAGTGACAGTGACGACCACTTTTTTTTTTTTTTGTTAAGAAAATATTTAAATAGCGTTTTTTTTTTGTTATTCTATTGTCATTTTTTGGACTATTTTCGCCAAACACTTTCTACGTGGGACTTTTTGCCTACATTCCAATTGTGTTTTCGGTATCCATAGTCTATTATACAGAGGATGATAGAACCGACGGCCGTAGTAACAGTATTATAATTTATAGTTAATATAACGATAAAGTCCATTAACTTGCAGCGTAATAGCGATACATATATATACGAATTCAAACAAATCGCCCAATATACGAGTATAATATAATTAAGTATTTTTTATATTTTTTTATTATATCTAAGTTTATGCAGAGTAAGATAGAAATTTGTTTCATCACTCAACAAACTGAAATTACCAATTTAATTTTACATATGTCTACATACTTGTTACATACTTGTACATTGCTTGATCATATTTTTATATTCATCGTGTTTTAGTTCATATTTGAGGTTTTTCGTGATTTATAACGTAGTTACAACGATTATTTTTACCAAAACTGGATTAACCTATACTTTTATACTTTTTAAAGTGCATAATTTAATGCTTATTTTTTAATTTTTTTGAGCATAAATATCCGCTCTCTAAATATAATATAGGTACCTAACTCGGGCACACCGACCGTTGTTTGCGCGGCGAAAAATAAACAGAGTGGCTGCAAAAGTTGCCGTGGATTTTACCCTTCTTATTTCCGAGTGATTCGTGAACGGTCGCGTGTGCTTTTAGCTCGGGACCGTTTAATACAATTATTTTTATAGTAGGTGCACGTCACACGCACGTGTACTCCGCGGTGTTATTTTACTGAAGAGTATTTGTTTAACTTTCGGCCGGTTGTTTTCTTATTGAGAGGAGTATATACATATATATATATAACTGAGTCTTGCACTTAAACAATATTTAGGGCAACGCGGGGTTTTAACTAGGTCCATTATTCGTGAGGAAAAAAAAATGAATCATCGCGAGAAAAAATCATATATATATACACGAGCATGAAGGGCTAAAAGAAAAGTTTAACTCGAAGAATATTGTATATGCGGTAGGTACGCGCCTATAATAATATTTTGTTTGTTTTTTTTTTCTTCATATAGCTGTACGTCGCACCTATTATTGTTCCGACGAACGGCAGCTTAAACTTTCCGTTCATAAAATCCACGTTCGCGGTCATTTGTAAATCTTTTGCCAATGAAATAATATTTTATTTCTGTCGAACATAATAAACGCGATCGTTCTATAGAGATGATCCGAAAATCTATACTAATATTGTCATAAGTTGCAACATTAAATTTGTTTGTACCAGTTTGTACTGGACCGGTTTTTAATTTTTTTTTTTTTTTTTTCTATATTATATTCCTTACGTTACCACAGTGATTTTTAAACTAATCAATTGTTAATTTTTTACATTTTAAAATTTCAAATTCAATCACTATTTGAAAACGTTGAAAATTAAAGTCCTACACTGTGTATACGTTTTTGTTGATTTGAGAATCACTGCTATACCCAGAAAAGAACAACTATTATTATTAGGTTTTCTTACTTTTACTTTTAAGAGTAAAAGTTGTATGTATGTATGTATGTATGTATGTATGTATGCATATCTGTAGGAGGTAATCTCTAGAATTGATGATCTGATTCTGAAAATTCTTTCACTGATAGAAAACAAGACTTATCCCAGTTAACGTAGCTATGCTCGTGAGTTCAAACCCTAAAGGGAGCTGACACGAAGTTTTTAGTATGAAAATTGAATAATTTATGTTGATTTATGGGCTATCTTGGTTACACAGAGAAAAAGAAACTATTATTCTTTAATTTGATTATTATAAAAAAATATTATGTTGAAGAAACCGTTATACATATTAAATATTATGCATAGATGAAGATTTTAACAACTGAATTTAGTTGTCATATAATAATGGTACGTGTAAGACTGTGCAGCTAGCATAATATATAGTAGGGTAGTTTTTATTTTATAGACGTAGAGATAAACATGAAATTTTTTTTTTTTTATAAATATCATAGAGTAATTTGATTAACAAATTACTTAGATAAAATATGTACTCAATAAAACATAATAATTGTTCATTGTTCATCTGTTATCAATAATCAAACCATAGTGGTGTGGCACTACTGCAGTATAGAACTGTACTAGTGAATGATAAACGATTTACATTGAACGATGAACGATTTAAAGGTTATCTATTTTAACAAATCGTTCACTTCGGTGATGTTCAATTGAACTAAATCGTTCATGGACGAACCATTGTTATTGCGAATCAACTCACTTTTTAGGTTACATACTATTTATAGGTTATAACTGCGCATTACTATACCGAAGCTACGCAAGTTTTCCAGTGTTAATTATCGCATCAGCGTTATTGTACATGTATAAAGTGTTTGTAAAAACCGTTGCCTTGCGGGCATGTTGCTCTGTTCGTGACGTTTTCAAAATGTCTAATAATCGGATCGTAAAAACAATATGGGCAATATATAAAATATATAGTAATACGGGCACGTCCGTCGCATTATTGCTGACGCGGTTATACGTAACTTATATATTATATATATAAATATATATACGTATACGGGAAACCGAGATTTTCGTTCGATAACATAGGTAGTTTCACCGGGAAATTTCCTCCCAGCCATTTTCGTAGGTATAAGTACCGCAAGATTGATATTGTGTGCAATGTTGCGTTGAAATCCAACCAAAACCACCGTCGCCGGTCGCGATTCGAATGTATGCTATAATATTAATGCAGCAAAAGCTATATTATTATAGTGAGTAGTTGTAACAATAAATGACATTCGTACTACTACATTTGTTCTTACTAAAAATAAAAAAATATTTTTTCTATAGTAATGTACAAAATCTAACAATGAGATTAGATAAAAAGATAAAATAATATTATTTGCTATTTCGATATTACATAGTTATTATACAGTTGGCAAATCAGAAAAATCAATCTGAACCAGAATTTGAAAATGAACGAGATTCAAACGTCAAGCGTTTTGTTGGCAATAATATTTTCAAAGTTGACCGCGAAGTTGTTCGATAAATTGCTGTGTTGAAAAAATAACAAATTCAGTAACAAATGCGTGATATAAACAAATAAATAAAATTATAAAAATTAGCATATGTAGAGCGAAGTGTTACATCGTTTTTGTACCAAATACAATTTTTGTAAGTTCGTTAACAGGGCTAGGAAAATGCAATTGATCCGAACAGATTCTGTCCTAAACCGGCGGTGGTGTCACACTAAAGCCGGTCTCTCATTGCGACTGGTGTATTTGGTCAACATCGCTCACCGGTGACACGCTAATATTGGTCATATAACATCAATGTTATAGCCAAATATAACGGTCGTGAGGGACAGGCTTAAAACCGGCCGCATATAAATTATGCCGTAAGTGTACATATTTTGTGTAAACTCCACCAGGAGTAAATGAACAAGTAAAAATACACGTTAGTTTTTTATGTACTTACCCGACCAATCACGAATATCATGAACTGCTATTCTTTTAACATGACTGCTATTATTGCTTGTCTTTCTAAAATTGGGTTTGGGATTGAATAGCAAGTAGTATAATGAGTACTACTTGACGAATTTATTAAAGTAACATTCTAATGTTCTGCTCCAACAGATTTAATAATTTGTACTGTAATTTTAGATTCGGAGTGGAGCGAGGAATTTTTTTATTGCATCTCCATTTTATTTCGTCAGACGCGTATTTTATATTTTTGTCGAACATTGTTGTAATTATCAAATAAAACTAATACATTTTTGCTTCTTTGGCCAATAATAATACACTTAATGTCGAAAATTGTTCACTTTCATGTTGATGTGATAAAAACATGAGTTTAGATGAACGCTGAATAAATTTTAAAACAAATATATATTATGAGTGAACACACTGTAGAGTGAAAAAAATGACACCGTGAAATTAAATGCATTAAAATTGCATCAGTTTGTCGCTAACAGGTATAGACTGGCGGAGTTTATGTTAAACATTTTAATTTATCCTTTTTATCCAACCGTTATTTCGACATTCACCTCTAAAACCGACCCCATTACCACTAGACGTGAAATTGGCACGTCGACGTTTAATTATTTAATTATAACCGGATCAGTGTCTGGAAAGTGAAACCCAAATCAATATACGATAATATTATATTATTTCAGCATGTGTATGCTCGTTCAGTTTTTTTTTTTTATAATTTGATGTGTTTGAATATTATAGTTTGTACGAAAATCGCACTTTAATACACTAATTGCAAAATTTCGATATCTGCCCAAGTCATTTACTCAGTAAAGTAAATTTTACAAAAATAGATGTTTTCACCCATTATTCTGTGTTCTAATAAGTTATACATTTGACGATAATAATATTACGGTAACACATGTAATAAAATAACAAAAAACAAAAAAAAAAAATATATAATAATAATAACTAAAAAATGAATAGCTAATACTGTTATGGGTGCATGACTGTTGTAGGTGGGGAGTTAGAAAGGTAAGATAACAGAGTAGGTAATTTAATTTACATATATCTGTATGCAATGATTAAAACAATTCTTACAATTTTCATTGAAATTTGATTATTGAAAGTGGTAGTAGTAGTTTAACCTTCAAAAATAAGGGCAACGAATTTGAATGGTATTGTAACTTTTAAGAACTCCCAATTTTATATTGATTAAAAAAAAAATTCTGATAAAAGTTACTACATTCCGAGATAATGAATGTCTTCAATTACGAATATTACCTTATATAGTAAATCGTATTTTATAAAATAATTCAATAGTGTCACTGTATAAAACTCGTTAATTTTAAATTTGACATATTAATTAGTTGAAATTTATTAAAAATAAACAATTGGTATGAATAAATTATGATTATGCTATTTAAAGTTATATTTGCTCTTGCTGTTTGATGTTTTAAACTATGTTCTACTCAGAATAAGAGCACACTCGGCGGCGGACGAAAACACGTCTTAGTTTATGCATGTATTCCCACTGCCAGTGGTGTCACAGGATTTTAATACATATCATACATATCTCCCCAGCAGACGATATTTCAAGGATAGTGGTATTATTATACCACTCACAGGTAACAAAATCCTAGAATACATATATTTCCTAAAACCACATACCTGAGGTAACATTACACTATGAAATCCATAACCCTCGTCATATTTTACACTTTAGGGAATGATTATACTACAGGAAAATCGTACCTCCAGTTCAAATTTACTAAAAATACGTTACCGACGTTTTCCTAAAAGTACAATTATACTCTACAGTGAAAATAGGATTTCATTGACGGTGAGTGGTATGATTATTCTAGGAAAATCGTACTTTCATTTTATGATTTTAGGATGTGCATTAAATATACTTTTCTGGGATATCTCCGTTACATACACTTAAGATTTACACATACACCTAGGATTTTATTACTACTGGAGGTATGATTATCCTAGAATAATTGTACTGTGGGAGGTATGATAAACTGGGGATACGATTTGCCTGGTTATACACCAAGTAGGTATATAGTTTTATACCTATTGATTTGTTTTATACAATTTGTTACAATGTTGAAATTAAATTTATTTGTCATATTCGAAAAAAAAACATTGTAATATGAATATATTAATAATTTTATTTGTGTTAAAATAATCGGTTACAAACGGTTCGGATATTTCGACACAGTTTCATTGATATAATAATACCCTGACAGAATGGACGAAAATTGAGTTCAGTTTCCGACAACGGACGGGCAAATACGAATTTAAATAATATACGAGTTGCGGGCGTTGTCGTTTCGCCTTTCGATCTCGGAGTCTTTTTGACTGGAAAAACTGAAACGGTTCCCTTCATGAAGGACGATAATAAAAAAAAAAAAAAATCAAATCGTAATAATAATATAATAAAGGTATTCGACCGGGCGTGATTTCAGATTAATGATGGGGAGAAAAACGATTTCCTCTTTCGCAGTACCGTGTGAGTTTCGAAATCGGAAATAATTGGATCGCGTACCGATCGTCCGTTAAATTATATAGAAATTGTAGTAGGTATACTATGCTATAATTAAATATATATTTTTTTTTAGTTTTTTCATTATCTGAACGGTTGAACATTACAAACCAATTAATCTTGGCCGCATGCAGTTGGTATCCTCTCCCCCCCCTCACCAGACAAATGGCACGAAACGTTGGTTGTTTTTGGCAAATATAATATTTTTAAGGAACCTATAATTTTAATATGGCGGTCCGGAAATGACAAAATGTATATAACAGGTATCGATAATATCAGTATCGCGTGTTTTTACCGTGTAAAATCGCCCGTGTTGGTGTTTTTCAGACATGTTACTCTGGACAAAATTACGAACAGACATTTTTCTATACCCCTACTTCTAATTGATAACAACGAACAAGTAAAAATTATATTTTTTAAAATACAACTGGAATTTCCGCACACATTACGTCGTCATTAATAATTATTAGGTATCTAAATTCGTGTAATACATAAACTCGAATTGGGAAATTATAATATCATTTTATAAAAACCACATTCACGGTATTGCTGTAATATCGCAGTATACAAATCAGCTATGCAATTTCATCGTTTGTTATTTATATTCGTTATTTGATATTTGTACATTTTCAGTATTGAATTCCTTATAAATACTTGCGTTTTTTTTTTCCGAGTATTTTATACGAGAAACACGTACACATTACAATTTTATGACGATTAACGAACGATAAATGATTATTATTGGTTTCAAATAATTATTCCAGAGTCGAACCGTTGTGTGGGTAGGATGGAGTATTTACGATTTTTTTCCGGGGAGGAAAAAAACAAATATTTTTATTTTTATTTAATTGAGATCTTTCAAATATGGGCACAGTTTACACTTAATAAATGACGAATGTTTGTTTATACTGCTATTATTGTCTACTATTATTATGTTGCATGTGTAATAATGAACGCATTTTGGTTCCCGTTTTTCAACTAAAATTTATCTGTCAACCATTTTCACGTTGGAAAAAAACAAAATATTGTTCAATATTGACATTATTAAGCTTATACATAGGTTTAGATACCTATTTAATTATTAAATTTATCAATACAATATGATATCTATGATAATATGATGATGAATCGATGACGGTATCATTAGGTATTACCAACACGAATAGTATTACAAAAATGAAAATTGATATATTTTAATAAATAAATTATCAAAACGCGAGAAGAATTTTGCTATAGGCTCTGGGGAGTGATACATCAACCGGATCTTCCCCGGTGAATATGCCTGCACTGGTGTGAATCTGTTTGTTCGATAAAAATATTTTGACGGTGGTTCAATCCCGTGTCGGTTCTACGCAGTTCGTAAAAACTACTATCGGCCATTATACTTCGTTTGTGGAAACACATAATAATTATGAATTATTACCAGACTATAGACTATGATTATAAATTTTTTCGTAACATTAGTATTTTTGTTCCCGTGGAATGTAACGAACAAGTTAAATAATGAAAGAAACGAGAGAAGGGAAGGAATGAAATACGCTTTTCAAATTAAATTTTTATGAAATATTATATCGGGTAGAGATGAGTCAAACGGATTCTGTTAAATCATATTATACACATCTAGGTATGGAAAATTATTTCTTAGTGCTCGGTATTCAATATATATATATATATTGTATGCCTTCAACAAATTAATTACAATTTGAATATTATTATTTCATTATTTTTTTTTTTTGGGGGGGGGGGGGTGGACACCTATTAAATCGATTCAAATCGTATATCACATTTAGGTACGTATACATATGATGTATAATAAAAATTAACCACCTATCGGAATAATACGCTACTAAAAGAAAAAAAAAAAAATAAATACAAATTTTTGAAGACGAATTATTATATTGGATTTTAGAATAAATCATGATTAAATATGATGTATCAATTATTTTATAATTATTACATTATTATTATTTTTTTTTTTGTTTAAAGTATTTTTCAACGATATTTCTATTTAAATACCGCACCTACATAACATTTTTACTCGCAAATTTTCCACATGATAAAATACTGGGTTGGATTATTCACTATAAAATTAATATTTCGTTTTGTATTTTTGATCCCGTGTGGAACGATAAAGAGCCATTAGTCGAATTACAACGAACGGAATGATTTCTATTTCTCTCTCTCTCTTTCTCTCTCTCTCTCTCACTCTCTCTCTCTCTTATTCTCTTTAGATTAACACGAAAAAGTTTTACGCAACAATCGTGAAAATAATTATACAAAAATGGCGTTTTAATAGAGGTAATTTTTTTTATAGTTTCTGGTGTAGGTAGATGGCTTGTACCTGTTACTAAAACGCAGATAGATCGCTGAAAAAAATCGAGAAGAAAGAATATAAGTAACATTTACGCATCGATGGTCCAAGAACAGTTAGAATATCGCGTTTAAAAATTCAAAAAAATAAAATATAGTCATGAAACCACAAAATAACACACCGAAAATAGTCGCAACTATATTGTGTCATATCCTTGTAATTATTATTTGAATACACATTAAAGCCGTCAATAATGAATCCGATGCGATATAAAAGTATGGTGTTCAATAGTAATCGAAATTATCTTATTTTAAAATTTTGATCTAATAATCGAATGAATTCAATAAAAATATAATCATTAATTGCAATGCAACAATCGTGTAAATTCAACATTTTTTTTTAAAAATAAACTGGTTTTTATGTTTCTGGCCAATTACAAAAAAGTGAAGTTGTTCAGTTTGACGATCAAATAATTAAATTAATACAAACATTGAATAAATGTGTTTTAATAAAAACTAAACAAATTGCTATACCTATCGATCTGTTTTATAATTATTTTATCGTGAATTCGAAAACAATAGCAGCCAATACAATGAAATACGCACTGTTTCACGATCATTTAATAATCAACAAAAAAATAAACAGTGTAATATTTGTTTAGAAAGAAAGTAGATAATATTGTCCGATCGCGAACAGTGTCATTGGTCGATTTTAAAAAGGGGAGCGGTTTCGATAATTCGATTTCTGCTTGCTAAATTTATTTTTCAAACTCCGTTTGGATGTATACAGAAACTATTTTCCGTATCATATTCTCAAAACAATAGCCCTATCGTTGTTTTGGAAAATTATAATAATAAATATGTTTTGTGTATAACCTATTATTCGTAGAGCTGTGCGAAAACGTTTATAAATACGATTTTCTATATTGTACGGCATGAAAATAATGAATACAGTTTTATACAATTTAATAATATAGAAATATTTTACATAATATAATAATTAAAAGGAGATATATAATGTACTATTAAGTATACACGGTATATAATGTACCTAATATTGTTTTGTATATTATACAGGCCGAAGCCCAAAAGAATAAGGACAAATTAGTTAACTAACTAAACTATAAGATCATACAAACCAACAAAATAAGGAAATGGGAAGTTCATTTGCCAGTCATATAATGCTATATAAAAGATAATTTTGTTGTCAGTTAGAGGAAGAGATTGGAAAAGGAAAAAAAATGAGATCTTCAAAGACGGGAGAAAACTGAAAATTAATCGGGTACAATAGTGTAGGAAAATCAACTTTATATGAAAAAGGCTAGGATAAAAAAAAACTAATGTCAGAGGGCGAATCAATAACTTTTTAATGGGATAGTAATCCTGTAAAGCACAGTCGATTTTAACATCATACACAAGGCAAATCTTTAATATTTGTGCTAAAACTGTGCTGACTTCTGAGCATATATGTTTTTGTATATTTTCTATAACCTTCTTCGTTTTGATATAAGCTATAACCAATGATTTTGTAAAAAAAAATTTTCGTATGTTGGCGATTCTGTATTGAATTAAAAAGAACAAATTAATGACCTTTTTGATAGCTGATTCAAACAGTCTAGGAACTTGATGCTATTTTATAGTTTAAAAACCAAGTTTTTTTTTACTTGGTAAAAACGTCAAATCATTTTTGAAATGCGTTTTTTTTTTTCACAGAATTTGTATAACATTGTATACAGATTGATAACGATACATTTTTTTTGCGATATAATTTTGTGTATCTAATATTATTGGAAATGTACAATCGTTATAACAACATAGTCGTCATGTATTATAAAATATACAATTTGAAGTGACACTTGTCAATAACATTCTTCCATCAGTTTATAAAATGACCGAATATATCCGCCAAAGTACAGGGTATTTAAAACTTTTGATAGATTCAAATGTATAGGTAGTTGAACTGAGTGAATCAGGTATATTTAGTCGTGGGATTTTTCTCCGGTACGGCATTGTCGAAGGCTATGAAAAACCGACGGCCGACCACAACGGCGTGCCTTAAATCACTTAAATTTCAAAATATTATAATATTTTATCATTTTATCCAGTCATTGTCGCGTTATTCCAAAATTGTCCCATATTGTACATTTTCGGGTGGTTTCGGTTGTTTCGTTTGAATTCGGATTATTGGTAGGTACACTCACACGATGATACGCATATTAGCATATTAGTGGCAAATAGGATTAAGTCGTATTACCGTTCTGGGGTTAGAATAATTTAATTAAAATCAGTGAAAAAAAATATATATATATATATATATTATTAGGTACCTATCTCCCTTCAATAATTCCTGTAGCGCCATCATATACCGACGGAATTAGTTTCGCTTCATAGAAATACGCCGGTGTTTCGACGGTGACGTTTCTAATATGGAAAATATTAAAATAATATTATAAGTATCGTGATATGGTAAAACATATCATGGTATCGTTTTTAATCAATTTCTCGGATTCGTAGAACGGTAGCTATACGGTTCAGTTAAAAATCAAGAATAATATAATAACGAGAATAGGTGACGTATATTTACGTATACGAGCTAAATGGAGTACTTAGACCCACAGAAATGCGAAATACACACTTATTTCGGTAATATTGTCTTCCGTACAATAGAATATTGCCTCGTGCGCATATCGTTAAAAACTGATTAAAATTGTATTGGAAAAGAAATATTGACAACGGACAATTCGCACGAGTTTATGATTCTGGTATTATGATGTATTATGGTTTTTTCAGCGGAGGAATGTATTTTTTTTAATATGATATGCGCTTTTTAATTTTAGATTCGGAGCGTAGCGAGGGATCTGTTGATTTTGCTATGATGTGTGGTTTACCGCTTGACCCGATCTCCCGCCTCATAGACATTGACTGTCCTCATATTATTCTCAATCGCATCCAACTATTTCATTTACGGTCTTCCTATCTACCTCTTTGCTCCTATTTTTATTTCCATTACAACTCTTACTGCATCAGATTTCACTCTCCCCGTGATAAGACCGAACCAAACCACCTCAGTTTATTTTCTTATGTTTTGTCTACTATGGGAGCCATGTCTAGGCTATCTCCTATGTACTTATCCCTTATTCTATTTTTCGCATCGCTCTACTTATCCACATAAATATTTTCATTTCTGTTACAATCATTCTTTGTTCTATTTTTCTGTCTATCCGCTAAACTATCACCACATTTTTGTAAAACTTAACTTCGAGTCTCGTTGGAACTCTCTTGTCACATAAAACACTTATTGACCCTTCTCTTTACTTTATTGAACCACACTTAAATTCGAACTTATGTTTCACATTCCCATGGAATACACCGTTTTTTTGTACAAAGTATTCTAGGTACTCAAAACTCTCAACCTCGCCTATAATTGTTTATTGTCGTTAGCTGTCCTGTCCTGTTCCTTCAAACTTATATTCTGTTTTATTTCAACTTATTCTTAGTCCCTTTTCTTCAAGTGCTATTTTTCATTCCTTAAGCTTATTATACCTTAACCTATTCTAGATTGTCTCCTTTTTAAGCTATATATCATCTGAAAACACCATAGACTACTGTCCATTCTCTCACCTGCTGTCCCAAAGTATATATGAGATGAGACAGACACCCAAAGTCTTGTTTAGAACTCATATACTATTTGACAACTTTTACACCAGCTATCGACCTGACGTTACCCCATTTGTTGGCTCTTACGACAGGTGAAGGTACCGTGAGAGTAATGTGATACTCTCCCACAGCTCTCTGGTATTGTCAACTATAAAGCAATTTCCATCACCCTACAAAAACTTAATTATCTCTACGACTTGTTGGCATATTTGCTTAATTCAGTTTGTTTCTTATTTTCAAATAAAAATGCACAACCTTTACAACAACAAAACACAGTTCTACTTGTATAATGAAAATATAATTTATTCATAAGATTCAAAAACTCTATAAATACATGCCTTATATTAGTTAATACAATTGTATTATCGTTTTATTTTTAAATTCAGTATCACCATTTTTTTGATTATCTCTGGTCGATTAGTTTTCCTGGATACCTACAAATTAAACGGTTTTTAGAAGCAATCCAATTCATATGTACCTACTGAACTTCTTAGGTAGCCATGTATTAATTTGATCGAAAATATAATTTTCTGCTGCTGAACTTAATGTAACGATAGATGATTTTGTCTATTTCGTAATTGTATCCAATTTATAGCAAAGGCATCACAATTTTAAAATGAATTGTAAAGACTATATTTGTATAAATTAAAATGGAGAACAAAATGTACTACAATAGATACGTTTTCAGTAATTTTATGGCAAAAATCGTACTTGTGTAATTTTGTATTTTTTTTTTTTTTCTGAACGAATTGTTTTTAATTAAAAAACCCTGTATACATCCAACTCTGAGTATATATTATGCAAATGCGTATGTATAGATAGGTATACCTATATAACGATCTCTGACAGGCAAATGTTTGAATATATGATTGTATAACTGACATTTTTCATAACAATATTTTATTGATACGATGAAAATATTAATATGAAACACAGTTGTTAGATATAAATTACTCAAATAAATTCACATCAAGGAATATTTTTTTGAGTTGGCCCATGAATTTAACCTCAATAATTAATATAGGTAACACAGTAACATTTAAATAAAATACAGACATTTTTTAAATTTATGTATTGATATTGAGATATGTAGGTATATTGAAAAATGTAATCTTCTTGACTTACCACACGAAAATACATTTAAAATGTCGCCCGGATATGTTATAAACTCTTCGGTTTTTTCTCTTTCGATTGATAGCAGAGCGAGGACAAGGCTATGTAAGCGTTTTCCGGTCATGATTGATCTGTTGTAGGTTTTCATTCTCCTCACCACCGTTGAAAAACTCCTTTCAGCTGTAGCACTCGAAACTGGAATAATTAAAATTCGTCTGTACACTTCTTCTAGCTCTAAAAACGATGCCTTTAATTCTGATGACAATGTCCATAGCAAATTCGGTAGCAAATATTTTTTCCTCGAATCGCATTGTACTTTCAACTTTCCTAAATATTTATTGTCCGTAGAAATTCCTGACACTTTCATGAGTTTATTGAAGTCTAAAAACATTTTAGAACTTCGATTAATTTCCAAGAAGATATTGTTAGTATGAGAAATCAATTATTGACTTCTCATTTATACAGGTGAAAAAAAAAGAGCCGATACTGGGGACGGGCTTAGCCACTGTTGTAAGTGAGAAATAAAGTTGGGAAGGTAGGATATATAAAGTTATTTTGTTTATATTTATAAGTAATAATAAACTATTACTAACGAAAAACAATTTGGAGCGAAGTTCAGTAAGAATATATCTTGGAATGTCGAAATTTTTACGATTTTCGTTAACAAAAACGGTCTTTTGTCATATTTTAATTGAAGTAGGATTTCTAGGAGAAAACATAAGTTATAAAAAATGTAAAATCATGAATTTGTTTTGAAATAAATATTAATTGTTCGTTTATCCCTATATTTTTTTCTTTGTTTTCCCCAATTATTATGAAAACCGCTTGAAAAATTAAAAAATGGCGTCTTTAAGAACATATCAAGTAGATCAAATTTCGTTTAAGAAAAAATGCTAAATCTGATACATCAGAGCAAGATGTCTGGTAGAAAAGTTGTTCACAGAAAAAATAAAAAGGAATAAACATTGTAAAACCAATACGTTTATCGTTGCTACGCTTCGAAAATGTATGAACTTAAAATAAAATAGTTTTAAACAGTAATTTGGAAGACAATATCCAAAATAAAAATCACTGTTGGTAAAATTTTTGGGTGGAACTGAGTTTACTCGACCCACTTTTCGGATTTCATATAACTTTTGGTCGAGAAATAAATAATTGTATTTACAGATTATCGTCGACATATTTTTTTGTTCGTGCAGATAATATAAAATCACCCCGTATATTAAAATATTATATTCCTATATTATGTTTTGTGAAGCCTAACCTAACCTAACTTAATGAAATAATATTTTTTACAACTTAAATTCGCGTGTGGGGAAATTCATTTTCATAGTTTCATATGAATTCGTATGAACCATAAACATGCTAGGTATATATTATCATGGAATAAATGGTGTATAATAAAATAATAATTTTGTAAATACTGCAGTTATAGTTTGATGCGGATTTATAATATTCTAGTTCCAGTACATTTTGTTAAGATTCATGACATTATTATTATTATTTTTTGTTTGTTGAATATGGCTTCTCAATAGAGACGCAACGAAGATTTGTCAAGGGGTGGGAGAGGGTCAAAACATAATAAACGAATTCATTGCATACAAAAATACAAATGTTTAAATTATATACAGGGTAATTCAAATTTCATGATCCAGTCAAATATTTCATGAACTTTTATAAAAAAAAAAAAAAAATAATAATAATAATTTACGTAAAACCTTTTTGGAATCATATATTCTAAAACATTACGTTGTCCTTATTTTTATCACCCATATTTTTTGGGAGAAATGAACATCTACTTTTGACTTTTCATCTAACACTTATATTACAAGTTTCATAAATAGATGGTGTAATAGTTTTAATTTTAATGTTTAAATTGAAAATAACGGCAGGCACAATCATGTATATTGTGTACACGAGTACCCGTAAAGAATTTAGATTGGTTATTAGTATATTACTGGTAGATTAGTTATGAATTGACTGGAAATTACAGTTATAGTGTAAAAAACCGATTTAATAAAAAATAAAATAATGAAAATGTTACACAGGTAAATATAATACGATATAAATAAATACACACGATTATTATAGATTATTTATAATTTTTTTTTTTCTGTCATTATTATTAATCTATGATTTATTCTATTTTATATTAACTGCATGATGTACAAATGTTCAGCGGAACCAACATCCAAACAAATTCGGCGGATTTATTATATTAACATAATATACAAATGCCCGGCGGAATCGGTGAAATCTCGTAAAACAGCCGCCGTTTTCCTGTCAAAATATTTTATCATACGTCTATGCGAATTACAATATCTTTGTGCCGAGTGATAAAAATATAAAACCAATAAATCGATTATTCCACTAATAATATAGGGTTTTACATTTCTGTAGCTTATTGGTGCAAGAAGAGTCAATGTCACATTTCGTGATTGTTGGTAAATGGGCTTTGAAATTTTAATTCCACATAAAGCTCTGTGTATTTTATTAAACGTAAATGTTTGTGTAATTTTCAATTTTTATTCAGAAAATAAACAATTGTACACTTTTTCTTTCTTTTTTTTTTTTTTGCGGATTTATTCAAAAAAATGACATTGGCCCTTATTGCACCAAGCCATAGAATTATTATACAGTATACTCAACAATAAAGGACGTTTGTTTTGAAATTTGATTTACAATTTCTTGCTTTGATGACCTGTGTAATTTTCACTGGTTTTTAAGACGTTTCGTTTTTAAGGTTATCAACAGTTTGAGGAAAAACCGGATATATTTTAATAGAATTTTTTCATTACTACAGCTATATCGGAAAATTCAATTCAATTTTTACAATTTACAATATTGCATTATATTAAAGTTTCCGTGAAAATTCGAAAGTAGTATTATAATAATAATTGAAATTTTTATAATATTTAGCGTACTATATACTATGTTGACTTTTTCTCTCCGTTGAAATTGTATAATTTATTATCGCCGCAGTCCGTTTTTCGTTTAGCATAATGTTTATTTTTAATTTATGATTTTTTTTTTTTTTTTAATTTTTAAGTACTCTCAGTAATTATTTATCTCAAAAGAATAATTATTATCAACAAAACGTTTTTTTCTTTTTTATGTTTTTAGTTATTTGTATGTCGTAATAATAACGGACAAAATAATTAGTTTATATTAACATTTATTAAAAAAAAAATAAATTGATTTTGTTGCTGCTCTGTATAAGCACACAGTACACCTACTGCAATATTATAAAAATGCAAATTCTACACAGAAATTTATTTAAAAATTCAATTATATTTCGATTATGTCGGTATATAAATACCGACCGTAGGTACGAATTTAAAACGATATTATTTTAATTAACTGACTCGCGTTAAATTGACTCGACCTTTGAAGTAATCAAACCTTAAAAACTAAAAAATGCCTACAATTATTTCATCACGTGTTTATCTGATCAATAATTTATGTAGTTGTGAACACTGGGTAAATCAAAAGATAATAAATTGTAGATTTTCATAAGAAAAATAACCATACAAATCATTTTTTAACCATAAATGCACGAACAGGAGAGTGGTGAATTAGACACAATAAAGAACTAGAACAACTGTATGCGTGAGATCATATTATACTATTGTACAAGAAATAAAGAAAAAAAAACTATTAGGATATTCATGGAGAAAATAAGGATCAATGATAAATTTGGTTTAATTTGGAGATTCTGAAGGAATCCATTTTGGATATCACCGCGCTTTGCGGTCTTCCCACATTGATAAGAAATGAAGTAAACGGAAAAAATACAGAATTATTAGCCTTTTACGGTAAATGAAGGAGTGAAATTTGTCTTGGACTTAAACAAGAACAAATCAGAAAAATAAGGTAACCAGCGGAAAAAGGTATAAATTTAGGGTTGTTTTTTTTATGGTATAACACTTACCACCTATATTTACATAAAAAAATCTGGTTGAATAATTATGTGTATATACCTATTACTTATTGTTTGCGTTATTATTTTAAAAAACCGACGTTATCAATAAATTACCGCACATTTTTCCCCCTCTCCCCTTTCAGATATAGTTTATTTATTGTTTCTATTTATTAATATTATCTTCTGGAATGATTTCGCTAGAGTTGAATCATTTCTATAGGATAATCATCCTCGAGGATTTGCCGCGGACTCATTATTCATTTCACGTTATATTCCTACTGCTGCAGTTGTATTAGTTGTTTTTAAAGTACAACCATAAGTAAGCGAGGACAAATTATTTCGGAAAATCGGGTACGAAATATTTCTCGCGCGTAAACCTTAAGGGTTGTAAATTAAACCTGTCACGTGACGGAAGTTGTGAAATTTTGAATCTTGTATTTTTCCACGTCGCGAAAATATATAGTATAGGTAGGTAGGTATAGGTAGACACTATAGGTATACATTAATTATTTTGATGGTTGTACTCCATTTACTTGTAACTGAACTATATACACAATGGGTTTCGTCGGTGTCGTTTTGTAAAGCGCTAAAAAAAAAAAAAAAAAACAAACACATTCCCGGGTCCATTCGTGGCTATGAAATCAATAATATGTACTCGTATTTTGTACCTTGTACGATTTTGGCGTGTTCGTTTGATAAATCGTAAATATTTTAAAGGAAACAATTAAATGAGCAAACAGCTGACACTGCTAATGTACTAATATTTGTAGGTAAGAAGTTGTGAAGATCAAAGGTAGGATACATAAAGTTATTTAATTTAAATTTATAATCAATGATTTACTAGTTCTTATTGTTAAAAAAAAACTTATGCTGAACCTCATGTAAAAGGTTCAAGTAATTCTGCTCGACTAAAACAATAAAACACATAAAACCAAATGAGTACTAAAAAAAATAGAAAAAGTAAAATGTTTATGAATAACTTAAAATTTGATAGAATTTTTTAACACTTTTAACATGTATAGAAAAGGAGTATATAAAAATATCAGGTCTCTATGATTATTTTCAACCGAATTAAAACAAAAAAAAAAAAAAAAAACCGAAAAATAATGAAACCGATTTTTCGTAATTTTTCCCAACTATGAAGAAAATCAAAAAACGACCTTCTTAAACACCATACAAATTCAAAATGTAAAAAAATATCCTTGCCTTTTTTTGATTGGGCTAAGATTTCTGTTCGAGAAGTTTCCAACGGATAAAACAAAATAATAATAAAAATCGCACACTTTATAATAAAATAAATCACGAACAAAATATCATAGGCTATGAAAATTTAATAACTAAACATAATATTAATAAATTAAACAATACGAAATAGTGGCGAGTATCTAATATGTTTAATAAAAGCTATTTGGGTTTATTTTAGTTGACACTTAACACGCTTAAATACAACATTTTTATTTGGCAGTTTTATTGAACACAGCTGGCGTGCTACGGTGGCAATACTAAAATTGTATTTTTCGAATTGTCGATATTTTCGTCCCAGTGAAAACCAATGGAATATCGACAATAATTTTAAAAAAAAATCTCTGGATTTTAGATTCTGAGCGGAGCAAGGAATCTAATGGTTTTAAAAGGATGTTTATTATTTTTTTTATCTGTGAACAACTTTTCTACCAGTAATGTTGCTCCGATTTTCAATTATAGCATTTTTTCTGAAAGGAAACATGGCTGGGATTATACTAAGGTATTAAGGCTGTATTGAGAAGGCAATTTTTTTTATTTTTACGGTTGATTTCATAATAATTAAAGAAAATCGTGAAGAACTGAAAAAACCGTAGGAAAAAAGAGAAAATAATTACAATATTAAACAAATATTATTAAAGAAAAAATATAATGGATATGTAATTATTTTACCATAATTTGACATATATAATGTGGACAAAGCAACATTATCAACTGAACTCCTCACAGAATTGGTTTTTCGTCAGCAATGGTTAATCGTTGCGTACAGATATACATTAAATTTCCTTTTTACTAAACTTCTCAACTTTTCACCTACAAGAGTGGTCCACTCCCGTGCTGAGTATGTCCGTATTTCCGGTATTACGATCGTCATTTTAAACTATTCAATTTAGAAATAAACACAGAATATAGAAAAACATCATTTCCACAAAAATCTTTGCAAAGAATACATTATATTCTTTTCCCCCTCGGATTTCCAAACAGTTTTATTGCATTTACGGGCGCGTAGGTATAATACAATCAAATTATACTTACACCGTGATATGTAAAATATGTAAACGTAGAGGTATAATAATAATATGTTGTTGTTGTACATTATCGGTTTTCCGTGCCAGAGATATATTTGAAAATTGTATTTTTATGGAAATCGCATTGATAAATATTTCAAATGTAGGTAATTGAAAGGCGCATTATTCAAACAAAGAGAATTTTGTTCAGGAGAACAAAACAAAAAAAAAATAATAATAATAAAAAAAAAAAAAAAAAACATCATTCTTGCAGGGCTCTTATTGTTATTATTTCTTTTTTTTTTTTTTTTTTTTTTTTTTTTTTTGTATCGAAATGAATTGTAAACATTTTATAGTAAATATGTATTAAAGATAAAAGGGTTATTGTATTTGTAGTGAATATTCTTCGAATTAAAATAATACAGTAAAATCGTTCACGGAAAAAAAATAAAGAATATAAACGTTACCATAATATACGAACAGGATACACTTTAGCTGCAGTGCAGTGTTTGTGACCCTTGCGCGTGTTTGTCGGATTCGAAGTGTGAAACTCGATATGAATTTTAAATGGCGCTAAAATGGGAACACATTATACATGCAATATTCAAAGAGTTGGCGTAAAGCCGATTTTAGCGAATTTTTTTTTTTGGAAAATACCGAACATTTATTGACTGGAAAATATCTAAAATTCGCGCTTTCGTATAAATTCAATACGGGTTCTTAATACGAGTATTTCTCGTGTGTAATCGTCATAATACAAAATTGGTGCAAAGGCGAGTTCACGCGTAAAACAGAAAAATATACTCTTAAATGCGATTTTAGAATTTCCATCCGTTGTGCAAGTTTACGCACAACAGCATCATTTATATATAATACGGCATTATATTATCGATTTTCAATTTACTCGGTAGGTATTCAAGACAAATAAATGTCCTTTTTCACAGTTTTAAAAAAAAAAAAAAAACCTTACTTTTTTGTAAATTAATAGTATAACTATATAGATAATGAGATTATTCCCGCTAGATAAATCCGTGTTCTTGAATTTTCATCGTCAAACACGCTTCGTTTCGAGATAAAACGATTTTACAACACAATGTTTTATTTGAAAAAACGCTCACGACTTCCTCTTAAGTATAATAATATATAGTATCGTCGAAAAAACATTCTGAACTTGAAACGATTTAGTCACTTAAACTTATATTTCGACTTTAAAATGTTTTCGTACGAAAATACGTATAATCGTTTCGTATAATAATAATATACTATATCGTACGATACTTAAGTTAAAAACGTGAAATGTTATCGGATGCAGGTATTATTAATAAATGTTCCATATGCTACATTGAAAAATTGTAGAAAAATAATTTCCATCATTAGTACTTCTTGATTTTCCGAAATCCTCGCGAGAACTGGTAAATATTTGATTTCTCTAAAGGTTGGCCACTGTATGCGTGCGATTTATAAACTATTGAAACAGATGATACATGTACCAGACGAGAGGTGTTCGTAATATAAATTTGACTACCAAAAAAAAAAAAAAACGGTTTATATACATACATTCTTTCAAGAAAAAATGCGACCATATTTTGCACCTTGATTGCGACGTGTACCACAAAACTTTTCGAGTATTTTTGCTAACGCTGAGAAAGCTTTTCAGAAAAATCAGACATCATGTTATATTGCTTAATAATAAAAAAAAAATTAACTCAAAAACAAACAATTTTTCCTTTGATATTTCTTGTTTTTTTTTTTTTTTTTATTGTTCTATAATTGATACAGTAAAACCATAATATATTATTGGTAATTTATCGACCCGTTAGAATAATAGTGGTTCACAAAACTTTTTTGATCGTGACTCTGTTACGTCTTGTAAACTATAAATTATTTCGATCCACTCCCACTTAAACTTGGAAAAAAAAAGAAATGTGTTCTTGATTGCGTAATATAGCTTCTATGAAAACCCATTTAATATGGGAAACAGTTTAGCGTTTTAAAAATATAATATTAAGTGCACTATACGTTTAATTTATATTTAAATTCATACGTAATTACGACCATTTATACAATTTATACAAATATCTTAGGCCCCCGGGATTATAATAATTACATTCGAAGTACTGAGGTATAAATAATAAATACAAATTAAAATATAATTAGGTACGTAATTAAAATTTTT
The DNA here is from genome assembly GCA_902439185.1 of Cinara cedri. NCBI lineage: Eukaryota > Metazoa > Arthropoda > Insecta > Hemiptera > Aphididae > Cinara > Cinara cedri. The sequence goes on from CABPRJ010000026.1 coordinate 190,556, forward strand.
ATGTTCGAGCTCCGATAATATGCCTGCTATTTAGTATATACCTATCGACACAAATTTCCCTTACGGCAGAACAGCAAAGACATTAATATTGCTAATTAATGAACTGCGCTTTTCTCGTCCCCCGTCTATGTCCGTGAACAACACCGAGTAAGAAAGATAACGATCATGTTAGGGGCAATCATGAAATGAATACAAGATTATGAATATCCATAGACATAGCAAGCTGACGGATGCACAATGGTGATTGCATGGTGTAAATATACATATTCACCATTAATATCATTTCTTTCACAGCTGTCCCTTAAATAACATTATCTCTCTCCCTCAATATTGGTATTCCTCCCTTGAGCGCAGTCCATTCATTCATGTCCGTGCAAAACAGTCGGTAATTCGTTTAATGATTTATTCGTTATTCAAATATTATTAATACAGTCCGTCCTATTACCAATATTTGTTTTAGTAAAACTGTTAATTAATTCATACGAACTGATCGTAAAACACCCTTTTGAATTGCGGTTTGCAGCTACATAATCAAAACGGTGTAGATAGTCAATTTACACCAATATCGGTAGAAAATATAAACAAATCAAGTAATATGCACCGACATTTTTTAAATGTATTTGTAATTTTCACCAACGCGGTAAAACCGAATTGTAATTTTTACCAGAATTTAAAACGATTATTATCTCGATAGTATACGTACACGTTTCAATAGTAGATATTGGTACTTAATTAAACTTGTTTTGTGTTGCTACTATAATCGTAAAGCATAATTATTGCATATGTATTTGTTTTCTCTATTCTTTTATGCTTGGCAGTTGTACTAATTGTCACTTTCAGTGTTTATTTCTCACAAAAATACCGGCCCGCAGATGGCTAAACCCTGATTGTGAATTTAAGTTTATGTGATCGTAGTGTCGACCACAACCAGGGATGTGTGTGGTTATTATCATATTTCATTAAGTCCCTATAAGTAGTATTTTTTTTTTAAAATTTAGATAAGAAAACTAACGTTACTGTTATATAATAAGACGATTATGTAACTTGAGGTTTCTTTTTTTTCGTTTTTTAATCAGAACGAAGATTTATCATGAGGTATAATTTTAAAATTGCATTCTCTGCTACTGGAGGTTCGAGTGCGAAGAGTTTTGTAGGCTGTTTATTTAAATTAATATTTATTGTATAATTTTATTTATGCTTTGAGTTTTTTTTTTTTTTACCGACCCTTGTATTTAAATAAGTTTCGATGGACATAACTTTATTATACGTAAAATAGTAAAAATTCAAAAATAGTATTTGTTTGTACATATTTTATGATTCTCTAGAAAATACGAAAATACTTGGGTAATCTTTCTGGAAAAAAAATCGAGAAATAAATTTTGCGTCAATTACTAGTGTTATTGCGTTTGAATGTCATTTATAAGTAGCTACAGTAATTTTATAAAAAAATTGTTGAATTCCTAGTTGGTTAATAGGTATTTTGTCTCTTTCACAAACATTTTAAATTTAAACATGTACTATTTATACATTTATCGATTCATATATAATTATGTATCAGTGAAAATCATAAAATAATGTGTACGAAATTATTTCCAAAAATCTCGATAAAAATCATTTTTATATAACATTATCATAATGGATGTCAGACGAGAGACAATTTCCGGTTATGTAATATTTAAAACACAATAATAACGTCAACAAGACAAATAAGCCATTGTCCCGCACATGCCGAAGCCTGAACAGGAGTATAACAAATGTTTTGACGTTTGAATATCGCGATAGTTTCGAGTCCGGTGTGGCGTGTCCCCGAAAGTGTTTATGAGGATCCGCCCTACCATCCTACATAGTCGTCACACTCCGTATATAGTTTGAATCCCAGCCGGTTAATTTATCGAAATAATGTTAATAACGCTGATGAAAATAGCATTCCTCGGACGTTTCTATAATATTACCTTTTGAATTCTGAGCCATTGGCGCAAATAGGAGGCCTCCTCAAAATTCAGCCTTTGGCTTTCAAATCAAGTACCTAAAACCTGTAAGTATACTTTATAATCGATATTGTGCGTGCGTTTAAGCCCTCTCAAAAAATATGTGGGCTGTTCGTGACTGAGCTATGATCGGAAACGAGAAAAATATATTGGTTTTACTGTGATGCCCTTTCCTCCACCGACCACTGTAAACGAGTTTCCGAACGGAAGAATGCGCACCGGCGCGGTAGGATTGTATTGTGTGTGTCGTTTTACTGACTAAAATGTATTCCCGACGTATAAAGTTCAATATTATTATTAGTATTATTTACGAAATATATCGAGGAAAAGCTTGCGAAAACTGTTCGCATAAAACGGGACCTCGCACACGAACACATTGCGACAATTTACCGTCCGTTACGATGTATGTGTTCCCGCACACAATCCTGAACCACACATTTAGTCGAGATTGATTTAATATTCGAAATATAATATATTTTACGACGTTTTTGTATTATTATTTTTATTTTACAATCAATTGAACGAGTTAAAAACAACTTAGCCAAGCCCATAAATGTTGCTATTTTATTATATATACAGGGTGTCTCAAGAGGATTCGAAATAACTTTTGTTCTATTCAATTTTTTTTAAATTATTAGTATGTCTCAATGCTACAGTTTATATATGACATTTTTATTTGTTTGGGGGAGGGGGACTTAAAATAAAAAATTATGAATTTTACTAGAATTTGTTTAAAAAGTTCAAAATAGCCATTTTATAAAAAAGATTTTTAGAACATTTTCGGTTGTTGAAACTCTTGTTAAAATATGGTCATTTATTTTCTAAGACTTTTTGAAAATTTGAATTATTTTATTTTTAATCATAACAATATTGTTTATCAATATAAATTACCATTATTGATTGATTGAAACTACCTCATAACTATAGTATGATAATATTATTGCATGATATTAACTCTCGGAAAAGAAAATCCTGATTAATAACTGATAACTGAATAACCACAATAGGTAATATTCATATTTTCGAAAATTTCAAATAAACATAAATAATAAAAGACCATACTTTAACAAAAGGTTCAACCACCGAGAATTTTCTAAAAATCTATTTTACAAAATGGCTATTTTGAATTTTTTAAAAAAAAATTATAGTAAAATTTTAAATTTTAAGTTCCCTTACTGATAAAAAACAAATATTCATATATAAACTGTAGCGCTGAGGCATACTAATTATTTAAATAAAATGTATATCAAAATAATGAATTTAACAAAAGTTATTGCATTTGTCGAGTACTCGTGGGACATTCTGTATATATGTATATTTACATTTATATACTTACTTTTTTTGTATGCACTTATAAAATCGATAGGTCTGTTTTTGAATGCTGCAACACAAACTCTGCAATTTCCGAAGTAGGGGTACGGTGGTATATTTAGACCAAGTCAACAAGGGTCAAACGGGGTGGTATATTCCCCGTGACTTTTTTTCTTTCAATATTTTTAATAAAACCTATTCTATTGCCGATTTATTTATAAATACAAATACCTAATGCAAATATTAATAACAATTGTCCATTCAATCCCAATTACAACTTTGAAAATTTTTTGGTAGTTTTTGTAAAGTTTTTATACGTTTTATTTTTTTCATTTAAAGACTACTCTTTTTATTTCAAGATAAAATTTCGAAAATGTAAAAAGTACGTCATCATATTAATTTGTTTTTACTGATAAAAGAATCTGTGAAGAATAATTGTGAATAAAAATATAAATTATACAAATTCAAAGTATATTTAGTGAGAAATGTAACATAAAAATTACGATGAAAAAAACACGTTATGTATTTATAACAACTGATGTCATCTTACTAATATTCAACCTATCCAAGAAAATTTCCTTGAATCATCCCAACTCCTAATAAAGATATTAATAAACGAACGCCTAGAAAAGTAGACCAACCTTACATGATTGAAGAAGCATTACCTCTCTTACAGAATTCTCATTAGAGAATTACAAGACGGCGGACACCTGTTAAAATTTATGAATGGACCATTTATGATCGAAAATTAACGCATCGGAAGTTCATTTCATAGAATACTAGTCGAAGATATGAATTTAAAGTTTATCAACCAAACGAGAAGAAGAAGAAGAAGAAGAAGACGAAATAGAAGTACAATGTAAATAAACATAATATTGCTTGTTTTTTTATTATTATTATTATAACTACACCTCGTATAAGAGTCATTCAGTTTTTATATTTAGTAGGTATCCACTTACCTATTTTTATAACGGTGTTGACATTTTAAAACGTACCTAGTATAAATGTTTTGGCACGTGTAAGAACAAGTAGTTGATGAGAATTTGAGAAAAAAAGCAAGTCGGTAAACAAACCCGACGTCATAATTCAAACGAAAACGATACATTATTATTTTATAAATATTCTCTGCTATAATTATTTTCGCATTATAAAGTACCTACGTGATTTATTAAATTAACCATATTATATATAGTATATATACGTTCACAGAAAGTATAGGTACCTACTTGTACATCTGTGAAGTTGGTCCCAACACTTAGTTTGTGACTTGCAAATTGTGGAAATGTTCATGTATTTAAAAAGACGAACATACTTCGCTTGATCGGTGGGCCCCTGTTTTAGGTAAGAAGTTGGAATGGCAGGATGTATAGAAGGGGATATAATGTATATATAATTATGTTCGCAACGATTAATCTTTGCTAACGAAAAACGATTCTGAACGGAGTTCTGTTATGCATGTTTTAAAAGTTCGTAATATTAACGATTTTAGTCAAAATTTGATACTTAAATTCTAATAAAAAAAAAAATTTACAATACACTAATTTTTTTTTTTTTTTTACTACAAAGTGTGACTTATAATGAACCTTCTGTTAAATTTTCAAGCATTTCTGTTTAGTCTAACGATTTTATCCATAAAATATCTACCTACTGAATAAACCTACTAAATTCCTACCGAATAAAAATGACGTAAAAATCTTGAAAAACTTAGGTGTTATCGTGATTATTATTTTTGTGGAATCTATATATAAAAAAAAAAAAATACTTTTTATAAATAACTAGTTCCCTTTATTTTGATTTTTAACGTTTTAGATCAGAATATTTCAGGTATTCAAAACAACGCATCATCTAGAAAGTTTTTCAGAATTTAAACCAACAGATTAAGTTTAAAGTTATTAACGAAAGTAAATTTTCAACTTTACTCTAAATATTTATCTTGATTGGTGCGCGCAGCTTTAGCGGACTTATATTTCAACTACAGTTTTTTTTTTTTTTTCAAGAATCGATATTTTTTTTATCTTTTAAACTGTGTAAATTTGGCTGACTATATTGTAACAAAAAAAAAAAAAAAAAAACATGTACTCATGCTTGGCACCTCGAGGCTTGTTAACCTCCTATAGTTTCGTCCAAAATTCGAATCGATGTAGCATGCTGCGTGTCATTTTTGGTAGTCGGTAATAATTCGCAAATAAAAAATAGCCATGTATCAAAATGGTCAGAGAAAAATATGACCAAAATAAATTATGAGTGGAGGAAAATTTCTTATATTTAATAAAAATTATTGGAAAAAAAGCCAAAGACAAAAAAGGTCACATAATTTGTGATATAATAAATAAATATATCTAATAGATGACAAAATTGGCAATTTTTATATTTGGTTATTAGATTATCTATGGTTATTATAGGCACAATAAGTAATAATTATAAATACGAATTAAAATAATTAAATAACTAGTCAAACCAGTGGGTCATGTTGTATTATTTTAATAATAAAGTTATGTTCAAAAGCGTAATAAGCAATAATTATTAATATAATATTAAATAATTAAATAAGTGCCTATAGTCAAATGTGGACAATATTAAAATAATTTATTAATAAATTATATTAAAAGCACATTAGGCAATAATTAAAAATTCAATTGCAAAAAATGTTAAATGTCAAATGTCAAAATTCTAAATATAAGTAAGGAAATAAAACAAAAATATGTAAATAATTACAGTTATGAAATTAAAATGTTTTTATTGTCTGAACAATCGCTTTTAAAAAATTATACATTTTTTGTTTAACATTTTTAAAATCAGTGCGTAATTTGTTTAGTGTATTCTGCACATCGATATAAAGTTTTCTTTTTTTTTTTAATAAAGGGGTTTGACCAATATCATCCCACTGTGCAATTTTAGTTTGTTTACTCCAATTTTTAATTTAAATTCCAAATTGTTGAATGAGAATGACCAATTAATTTTGAAAATGTATTTGTATGTATTTTTATTTTAGAACATTTAGGAAACAAGAAGCTCAATTACCATTATTTTTAGATTGCTACTTGTTCCTTAGATATTATAAAAAAAAAATGTCGAAAAAGTAAATACTAAGATATTGACTGATTCATGGTAAAATGATCAACTTGTACAATAGCGCTATCTAAAATACTAGCGTCTAATTTATTGGACAGTTTATTTATTTGATTTGAGCGTTTTATAATAAAAATGGGTGATTATAACGTCTGTAAATAGCGATAGATTTCAAATATTCAATAATTTTGATGTTCGAAGTACACATACAGTTTTGTTGTATATAATTTAAATTTTTGTCTTTGGCTATATTTTTCAATAATTTTAATAATTTTATACATCCGAAAATTTGCATCGGCAATTATTTCCTTCGACCATATTTTTCTTTGGCCATTATTTTTCAGACTCCTCATGTGTACGAGTGACCCATATTATAGTTTTCGTTTAAAACTGTATAATAATAATATTAATAATATATTGTGTCTTATCCATAGACCTTATACTAATGGACTGGCCTTGCCTATAAAGTAGCTTAAGTAGAAACCGGTCAGACATACTACAGTGGTGTGCAGTCTAGTCACATCAGTATTGCCATTGTATGTGTAGTACAATGTACAATAAATACCATGCGAAAGTCATAAGTCACTTGTGAAGAACGCCCTCTATCTATGAGCGTATATTAGTATGAGGTCATATCATGGTCATATCATACAAAACAAAAACGATATGACGTACGATAAGAAAATACACGAACTATAAAGAATATTATTATACGGTTGGCAGTGTTGTCGTGCTATGGCAGTAGTTTTCACCCGACTGTTTTTCGACGAAATATCGAAGTAAATCGTCATACAACGATACGAGACGTACACGTTTCGTAAACAATAATTTACGACCGGAATGGTGTCGAGCTCAAATTGACCGCGATAAAAGAATCCCTGGTCTTAAAAATAATAATTCTTATTGAAAAACGTTTTCGCGTCCCTGTCCGGCTCGAACCTATTTATTATCGGGATACATTTTATAGATGTTGTTATTACCTACTGCGCGTATTACCTATTTAGTATTTTACATCGGAACGGTTTTTATTTCGAGAAGTATTTCACACCCTTTGCAGTGGGTACCATACCTACCAAAAGGTTTGCGTTTCCTTTACAGTCAAAACGATATTTATACAAGTACAAAAAAAAAAAAAAAAAACATCACAAAACGACACCATTTCTGCCAGTCTCCGAGCTCAAATATTTAATTTACATATTATAATATTAATTATGAATTGTTCGGATGCCCGTACATTATTGTATAGTTCAAAATTTCTTTTAGATATTCTTTTCTTTAAATAAAACTGAATAAGAAATACGTATTTATAATTTTGGTTTTATTTTCTAATTTTATTGATATCGATTGATGTTCTTAACAACGTTAGCATACTGTATGAAAAACTTAGGACTTACTAGACTAAACAGAAATACTTGAAATTTGATAAGAGGTTCATTATAAGTCGTACTTAGTTGTAGAAAAAAAAAAAAAAATAAGTAGAATGTAGTAGTATTTTTATATTTTAATAAGAGTTTTAAAATTAAATTTGACGAAAATCGTAAATATTACTTTCAAAACATATATAGCCGAACGTTTCTTGGAATTGTTTTTCGTCGTTAGCAATAGTGTAACATTGGTTACAGGTGTACATTAAATAACTTTTTTGTATCCCACCTTCACAACTACCCGCCTTAAACAGTTGCACATCCTTTCCCAGTATCAGCTCATATTTTTTAAGGAAAAAATACACATTTGTAAAAGTCCACATAAATAACTTTATAGGTTCGTGAAATTAGCCACACATCAATATTTTCGAACCAAATTTTTCGAAAAATGTATAAGTCAGGGATAAATCAAGAGGGGATGACTTAAAAATTGTGGATTTGCATTTACAGATAATTAAAAATAGTGTAAACAATTTTGGCTGGGTCGAAAATTTGGAAATGGCAAAACGGCCAATTTCGCGGAAATTAGTCGCGAAATAAATATTACTGAATAATTTAAAACTACTGGAATTAAAAATTTCAAATTTTTGCTTACAAATAGTTATAAATGACATAACAATTTTTGAAAAAATTCGGTTCAAAAATATTTATGTTGTGTCGTTAACTTCACGGACCTTAACTTTATACTATTATTTATTTATATTATACCACGGTGGAAAACAAAGAAGAGCGTCAGGTTAAACTGATGGTTTTTCAAAGCTGCTCAATTGTCTCTTGAATATTTGATGGTAAAACAGTATATTTATACTTATACTCCATTGATATCAAATGAATTATTGTGTTTGACGTAGTGCCTGTATATTATAGAAAACTTTCTTAGCATTTCGGTCCCTCGGGATTTGGGATATTCCCTTCTAGCTGTGAATTCGAGAAAGTTAATGATTTCAAAACCTTTAGTTCTATACATAAATTTATTTAACACTTTGATTTTCTTTTTTCTTTTGAAATTTTAAATCGCCATGCATTCGCTATTATATTCGTTTCCGTTTACCGAGCTCATTGATTTTGAACAATGCAATGGAAAAAAAAAAATACTTCCCGTACAATATTATATTATAATATATAGTCACAGGAAAATGTTTTGCGAAACGTTTATTTCGAAATTATTCAGGAATGAGAAATATTAATTTCCTCAATAGATTCCGCGCAGACGGTCAATTCGTTTTAGTGTGATAATTTATTGTACGTCTGAAACCGATAAATATTGTAAAATAAAATATTATCGAAGGTTCTTCTTTTACCATTTCCGTTTACAATGAGTTTATGCGCTACCTTATTTATGGATAAAATCTGCATTTCTACAATATTTCACAAACTAATATTATTTTACTAGACAGATATTGTAACCGTAAACTACCAATAGTTCATTAAAATATATTATTATTATGTGTAATGCATATTGCGTATTGTACAGTAAAACCATAAATATCTTAAAAAAAAAAATTATGTATTTTTTTTTTTCATTTTGATTCATTTTATACATTTACATCTTAAAGTTAATACATAATAAAAACATTTGAAAACATCTTTTTATGTTTGTTTTTATGATATTGCGTACCTTTTCCCAGATCGATAACAAGTTTTCGTGCTTGCTGCTTGCACCAGTCAAAAACTGTTTATAATACGATATTTTTTCCGTTGGATTTTTGTTCTAGTTGGTCCATTGAACGGGTAATTGTTTTCATTAAACTAAATTACTTATGTATTATAATATCCTACCTTTTTAACAGTGTAACTTGCTATATCCATCATAGCAGTATTCATGAGCTTTTTTTTCCGATATATTATTTAGGTATTCTTTTTTATCGTTTTCCGACTTTTTATTATTACGTGTTTCTCATTTAATATTATATTTCTATTAAATTAATTATATTGTAACAATATTTTGTAAATATTACAGTAGATCTTTGATTTTTAGAATTTTATTACTTCGGTAACTAATATTATTTATAAAAGTTATTGATAAAGGGTCAGTCTACTCAGATTTCATAATTGTGGAAACAAATATACGGTATATTGTGATAGGGTTCCGAGTTACAACAATAATAAGTATAAAATGTTATAATAAATAGGTACGTGCAAAAAGTAATTAATTCGATATCAGAATCAGACGTTGTGGTCGGCAAGGTTTTGACGAATTTCAAATCACTCCAACTTGTTCGCTAACCATACATAATGAATAGAAGGATTTGGATCGCAAATAACCCTCGAAATTGAGTATATAGAACTTAACGGCCATTATATATAGGATTTCGGGTTGAATCCTCACATGCGGTGAATTGTGGTGCTACAGATAATAGATGTAGTTGTCCCGTAGTTATTGAATTGATTTTTTTTTTAACAAAATTACGATTTAACCGAAAAAATGTAACCGAAATTTGTATACTTATACTGTTAATTAGAATATATTGTTATCTATTTTTTGATGGTAAAATACATTTGAAAAATTTAATGTTCCGTTTTAGACGGTCAGGTGTGAACAATTTCTTTTTGAAAAGGTTACTTTGAATCCACATGCGAAACTTGGTATAAATACAAAAGGCAATGAGAAGAACAGACCTTCAAATCACCCCCTATGCATACTCTCCAAGACCAACACAATTTCGTAATGCACTTGTAATGAAATTATTAATACTTAGCATTCTTAATAGCATAGGATGAGATATGGGATATAATCGGGGTCAGCTGAAACTTTTTTTTAAAAACCTAAATTTTATTGATATAAACTTTTAAAGCATACATTTTATTAGACATCGATTTTCACTAAAAATTGACAGTATCACGTTTGAAAAACCACGATGATCTTGTATTATAATATTTTAAATTTATAAAATAAATGAATGAAGTTTTTACTCAGAAGTCACTTAATTTCTTTCGAGCAGTATCCAATAATGTCCAAATATAGACATGGTGGATTTTTTTTTTTCGACGTTAATGTAAAATTATACCCTAGTTTATTTTCTGATAACCAGTGTCGTGAAAAGATAACTAAACATGCAATAATTAGATACAATTTATCTAGAAAAAGATAAAAGATAGTTAAAATCTAAATTAAAGGTAAAAGATAAAACACTATTTATCTGGATAACAAAAAAAAGATACAATTGTTTTAATTTTATCAATTAATCTACAATTTGTTTTTCAATTTATACTAGATTCTACAATTTGCAATTTCTATTAGAATTTGGAAATAACATAAATAAGTGACCCGGATAATATTTTATTACCTATTACTTTATATTTTTAATTTTATTTTCTATGTGTACAAGGTTAGTTTCCTAATGAGATATGGGTTTTGACTTTCAAGTTCAGTTTTTTAATTTTTCGAATAAGTATATATAGTTATTTATCTAGATGAATTACATTAGATAACTCAATTATTCATCTAATATAATTCATTAGATAACTAATTTTATTTTTTATCTAGATAAGATAAAAGATAATTAATTATTTATCTAGATAATTTATTTAGATAATGCTCAACACTGCTGATAACTAAAGGTACTCTACAGAGATATCAAGGGATAACAAATTTACCGTATAACTGACATTAGCCGTCCATCCCTTGATATAATGTTCATATAGACACGCTCAGAAGGAGTAACAATTTAAAATTTGTAATACTACCTAATCTTTCAATAATGTATTGGGGGAAAATTTGTTTCCGACACAGTTGCGGTCATATTCAATACCGACGTACCTTTAATATTTATATTATTATGTGATAAAAAATGTATAAAAAATAACTGTCTTTACATTGACGTTTGTGATTTATTTTAAGCAATTTGTCAACGGCTACAGTGGGTATAAACGGATATCTTTGAAACTTTTTCGTAATTGCATTTAGTTTTTAAGTATTAAATTATCTATACAAGGTTCCTTGTAAAGTGTACACTGATTATGAATATCGATATTCTAAAATCGTTTAGTTTTTTTTTTTAAACAATTTTGGAATTTATAAAAAAAAAAAAAAATGAGCAGATGATAAATAAAAATAAATAAAAAAATTGTTTGATCGAATTAAATTCTCGTAAGTTAAATTTCGACTAACGTCGAAAACTCTATGATTACTTATCTTTTAAACATGCCACTTTTAAAAACTAACTAAATATATATAAACTTCTGTTCAAACAAATGTGGCCGCTAATAATCGTTGGATGTAACTATCTAAACATTTTCTGAGGTACCTATACACAGACCGGGTATTCCAAGATGGTATCCTTACCCGTACCTAAGACACTTTTTTTAAGAAGCTTTTTACTATGTACTACATCTAATGTATTGAGTATATCCTGAGATATAAAACAAAGGACTCAAAAACAAGTCTGCATAATATTATTAATGTTTCAATGAAATCCGTTTCAAAGCGGTTAAATACTACTAGAACAATAAATTACCAGTATTATAATATTATTAATAACGAAAAAAGATGCTCACTATAAAAAGAAAAACATAATATTTATTGTTGTGTTTTATCGATATCGATGTTATACGAAAATAGTTATTACAATTTTAGAACAATAATAACTATTTTTTCCATAACGATATTTCCAAATTAAGTATCTGGTTCAGTATTAGGGATCACTATCTGTTTTTATGTTTCTGATCTATAACTGCAAAGTGTCTGCTCAGTATCATGTGTTGTTTGGGCGATAAGTAAAACAAGCAAACATCTCTCCAAGTAAATTTTCGAATTAATAATATCATAAGTAGGTTAACCGCATATTTTTCTTTTCTAGAATTAGTTTAAAAATTCGTGTTAATAGACAATAGTATTTTTTTTATTTTTAAATATTGATGATATTATATTTAAATTATATCTGCCGTTTCTGTTTGTAATAACCATTTTTATTTTTCTAAAAACTAATTTTATATAGATACGCCCTTCACGATAATATTGCACGTGCGTAAATATTATTATATAATATCATCTTGTAAAATTATTGTCACGGTTATTGAAATTAGGTGACCTTAGAGGTCGCATATTTATTGGGTTTTAAACGGTTGCAAATACGGATATAATATTTCTCGGGTCTAACAGCTCATTACGAAAGTCGCGATTGGGACGCGGGTCGTGACCGTATCCGGATAAAACGAATAATTCAACCGTTTTTTTTTTTTTTTTTTTTTTCTATGTATAATACCAACATTACCTACTCGTTGTATAACATTACCTATATTATTTTTTTATTTTTTTTTATTTTGTAATATGTCAGATTTATACAATATATAAACCGGAACCAATTACAACAAATCCTCTGCAGTGCCCGACGGGAATTCGCCTCCGCAGTTTTACGCTTTTCGACGATACATTATTTCATACGTTCACAAAGTGCACATTGTGCGTACACGGCGACTAAACATTTTGGAACTGTTCCATTTCCGTATTTTGACGGTTCGATATTAACACTATTGAAATATTGCGGTTTACTTGAACGGTTGACGCGTATTTTTTTATTATAATATTAATGTATTGATATTATTATTATTGTTATTATAATCAGGCCCGTCGTGAGAAAAGTTCCGCCCTTTGGCAAATATAATGTCGCCTCTTTCGTCAAAAGCAAAATATATAGTACACAATTTCAATACATTATTAATATATAATGAATAATAACAATTGAATTTCTGTAGATTTCAATTAAAATTTTGTGAAACTTCCTACATGTTAATCAATATATTTTTGTTTAGATTCTCTATTTTTTTTTATATTTAAACCCAGAGAGCCGTTTTCGTGATGCCACGATTAATATAAGAAAATGTTTTTAAAAAATGGTCAGTCCTAATAATTTTACTAGCCTAAAAATGAACATGATCCCATGATAAACGTATACAGTGGTGGTTCCAGGGAGAGGGCGCGAGAAGCATTGCCATGACAATGAATGCATTTGGTTAAAAAAATATTTTCCATAAAATAATTGTGTGAGAGCATAAGATGCTTTTTGAAGAAGAAGCCAGGATGCTTAGAAGAAGAGTTGCTCAGATTTTTAAGAGTAATACTTTTTCTGAAAGAAAATCAGTGTAAGGAAGTACTTTAAGGAGGTCATTTTTTCGATTTTTTTGATTTTTTCAAGAGTTTTCACACAAAATTTAAAAAAAATCGACAAAAACGGGAAAACGTACGAAATATATATATATTACGAAAATATTAAGATTTTTTCCCGCTGCACAACTTTTTAACCAACAATTTTGCTCCAACTTTTAATAATATTAATTTTTCTAAAAGGTAATTCACTAGGGAGGTACTTTAAAGAGGTAATTTTTAGATTGTCTCATCGTAATATTGTAACCTGTAAATCATCAAAATATAATAAAAGTTAATATATTAAAACAGAAACTTGACAAGTGATACAATATCATCAGTTATTTGTTAGTTATTTACACGATTACCTATGGATTCTATTCACGAGTCTATTCAATATACTTCTATATACCAATTATACCAAGGATCAATATAAAAATCCATATTATACTTTGATAAGTAAAATATAAGATGTTTTATGGATTTTAGAAAATCCAAAATATAAAAACCCGTTTTTTCCAAAAATGTTGTCTTATGGTTTACAGCGATTTTGCTTATAAGGGCAGTATACCTATATTATTATATATATTTTCTGACCAAATGTGGTTCAGACTTAGTACGGTTCCGACAAAACAGATAAGTTAACAGGTGAGTTAGGTTAGGCATAACAGCGATTGGTATAAAATTATAATAAAATACAATACGCTATTAAATAAGATGACAGAATAGATACCTATCCAAGCCCGGATTAAGATGATTTTAGGCCTGGGGACAAACAATTTTAAGAGTTCATAAATATATTCAAAATATGACTATCAGCCAACGTCAGGGGCCCACAATACTACGATATCCAGTTGTCTCTCTGGCTCCCTTTTAATACAGGCCTGTACCTACTTACACACTCAAACACTTATTGCTCTTACATAACTAGTATTAATTTGAAACGTGCTTTCATCTATCGGATTTATTTTCGATTGTCAACCAATGATTTGTTGGATTTTGTTAAATGTATTAGTTGTGAAACTTAAGACAACAAATATTCTATCGTAAAAAACGCCACCTCAGTTTCATTGAATATGTTTCCGCTATTAGGCAATGGCCTAACCTGTTTTTACCCTAGCGACGGGCCTGGTTATATTACTATTATATTATTATTGTTATTATATTATATTATTGTATATGGAGAATACTAGAAAAAAAATCAGAAAAGTCTCTTTTTTTCCTAAACGGTGATATTGGTATCAAACAATTTGTATTGACGCATACTGTATCTTTTATGCGATCGAGCCGATGGAATAACCACATTAGTCGAGAGTAATGAGCTTCAAAGGTTTAGGCCTATAGCAAAAAATCAGATAATTCAATTGATACTGGGAAAGAACTAGACAAGGGTTGAGTCAATACACGGCTATATCCGCGGTTTATAATAAAATATGACACTGTGTTGTGGTTACTACATTTTAAAATTTAACATCGTACATAATTCGAAATTTTAAATTGGTAAAAAAAAAATTAATTGGTACGTCTTGAAACTAAAACCATGTTTGATGAAACCATGATGTCATATTAGATAACCTTATACCTTTATAACAACTCTCGTGTTCTCGATTATAAATATTAGTTATATTATATTTACTATATTAAATAAAGGACAAGATCAAAAATACAAATCATAATGATACAGGTTAAATATTTAATGAGGGATCCAAGTTGGCAGCGCACATAAGGCAAGAAATAGGTGAGTTGAGAGAATAATTAGAAGGAGAGAATGGAATTATGAAAGGTAGTGGTGAGCGGGTAAGATAAGGAGGAATTTTAAAAGTGAGATAAGATAAGACAGAAGGATAATCTATTTTGCTAGATTAGGTTTTGTTGATAAGATTAGAAAGAAAGAGAATGTTAGATAAGTGCCTGCGATCAGCAAGGCTAGTTAGCTGTAAATCATGGAGAATGAAGGAGTAATCATGAGGTGGGTGGGGGATGTTAAAACTGAAGACGAATAAATGAAGGAATTTGCGTTGAATACGCTCGATAGCGGATTTGTCACAAGACCTGGAAGGGTCCCGGAGGACGGAGCCGTATTCAAAGATCCTAGGAACAAAGGGGCAGAAAAGAGTTTTGAGTGGGAGCAGAAGATGGAATTGTTGAGCGGTTCGGTTAATGAACTATAGGAGTTTGATGGCTTTGTAGCAGGCAACTTCAATATGCTTGAGCGGATTGAGAGTAAGTGTTAAAGTGAAACCAAGATCACAAATAAAGGCTCCGGAAGACGTTACTGGAGAGTAAATATTATATATTTTTAAAATTGATTTTACTGTAAATAAAGGTGCTATAGGGGTTACTTATATTAAAAAAATATTTTTAAATGTAAAATTTAAAAAAATAATTATATATATATATATATATATATATAAATAGTCTAAATTTTTAAAAATTAAAATCCTATAGATACGATTTTTTCTAGGGCATAATATGAAGCCAAATTCTAAAGTCGTTATTAAACAACGGCTATTTAGTAACGATTATGACTTCGTAGAGAGCCCTAAAAATATTTATCTAGATTTCAATTTTAAAGATAAATTGATTTAAGAGAATATTGTAGGCACAAGGATTTCCTCCGAAAAGCGTGTTATGTAATAACAAAATAACCAAATTTTATGTTACGACGTTATGAATTCATAAATATATATACCTAATATTTTTTTTACTTCTCAAAATACAAGTGAAAAATCTCGTGACATATTTGTCACATAAAATACGACTTGACATATTATTATTATAATGATATTGTCGTATGGCTTTGTCTTTTCGTGGAAGTAATTTCCATAAAATTCTGTTAATAATTTTTTTTATTATAATACCTATATTAATATCACTACGATCAAATTTCGATCAAAAAATATATGCAATTAATGTTTAATATATCGTGATTTAAATATTAATCAGCTTATTATATCATATAATATGATTCCCAGTGTTATTTTTGATTGTCGTGTCTTTGTATACGATGTTCGCTAGAATAGTATTATTGACGAACAGAATAAATATGTAAATAATAATCGATATCATCGGAAATTGAATATTTTTAATATAAACATCGATGTATCGTTTCTATCTCTAGCTGGAATATTCGGAATCGTCCATTATTATTTCTGTAATACCAGGGTTGTTCGGTGAACCGGGTACATGTACGACGAGAACATATGTTGTTTTTTTCTCACCCTTGGCCGTCGTCTCTCTGGATAATGAATGATAATATTGATGTTTATTTGCAAATAATTTTTCTTCTTCTTTTTCCTACTTATACTCACATGTATTTATTTCATTTGTATTCGTTTCGTGTTTCATCTAATCTACTGTGGTTCTTTGTTATACCCACAGTTGGTAGCTGATTTTAGTCAACATACGCACTATATACAATTTAGGTCTGCATAAACGTATTTATATATTATGCACCGCTGTACTAAAATATTAATCTACTTGAACAGCCTGCTGCAGTTTGCGTAACTCGGTTATAGTTAATTTATCAATATTATTATTATTATTTTTATTTTAAATTTATAAATGTCGTTTTTATATTTTAATATCTACTAAACAATACTACCCAATATTTGATTTTATAGATTTTGGGCCTACCGTGAAATGTGTTAGTTATAGTTTTACTACACGATTTGTGTCTGTAAACTAACATCTGAACAGAAATTTTGGTGAAAATTGAACAGTAAACGGTTCGTAATTCTCAAGTTATACAGTGTTATTCGGATAGTTTTAGCGACTATCAACAAAAATAATTAACAAAATTGTCGATCAGACCTGTTAGTTACAAAAAAAATATAGATTCAAAATAAACATTGACAACTGACATTAAATGAATAAATAAATCAAATGTACTCACAAAAATAAAGATGACCGCATTTACCCACTTATACTACTATTGATTATTCGCCTTTTATGCTCGACATCGTTATTTCGTTACAATATGAATAGATAGCCAATTGTTATAATGATGCGTAATTTTAGATTCAAAGTAAAGCGAGGGATTTATTTATTGATTTTCCTATGGTGAGTTTATTTTTTGTTCTGTCTGTAAAGAACTTTTCTACTAGAAATCATGCTCTGATGTATAGAGTATTTTACCTGTTCTGAAAGGAAATATTATCCAGTTGGTGCAATGGAAAATCATTATGTGATTTTTCAAGAGAGTCTCAAAATAATTAGGAAAACCAGAAACAAAATTATAGGTGAAATGGTAAATAATTATGGCATGTCGTGACGTTACCGAAATCATCGATTATAATTTTTGGTGTTTTCAACATGCATTAAAACCGTAAAAATAATGGCATTTCAAAACATGCTTAACTGAAATTCACACTGAATCGCTTTTCGTTATTAATAATTTATGGTTTCATACAGATATAATCAAAATAACTTTATGTATCTGACCATTTCAAATTTCAGACTACATACTAAAAAGCAGTACCAGTTTTCTTTTTTTTTTATGTATATATTTTATATCTAATGTCATCTTATGACGATATCCGTAATGACCACAGGAATTTATATGTAAATCGTTCTTGAGATAAAAATTAATAACGTATTTAATTTTCGAAAATAGTATTTGGAATTGCGAAAATAGAAATACCACTCTTAAACAGTTTGTTTTTACAAAAACTCTTCGTATTACATTTGAGAATCTCCAACAAATCATTCTAGATAATATTATCTATTACAGTGGAAACACGGGATCTTACAATTAGTGTATAATGAAACTATTACGGCGACGTAGTCACTTATGTTACTTTCGACAAAATTATATATAATCATCATATCCTCGTACTCGTATTAATCTAGCTGATTAGCTAGATTTTTCAAAAAAATGGACAAATGGCAAGGAAAAGTAGCTGTAGTTATGAGCGCTTCTTCTGGTATGGGCGAAAAGACTTACAAACAATCGGTTGAAAAATGAACGATCGTTGTGGGATTTGCGAGAAGAGAAAATAAACTTCAGGCAAGATTTTTTTAAAAATCAAACCACAATTACAATTATTTTCTAACTTATCAATTTATTATTTTTTGAATTACTCCATATAATTTAAGTGTTGATATTTTAGTTAAATTATCAAATATTTTATACGTATACGTACTATTTAGTTCAATGGAGGTTCTATCATACGGGTGGCCTGTACCACAATGTTTTGTTGTTAAGCTTTTAAAATAGTTCAATAATGTATTTTAGAAAAATTAAAGATTATTAACGGAAAAAATATAATTATTTCCTAATGAAATTCAGCTTAGCCGGTTGCATAGTGTCTTTGTAATAGAATTTCCGTTCAATAATTTACCGTTCAATTAAACATAATTATTACTATTATTTTTTTAATTTTCTTATATTAAAATATAAAATGAAAAGGCGACTGCGGGCATTCTAATAGTATTATGAAAGCATAATGTTATAAATACTCGACACAGTCCACAATATTTCAATTGAATCTAATTGAAATGTATCATTATTCAATAAATTAATTAAATTATAATTATAATGTATAATTAATAATAATGTTCGAAGTACCATTATTTTACAATCGATAAAAAATACTGGTGTCTGCGGCGAACTGCCACAATCGATTGTTCAGTGAGCCGGGTACATTGCTACGACGAGAACGTACGCTTTTCATTTTTTTTTTTTTGTTTATCACCCGCGGCCGTCGTATTGCTCGTACTCACATTCCTTTTAACTCGTTTGTATTCGTTTCGTATTCCGTCCAATCCACTGCGGTTTCTTGTTATACGCACAGCCGGTAGTTGATTTCAGCTAACATACGTACGTTATATCTACGTCTGTATACACGCATTATTATATTATTGTACGCCATTGTACTAAAATATTCATCATCAGCATACTGCAGATCGTGTGAGTCGATTATTTTTCATCTATTTATTTTATTAATTTTTTTTTTTTTTTAAATTTATAATTTTTATTGTATATAAATATAATAATTAAATTAAATACAATAATAGTTATTGTTACGTTGTTTTTTTTTTTTTTTTTTTTTTTTTTTACACTATTTTTGTTTCGATATAACTTGTTAATCACTACTAAACGATACATGCTCGCTATTTGGATTATTAGGTTCTGAGTCTAGCGAGAAATGTGTTGGTTATAGTTTTACTATATATATTATGTCCGTAAACAGCTTTCAAAATAGAAATTTTGGTGAAAATATAAAAATTCTTTTTTCCCCTTGTAACAGTGGCGGTTCGCAATATTTAAATTTTGCGGTATTATTTGGATAATTTTAGCCCCCGCTCGAAGTGAAATTAAATTTTCTACTCAAGTTAATGGAAAAATAATAAAAAACACAATTTTATACTTTTAAATATTATCTACAACCAACCTATAGATCGAAAATAAACAGAGACAATAAGTCATACAAACCCATAAAAATAAAGATGACCATATTTACCCATTTATACTATTTTGGTTTTTCGTCATTTAATGCTTGAAATCGTTCTTACATTATTAGATAACCAGTTGTTATAATAACGCGTTTTAGATTCGAAGTGAATAGCAAGGGATCTAATTATTGGTTTTCTTATGATGAGTTTTTTTTTTCTCTGCCTGTGAAGAACTTTTCTACCTGACATATTGCTATGATGTATAGAATTTAATAACTTTTCTGAAAGAAAATTTTATATTTTTGATGCGTTGGGAGATCATTTTTTTTTTGATTTATCAAGGGGTTTTCAAAATAATTGAAAATACCGGAAACAAAATTATAGGTAAAAGGGTAAATATTTTATCCGATTTTATGGTTTTTAATTTTTTAACTACATTTTATACTAAAAAAATTGCCTTGATTAAAAAATGTCCTAAGACCTTTTCTGATGCATTTTGAATCTAATTGCTAATGAAGTAAATCGTTTTTAGATTTTTCAAATAGTTTTTATAATTATTGGGAAAACAGAAAATGACAAATAATGAAAAACAAACAAATTTATGGAGTATGATTTCATTACTTGAAATTTTTACGCTCGACATTTTTACCAAAAATATTGCTCCAATTGAAAAATGACATGTTTGCCTCTTTTACAAATTTCATAACATTTTTAAAATAATCTTGTGAACTTTAAGTTATTTATAGACATTTGACATTGTCCATTTGTATTAGATTTTATGTGGATTTGGCCAAGTAGAAATGTTTAAAACTTTTCACGAGATTCATTATAAGTTGTGCGTAGTTTGTAAGTTTTTATACGCGTTTTAAAATCAAATTTTAACGAAAATTGTCAAAAAAAAAAATGGTATTTTAAAACGTGTTTAATTAAAATTCGCTAAGAATCGTTTTTACTTATTAATGATTTATGGTTGCATATACAGATTTAATTTAAATAACTTTATGTATCTTACCGTCCTAAATCTCAGCCTGTACATTTATAAGCAGTATCAGATTTGATTCATATACAGAGCAATGAATTTTTACGATATCTTATGTTTTTTTAAAACATTTAAGAAACAAGCTGCTCTTTAATTTAACATTTGTGTTATTTTTTGTCATCTTTATTTTTATGGGTAAAATCATTAAATAAATTTGAGTGTTGAAATTTTTGATGTCTGTGAATCCATTGACGAGATATTCCACTGTTAAGTTTGAGTTGGAGGAGAATAGGGGTGTATAATTTGTGTGGCATTACGCCACGCGGCGTGTTTATAATGAACCACAAGATAATGAGTTTATATGATAAATTGATTATCCCGTATATATAATAAACATTATATTCTATGTAAAAACCAATTTCATTATGAATGTCTATACGGAAATTCATTGGTAAATCATTTCTAATTTTCAAAAATAGTATCTAGTATTTCGAAAAGAGGAATACCATTTGGAAACGGCTTTTCTTTGCAACAATTCTTCGCGTTGCGTTTTAAAATCTATACTGAATTGTCCTAGATCAGGGTATCTATTAAGATGGGAACACGGGCTCTTACAAGTAATTTATAATAAAACTAAAAAACGGCAAATTTGTCACTAATAATAGACTCGAAAAAAATGATATATTATTATCATACCAATGTACTCGTAATATTCTACAGTATCATACTGTCATATAATCAAGTTCAATTGAGTAATTAAACGAATATTAAGTTTATTTTTATTTCATTTAGTCCACACATTTAGTCTACGACCGCGACAGTTTTCGATCGTTGTGTGGATTTGTTGATTACAAATAGAAGAAATAAAACATTGATCAAAAAATGGATAGATGGCAAGGAAAAGTAGCCATAGTAACAGGCGCTTCTTCTGGTATAGGCGAAGAAACTTGTAAACAATTGGTTGAAAAGGGAATGATCGTCGTGGGATTGGCGAGAAGAGAAGATAAACTTCGGGTAAGTTTTTGATAAAAATCTGGTAACAATAATACTCGATATAGTATATAATACAATATATATATATTAAAGTATATTATTATAACTTATCAAAGTATTATTGTCTAAATTACTCCATATACTTTAAGTGTAGAAATTTGAGTTAAAATATTAAATATTTAGTACGTATATTTAATATTTAGTTTAGTGGAGGTTGTACCAAAATATTTTGTTTTTCACCTTTTAATATATTTCATTGTTATATTTAAGAAAAATTGAACATACCTATACCTACGTACTTATTTTACGTACTAAAAAAAGTAAATAAATAAATAAATATATTTCAGTGGTGGTTTCAGCGTACGTCTTGCCTGAACTAAAATGTCTGTTGTTCACCTTTTATAATAGTTTAATTTTGTGTTTAGGGAAAATTAAATTTAAATATTTCCTAAGTTTTTTTTTTTTAGTATTTTTTCACCTCGATATTAGATTCCATTAGTGTACAGTAATCTGTACTTTGTGAATTTTTTAAAAGAAATAAATTAGGTGTACTATATATTTTCTATGTGTGTTTTAAAAAAATATATATATTTTTATTAACTGTAGGCGTGAGCTCTTCTAGCTTCTAGCTCTAAAATATATGAAAATATGTACTAAAATAAGCTTTTAACAAGTATTTTTTTTACTGAAATTGTATACTAAAAACTTGAAATATATCCAATTTTTTTTTTATTATTATTATTTGTATTTAATTCTAGATGAAACCTAACCCTAGTTATAAGTATATTATTTATACCCGTACGAAACATAATTCCATAAACTACCTCTGATTTAGTTATTATAAATATATTAAAAAAAAAAAAAAAAACAATTTAAAATTAACAACAATATTCTTATGGTTTTTATTGCACACATTAAACCATCATTCATGTTTTGTTAATTGAATTGTTTTATAAATTTAATATCAATAAATAATGAATATCAATTAGTTCTACACTTGTATTAAATAAAACATAAGTATAATTAAGTATATTTATAACTACACAGAATATATGCTAGTGATTGTAAAAAAATGGTAATTAGTATATTTTTAAAGCCTAATATTATCTTTTAATTATTATTATCACTACAATAACAAGTAAATTTACTCATAATTTGTACGTTTCAGAAATTAATTTATTTTAGATTCTGAGTGAAGCGAGAATGTACAGTTTTTATAATGACGTTTATAATTTTTTTTGTCTGTGATCTGTGTCAAATTTTGATAAAAATCGTAATTATTACAGCCTTTCAATACATGTATAACCGAACTTTACTCAGAATCGTTATTCTTAAGCAAAGATTAATCGTTGCATACTGATATTCTTTAAATTCTCTTCTATATCCTACCTTCTCAACTTCTTACCTAACCAGGGGTCCACCTTTCGTAAGAAGTGTGTCTTTCTTTTTATTTCTATAAATACAAGCTTTCAATATTATGTTGATACTTGTTTTTAGGAATTAGAAAATCAGTTAAAAGAAAAACAGGGCAAATTTTACTATGTCAAAGTCGATTTATGTTCCGAAGAAAACATTCTCGAAGCTTTTGCTTGGGTAAAGAAAACATTGAAATCCGTTGATGTTTTAATAAACAACGCTGGAGTGCTAAAATTAACCGATTCATTAGGTAAATTATTTGAGTTTATTAAAAACACTGAAATAAATTAATGAAGTTTAGTTTTATTTTATTATATTTTTGTTTCAGGAAAAACGAATGACTGGAAATTATTGTTTGACACGAACGTCATAGGGCTCAACATTTGCTGTAGAGAAGCAATTAACATTATGAAGGAGCTGAAAATTAACGGTCACGTAGTCAACGTAAATAGGTATTGAATGAAAAATGTATTATTAAATCTAGTTTTATTTGCATCTTATGTATTATAAAAGTCGTGATCCGTTCTTCTGGAAGCTTTTTGTTGGTTTAACATGTTGATCATATATAAAATCGGCTTTTTTTTATTATTACATGTAATATCTATCTTTGTTTATTGTATATGAAGCTGAGGTAATAAATCCGGACGACGAGGTCTATGCAGATAGCTGTTCCGGTCGTTGTAGTTCCCTGTCTCGTACGTATGTCATCTAATGGGATTAATTGCTTTAAAAAGTCCCTTTTTGCATGAGTGAGAGTTTGCTTCGTTACACTTTTCATATGCGTAATATTACTAGCTCACATGTTTATAGTATTGACCAATCATCATAGATTTTGAATGTTTTCTTTTGAAATTTTATAAAAAAAATAGACTTTGAAACTATTCACCTTTTCATAATTATTAAAATGTCTATATAGTATAACCGGTCATCAGATAATTAACAACTTTCCAAAAATTGACATCTACGGTGCAACCAAAAACACTGTTACAACACTTACAGAATATTTGAGAATATTGATGTCCAGAGAAAAATTGCCTATCCGAGTGACGGTAATTTATTAGTTTACTTTTATTTGATTTTTTTCTAACGATTTTTTTTAACGTAGATTTTTTTCTTTTTCAGAGTGTTAGTCCAGGCTTAGTCTTAACTGATATGGCTGCGCAATTTGATTTAAAAATAACTAATGAAAATTCAATATTGAAACCCATTGATATAGCTGATGCTATTTTATACGCATTGAGTGCTCCGCAACGTGTCAACGTATGTATAAATTGTACTTTGAAAATGTAATTAGATCCTACTTGAATGATATCAAAATGATCCGAGATTTTTGTTGTTATCATATAATTATTTTTTACTGAACAACAAAACACTCAAGTTGTGTAAATTCAAAAATATAAATCATATGTAGGGAATTTGTTGAATTTTAATAAGACATCCATATTTTTTTCCGAGCTTTATACTATTTTTACTCTGAATCGGTTTTCAATAAGATCGTTAACATAAAAATAAAATATAAAATAATTAGAATATTCTACAATGAAGCAAAATTATCGAAAGTTTTATATACCGACCAGGTTATTTTATATAATTATATTTAAAAAAATAAAATATTTTTTTATATTTTATAGGTTTCTGAAATCATTATACGGCCATCGATGGACGACGTTAATTAGACATTGAGAATAAAAATATAAGGGAAAAAAGAAAAACAATCATGTAAAATCTTGGTGTTAGTAAAACTATAAATGTTTTGTTTAAAATTATCATGATTATTTAGTAAATAATGTTTAGTCTATTAATACATTTATTTTATTGATACCTTAATTTTAAATGCTTCACGTAATTTTCGTCTAATTTACAATTGTATACAATTTTGATTATTCAAATAACTATAAGTAGCCGCAATGAACAAATAAATATCTAATCACGTTAAAATATTGAGTTGGTTTTTTTTTATTTTGAATTTTCTATCAACTATATTTTATAAAAATAAATTGCCATAAAATATACAAGACTCATTTAAGGAAGTCAAAAGATCACCAGAAGTTTCATCAGTTAATTTGGAACGAAGTGCTGTACAAAACGTACGTA
The DNA here is from genome assembly GCA_902439185.1 of Cinara cedri. Classification (NCBI taxonomy): domain Eukaryota; kingdom Metazoa; phylum Arthropoda; class Insecta; order Hemiptera; family Aphididae; genus Cinara; species Cinara cedri. Next base: position 216,308 of record CABPRJ010000026.1, read on the forward strand.
GCCCGACTTTGGTAACTATGTCAGTATTTAATTAAAATTGTCGGAGAGGTCATATTTTATTATGCGGAAATGACCGAGAACCATCGGAAATACCGAAATAGTATAATAACATTATCATTGGTCAATAAAGTAAGAGTATTGAAACTAAATTGTTTTGTTGAAGTTGTCTTGTGAATTGCTTGAAGGCTTATTCAATACAATAGATTTCATAAGAGTGAAAATAGCAATTGTGTTTATTTTTCCTTAGGTAGGTGGTGGGGGTGGCAAATACTCATCAATATTTTATAATATGGCACCTGTTGCCACTCTCTGGATCATTACTTCGGTAATCATTTGGACGTCATTTAGCACTAAAATAAAATTATTTTTATTTTTGTGGGATTTTCTTTAATTGTTCGGAAAAACTTAGACTACTTGAATTGTTTAAAACTTTGCAGCACTGGTGAATTTATGACGTATTAAAAGAAAAACGAGTATAGTCAATTTTTTCATATGTAATATTAAAATAAAAATATGCTCAGTGGTGGCCGGTGATAACACAGATAACCTCTTGCGGGTGAACGGATTGCCGCTCCTTTTTTCATCATCACAATATATTAGTATGCGTATGTTTATCTAATAATTAAATCATATATCATATTATATTATTGTATCTTTTCTTTTAATTTTAAATAAATAGGAATTTGAATTTCTTTTTATCCTAAAATATAAAATAGGTCGGTGGTTGGAGAGTGAAGAATTGAAAATTGGCAATATATACCTGCGCTATGATATCGAAAATATTGAAGTGTAAAACACTATATAGTTAACTTGTTGTACAACACGGTACTGAACGCTGAAACCAGACGTTTTATGCGTGGTGGACAATTTTTGCATTTTTGAATAGTGTTTGTTATCATTTTTACACTCGAGTATTATAATACGTTTTGATTTTCGATTCAACACAACAAACTACCCTATTAAAATATTTTGTAATAATGTTTCAACAAGCAACGAAATCATCATCGCGGTGCCTTCCCGTATCAAAATGAATCTATCGGTCGAGTCGAGTGTGCTAGCTGTGGGTGAGCGCTATAATGATTAAGCAGTCGGCCGATAGCTCACCGACTGTTTAGTTTGAACGAAATCGTGTAGCTCATCAAACTTATTAATTGGCCGGCACCAAATCGTTATAGTGTGCGCTCTTGCATACATCATCATACTAAAACCTCGTGATAGAAATTATCAACTATCACGCTTTCGTGCATGCTATTGCGATACTTGCTTCCACGATAGTTCGGTAGTAAATTCGCAAACTGTTCGACAAATGTCGCCCGATAATTATTACCGTCAAGTTGTCCGTTTGAATCCGATATAAGGTATCCTAGATTGCCAGCAACTCGATAGTCGGCAACTAAGTTGCCAATGTGAAAACGCTCTACAAAAAAAACCTATAATATTCGTTTTGCATACTATGGTTTTGTACGAGAAAGGGCTTAAATCAACTACTACACAGTAGAGGTAAAAAAACCTACGGGAAAAAACACGATACGGGAAATAATTGTATAATATACATCAAACAGATATGCTATGATTGACGTTCCAGCCAAGCGTCTCTAAACTCCGTAATTATAATTATAATAATATTAGGTATTTATAAAAACAGTATATTATTATCTGTTTATATTACGACCAGCAAGAGTTTTTTTTTTTTTTTTTATTGCGTAATGCACCTTTAAACACAGACTAGTAAATAAATATTACTTTTTAAATGTATTTCGAATACGAATATTCAATGGAATACATAACACGAATATTTAAGTACGATATCAATATTTTTGAATATATTTTTAAATATAATACTATGTACTTTTTTTACATTTTAGAATTAGATTTTATTTATTTCTCTGATTATTATACCGTGTACAACCGTGTTACTTTTAATTATCAGGATCGATTGTAAATCGTAATTAAATCAAGTCGATTTTTTCTTTTAATTTCTTAATGGACTGACAAAAAAAGAGAACATAAATTCAGAGTAGAATGTTTATAAGGTTGAGTCATATACAGGGTGATACTAATAAAACACGCGATAAATCTGGTCTGAGGTACATGGTATATAATGTTTTTTCGGTTTTCCTAGACAATAATTTTGATTTGAACAGATGCAACGCAGCAAAATAACATCCATGACCAGCTTTTAAATGAAGATTAATTTCATTATGCATGCAATTTCTATTATTTATATTGACCCCGAGATATTTAAAGTCATGAACTTGTTGAAAGAACATCCCGTCGACCTGCAAATCTAATTCTTCTTCAGCGCTTCGTACTTCTCTAGTTATATACATTTTTTTGATTTTCTCCTGATTTACCACCAATCCCATGTGTTTGCAAACTTTCATTAGTTTTGACATACTGTTTACAGTATCCTGCTTTATTTCAATCAGTATTATTATATCATCGGCATAAGCCAGGAGGGTGTGATTTTCATTTACTTCCATTGATTGTCGCAGTGGGATTCTCCTTATCACACTATCTAACGCCAAGTTAAATAACACGGATGATAACGCATAACCTAATATAGTATGACTAAATATACATAATATTTTGATGATTATAAATTACTAAGACAAGTAGGTATACATTTAACATACATTAATTTGAAAACTTAGTTGGGGAAAATACCATAGGTAATCGCCCACACTTGTGACGTGCTACCTAGTATACTAAAGTAGAATTAAATTGAATATACTCTGTCGTGAATACCATAATATTATCATTATTTTGTTTATCTTGTTTACCTGCAGACTTACACCTAGACCTAATTAATACATAGCCCTGTAATATAGATACTGTAATACTTTTAAATATTATCCTAAGTGTAATTAATCGTAATACAATATACGTAATCACAAACCAGCAGATATGTACACAGGGGAGGTGTTTTGGATGTTCAAACATCACCCGAAATGTTTGGTCTTTGTATGGTCATTTACTTATTCCATTTCAATGTTATATTATTGTTTCAATTTTTAATAACTGATTTGAAAAACACCCTCCGTCCTTTTTTTCTGTGTAAGTCCCTGCAAACCAGACTCATCCGGAACCAATTATTATAATAATATTTTTACTGTAATACATTTTTTTTTTTTTCAATAGCAACCATAATAAAATATCATAGAACGAAATATCTATAATATAACAAAATAGTTATTATACTAGCTATTCGAAAACATTTAATTCGATGTTTTAATAACAATGTCCAAATAGGGACGCATTCTAAGACTTGATCCGTATATGATATTAAAACGACCGTTGACGGGTGCCTGACATATAACATCGTCTACATTCGCAATTCGTATTATTTTTATGCGGGATCGGATTTTTGGCGCAGACGTCTGGCCGATTAGTTTATAATTTGCTGCCCAGCCAAAGTGAAATGCAGTAACTGACAGGCTTTTTCCCCTCAAAAACGAGATTATTGTACATTATTGTTTATTGGACCATTTTATATCGTTTTCGCTTGATTAAATTATAGCAAAACATCGTTTACACTCTTACAACGCGGTTTTCAAATATTATTGTATATATTTCAATAAATAAACGATTCAGCAAAAAATATATTTAAAAAAGAGCTGATGTTGCTCATATTTCTGAGTGGCATGCCGCTCTTGTAGGCCAAAGGGTTTACATTTACATTACATATCTATACGTAATGATAAACCATTGATGACGAAATACAATTCACAATATAGTTCAGTTATACCTGTTATTAAATGTGGTAATTTATACGATTTTCATCAAAATTTGAGCTAAATCGCTCATAAAAATCCTACTATAGACGACGTTCAAATTTATCTTTATTTATTTTTTTACAATTAATTATAAGTTAAAATGAATGTAGCATTCATTTTTTAAGTAATTTGTTTAACCAAAACCACTTTATCATCTAAAACGAAATAAAAACTAAAAAACCTAAAAAATGTAAAATGCCTATAAATAACACGAAAATTTCCAGAATGTTTTGAAAATATAAGCACGTATAGAAAAAGCTAACGTAAGTATTATATGACTTAGTATTTATGTATCTACGGTTATTTTTAACTTTATTACTACAGAAAACCAAAATAAAAAATAATGAAATTGTTGTTACCGTTAACTTTCTAGTTTTTCGCATCAATTAGTTCCAAAATGCTATAAAAAAAACCTCGCTTGTCGTTTTTTTAAATGAAATAAGATTTCTGGTTAAACGATTTTTGTTCGGACAGGAAAAACAAATTACACACCTCATAGTAAAACCAACGCGCTCATATAAAACTATCCGGAACAATTTCCGAGGTGAAATATAACTACATTTGTTGCAACGGTCATACGAGTATTATTAAAGTATTATTTCGGTAAGTGTGTGGAGACTGAAAAAAAAATTCTGAAAAGAAAAAAATAATAATAAGAAGAAAAATCCAATTTCCCAAACATTTACATTTTTTGTTTAGATACCGTAGCCTACCTTCAGCGCTTTTTCCAGTAAGTATATACTAGCACGTGTAATGCGAAAACAAACTGACGGTATATCGGTCGGTAATCCGTCTTGTCGACCGATCGGGACATCGCTCTTCCGTAGGCCCGTTTCGCTCACCGGAATCTGTACTATCGCACCGGACTAAGTATTATATGATTTTGTTGCCCGGGTGGTGTGTATAAGCGCTTTCTGGGGTCAGTTTCGGCAACCCGATTCCTCCCACGCTTACTCCTATGCATACGGGGAAGTTTTATTTTTCTACACGGATTTGACGTTCTTGGCGTAACATTTTCGAGGGATGGTAAACTCCTACAAAAGTAGGCAATTTCCTGCATCGACATAGTGTTACCTTCTACAAAAGATAATGTTAACTCCTACACTAGATATTTGTAAAATTGTAAAAAGTAAAATAAGGTATTTTAAAATAAGTAAAAATCAGTCATAAACTACAAAAATAAGAGGTAGATATTACTGTATTTCCAATTTACGGAAATAAAGTAGACGTTGTCGAAATGTTTGAGAATTTCCGATACGATACCTTACGATGTTTACTACATTTTATATTTCATTTTATTATCTTAAATTCATAAGTTTTTACAAATATTTATCCAAAATGCAACAATAAAGGTCTCTTATCATTTTTTCACTAGAGAACTATTTCTAGTTTAAAACGTCGTGTGTGTTGATTTAAAATAACGAAATCGTAAAATCATACGTTTTTTCCCACTTGCAACTATGTCAAATTAACATTATTATAAAACCAATATACATTCATCGCTACACTCAGAATATAAAATTTAAAAAAGATCTGTGTAGGAGATTACGCCATCTATTTTTGGCAGGTAAAAAGAGATTATGTAAGAGTTTACACTATGTTTTAAATACAGGTAAAAAGGTCATTATTGTAGAAGTTTACTCGTAGCCACATTTCGGGGGGTTCGTATAGCGGATCGAGGTGTATTTCCGATTTGCTGTGCAGAACGAGTATTGTCCGACACGCGGAAGTTCAATAACATTATTATTATTAATGTCGTATAACGTTCGAAACTCGTAGGCATTTATCGCAATAATTATTAATTTTTTTTCCGCATATACCAGAATTAATAGTCGTAGCCGATAGGTATATATATATATATATATAGGGAAGGCATCATACACGCATCAATCTTTGGAAACACACGATAGTATACATAGGTGAACAACCCTCGATAAGACGCTCGTTATTTCGGAAAGTGTATTATCAATGTTTTTTTTTTAAAAAAATTTGTTTTTATTTCGAACAATTAATGAAACGAAAAACCTTTGAAATGTTTTTAAAAACAAATTATGGAAAAATGTAATACTTTCTGAGGATTTACAAATCTGTATATTCTCTGTTTGTCTGTTGGTTTTATCGGTGTTCAATTTTTTGGCGAGTACGTGAAATAATACCGTTTAAAAACTAAAACACCGGCAATACTGAACACACAAAACCATCCTATGTTTTTACTGTTATTTATGTAGATATGATTAGAATTCAATTCTCAATAAGTGAATTGAAGACTAGACTACTGTTTTTTACACGTGAAATTATAAATTTCGTGTTTCAGACCGTGTAATCTGGAATTAAAAAAAACCGTATACATTCACGAATATACACGTGAATATACATGTCACGTGGAATGCTGCGTGAATATCAAAAATAAATATCCATGTACTTGTGGCACGGATCCACGGTTTCAATAAAACACGTGTTTTATTCAGACATTTATTGGATACCAATACATTTTTTTTTTCTAACACATTCGCAACATAATGATGCAGACTAATTTGACGATAATTAGTCCGATCGATCGCGATGTAGTGAAACGATATGAATTCAGTTACAAGTTTAAATGAGATCGGTCAGGCCACTTTTTAAAATTTTAGTCCTTTATTTGGAAATTTTGATTTAAAGTTATACAAATTTATAAGTGTACTTAAAAAAATAATAATAATTAAATGAACTTTAAAAAAGTTGTCTGAGCGATTTCATACATACTTCAATGGTTGAATTCAAATTCGTTTTCAGATTTCTTATTGCTTTGCAACATCGATGGGATGATCATCGCCAAATAGTTTAAATTGATATGTTGATTGTGTGTAAAATAAAGGAATAAAAGTATTGGTATTCAATAATTTTGGTAATAAAAGGAATATAATTTGTTCTGCTGGACGCAAATTTCCTACACCCTGCGATGTTGTAAAATGTATACAGCAAATGCGTGAGTGCGTCTTCTTAAATTAAGAACTAGGTATAATATCATGGTTACACTGGAGTAGTCCAACTAATCCGTGTCGAAATACTATACAGATTCAGAACATGTCGCGACGATAAAACCTCGGCGGAAATTGTTTAAAACCTACCGATACGGTAGCAATAGCGATTATAGTTAGACACAGGTGCCGAAAAGGACCGCGAAATGCCTGTGTGCATCCAAGACGTGACGGTGACGTCATCGACACGTGCTTAAGCGCGAGCTGAGTACGGCAAAATCGCATGCCACCATAATGATCAGTTTTGCGTTTTGCACGAGCTCGTGTGTCGTTCCTCCTGAATTAATAGGGGATCGAAAACGGATAGGGTTTTTCTTCCCCCTTGCCCTCGTCTGTTCAAAAAATAACTCCTGCATCAGTTCTCGTAGTCCCGACACGATATCGATCCGATAACGCGCCACGAGGGTCCTCGAGAACGGATTCGATATCCACATAAACATGGTCGTTTATCTAAACGTACGGGAAATGAAAAAAAATACACACGCACTCTAAGAAGTGAGATCGCACTCTCAATATTTACGTGTATGTAAAATTCGTGAAAAAAAGAATATCGATTGATTAGAAAACCTTCAAATTCACTTTCGATTAAGTTTAAAAGTGATATCACACGTGTTGAGTAATATTTTCGCAACGACACGTTGAAATTCATATTGAAATTCAACCCGACTTTTATTGTCATATCAATCTACCTATAGAACAATTCTAATACTCAGGACCTGAATAACCAATGATATGCTACTTGGCGTTTAATTTGTTTTGAATACCAATCGGTCAATATTAAATAGTAGGGAGGAACACCAAAAAATAACTGTTTTGTTTTCAATTTATTCCTTCAAAAAACTTATAACTTTTTATCAGTGGCCGGTAAAATACGGTGAGCGTATTTCTTTTTCGCGACACAATTGAGAATATTTTATGCGATGTTGCCACATTCAAACCGAAATTTCGTAATTTATTGTACTTGCGAATTATTTACACGCCAAGATACTAAGCTTACACGAGCCTCGGTTCAACTGCATCGGCAATAATATAAATTAATAAATTGGTTCCGAAATAAAGTAATACATTTTAGTTTTATCAGTGATAGGTTATAAACGATGTTTTATAGCGTTAAAGTTATTAAGATAAGAAACTGTAGCCAAATTGCTGTAAAACTAATTCAATTTACATAGCAAGTATTGAGTAACTTTATGTTTCACATACCACTGCGTCAAAAAAAAAAAAAAAACGTTTTATAAAATCATTAATTGGTTATAGTTGTTTTTTTTTTTTTAATTCATACCATGTGACATATATTGTTAATTATTTTAGTAATTTAAATTAAAATATAATATTTAAAATTGTCTGATATGGAAAATAGCACTATCACAGAATTTTGAATCCTCAACCGAGAGTTCCTTTAATCGTCGAGCAGATGATGTAATATTTTGTCAAGGAGTTGACGGAGAACAAAACTGTCAACACCAAAATGAATACTACATCTGTTTTTGAAATGTTTAATATATTATTATGTTACTATTTGAAAATCAAATGTTGGTCGATTTACCACCAAATATAATGGTTACGAAAATTAATATGAATGTATTATTTTAGAGCTCCTTGTTTCTTCAATTTTCAAAAAAGAAAAAAAAATTTTGAAAAGTTAGTCATTTTCAAAATATCGAGTGTATAGCCACTTGAATAGATCGCCTGGTATTATAATGACTACAGCTTTCGTGTTTATTACGTACGTAGGAACATGCACGTTGGCACATGAATGTCGAGTAAAGTGGGTTTCATAATATTCGTAGTTTACTTATAGGTATACAACATATACATAAACATAATATAAGTTTAATGTTTGCACGTTATTTATGAATGCTCCCTCTCGTGCAGACTCCTAAACCTTCCGCCAGGGCGCCAAATTAAGCCCGGCCTACACGTAGCGAATCGGGCCCAGCAGTTAACACCCAAGTTTAAATGTTCACCTGTGTTTCAGAGGGAGTCATTAAAATATCAAAAACTTGCGGGAAATAGATACGTAATATGATAATATCTTATATAACGGGCGGAATAGACTACGATACAATATTAGTTTCTATTTCCGTGGGAAATGCGACGAAAATGTGAGGGTAATCGAAAATCTCAAAAGTTCAAATATAACGATTACCCCAATAACGCACACACGTCCAAACCCCTCGAAAACGATCGGACCCCGCGTACCCGTCCACCGTAAACCTTTGGATCACGTTCCTGTGGCCCGAAAACCTTTGGCGACCGCGACATTTCGCGGCATTTTGCGGCCCGTTGTTTGTTTGCGGTTTTCGCGCCTCTCGATATCGGCGGCCGTTCATTTCGTACACACACCACACGCAAAACCCACTCCGGTTCGCTTATTGATTTTGACCGTACCCTTCTTCCTTCCCCGGGTATTCCCTCCCCACATCTTCCACTCTGCAGTCCCTGTAGTCACACATTACACACACATACACATACACACACACACACACACACACACGCATCTACTCTATACGCACCTGCATAGGTACACTCGCCCACCATGTAGCTGTGATTTTTATTTTATATATATAAACGTTTTAAGTTCGCATTGTGATGAAACCCGTAAAAACTATAGAATAATTTTGAAATTATTTTCTAGTCAAAAACTAATACAAACAATTTGTAATAGGTATTGATGTATTGAAATTGAAATTTATCATAAAACGTTTAAACGCCACGCTCCGCAATACTCGGAATCGTTTTTCGTTAGCAAATAACGATTTATCGTTGCAGTAGTTTTGTTTTGGTTTTTTTTTGTTGTTTTTATATATATATACATAAATATATTATATAGTAAAATAAATTAATATACTGCGGAGTTTTTATACTATTCATGTAGAAGATATATCGAAGTTCAGGACGTTTTTATACACAGTAATAATGTTATGTTAATTTCCCGGCCAGATAACCGTCGACTGTCGAGCTGCGAGACTATTTGTCGGTATCTACGCGAAGGGACACTATATAAATAAATGGACCCGAATTTCTATCGGTCTAACACGTACATAATAATATACATATATATATGTATGCGTTAGGGACGGAAATAAAACCTGTAAAAGGTCGACGCGAATATACATTTCTATTGGAGGAAAAAAAAAATCGTTTGAAAAATCATCACACGGTTTTCCCGGCAGTTTATACGTTATAATGGCGCTGATCCGCGTCGAGACCTTTTTGCTCTCCAGGGAAAGTTAAATCCGCACCTATATATGTGAAAGCACGAGATCAAAGTGCATATAAGTATAACAATTAACCCCTCAGCTCCGTGGCGGAATGAAAATAACATTAATATTCTATTACGGCCGCGGTTTCGTTTTGAAATGCGTACACGTACTGTAATTTTTATGATTATTATGATTTTTATTTATTTTTTTTTCTACTGTCGCCGACGCGCGTTCTCTCGCCCGGAGTAACAGGGTGGATAGTATAAAAAAAAATTATATATAATAAATAATAATAGTAACAAACAAATACATATAATATTATAATAAATAAAATACGAGACCAAAGGACCTAGGTGCCCTGCAGGGGGGAAGGAAAGGGGCAGCGTTACAACTCCGGGGAAATGAAAAAATATCTCGTCCGTCGAAAAATGTCAACAAAACCTCCATAAATCTTGACGACGTGATTCCTCCGGTGTACTCGGATTTAATGCGTTCTCTCCGCGGGGCCCTGCGAAAATAACAGACGCGTTTCACGCATGCGAAATATTTAGGATTTTTTTTTTTTTATTATTATTTTTTTGTTTTTATGTCCACGAAAATCCACCGTTGACCGTACACACCAACTGCAGTATATATCAGCGATATTTTAATCATGAGTATACAGGCTTTTTGATGATATATATATGTAAATAAGTAAATCTGGACAGTGAGTGCAATCGAGAAGTAAAAGCCTGAAACATTTAAAATGCGACGTTATCGTAAGATGCTCACGATGTCACGGTGTTGCGCAGTACTTAACTAATGAAAATATTTTAAGAAGAATTAAGAACAAAACAAAACTTTAGAAAATTCTAAAAGTAGAAGGGATAATACGATAGCATAATAATATGAAACATTATGAATTCCGTCCTGTCATTTTTGTATCAGATTGAAGTACATTATTTCCGATGCAGGTGCTGAAGTAAGCTTCCCTTGGCACCTGTAAATAAAAAGGCAGATTTAAGAGATTAAAACGGGGTTAAAAAATCTCGAAATTCGATAAAATTTGGAAAGACAACATTATGCTGTTGGATTTTAAGAATACTTCGAAATTGATTTTTCACTACTCGATTTTTCAAATTATCTCATGCAAAGTTTTGATTTTCCAAATGGTCACTTTTCCAGATTTGATTTCCTAAGTTTTGACACTCGGATAAATGGACAAAAATAAACATTTGTTCAATTGTAAAATTCCAGTTTTTCATCATACGTTATTGTAAATTCAAATACTTACAAACCGCTGATTAAAAATATAGCGGCATTCTATTCCAAAAAGTATACGTCTAGTAGTAAAACTAATACACATTCTTCGCTAAAAAAAAATTAATGTTAGTTAATTGAACATTGAAGTTAAAATTCCTAATCATAACCGATATTATTTTACCGGGTGATTCATTTAAGTGGGTATATTCATTATCTCTGAAAGTATTAACTTTTTCCGGAATTTTTTTTCAAGAACATTTAAGAAATAAGCTTCTCCACAATTTTATATTTGTGTTATTTTTTATCACCCTTTTTTGGGGGGGGGAAACAACTACCTACTTTTGATTTTCAAATTGCAACCTATATTAAAAAGTCCATAAATAGATTGAGTATTAGTTAAAATAAATAATTTTAGTGTTGACATTTTTTATTTTAGTCGATCCGTTAACGAGATATTCCACTTTTAATTTTAGGTGAGATGAGAGTAGTGGAGAATCATAAGTGTGGCGATACGACGCGCGGAGTATTGATAATGTACCACTACTCTCATCTAACCTTAAATTAAAAGTGGAAATCTCGTCAACGGATCCACGGAAACAAAAAATGTCAACACTAAAATTTATTTTAAGTAATACTCAATCTTTTTATGGACTTTTTAATATAGGTTGCCAAAAGTAGGTAGTTGTTTTACTCCCAAAAATAAGGGTGACAAAAAACAACACAAATGTAAAATTGTGGAGCAGCTGGTTTCTTAAATGTTTTAGAAAAAAAAATCTGGAAAAAGTTGATACTTTCCGAGATAATGAGTGTACTCACTTAAATGAATCCCCTGGTATTACAGTTTATCAAATAATAACTAATCAAATTTTAAAATGTAGCCATTGTATCCGAAAAAATTAGGTATATGGTATTTATTTATATTAACTATGACATAAATAATCTTAAATTTATTATCAAGATATTTTTAGTTAAATTCATTTTTTATCTTTATCTAGAATACGTTTTTGGTATTTTATCTATATTCAGATAAATTTTAATTATCCCTGTTTCAATACTGCTAGTTTGTGACACAATTTTCATATCGTAATTTCAATGTCGTGGCGCCAAGCCAGATATCAAAAATAACATAGTTAATTAATATTTTGGAAATATTGATTCTATAATAAAATGATTGTATAAATGTTTATATTTTCTATAATTTTCATTGTAAATACATTTTTAAAATATACTTTGGTTTCTAAATATACGTTTGTATAATATTTAGTACATATTAAAAAAATATTTTTTTTTTAAAAATATTATCAACAGCATACAGATTTAACGTATTAAAAAAACGTTTTCTGACTAAATTGCCGACACATCCAGCCTGCAACCGATAGCTTATTTGATAAGGGTCACGATTTTTATCCTTTATCTGTACCCACTTTGTGTGCCGAAAATCCGACCAATTGCACCTCAAGCACGTATAAGTATAATAAAATATTATATTATATAATATTATTATAGCCAATTTACCGAACGACCGTATCCCGCGGGCCGCGGTGACAGTTTCTGTCAAAAAGAGCGTGTCTGTGCAAAACACTCGTGACAAATAAGGTATTTAAAAAAAAAAATATCTACTTACCCAAACGTGTTGAATCCCCGATTTTCATGCTGACAAATTATTCGAGATCGCGCTTTGTATACCCATCGTTATTCTTGGTTAGGCGAGCGTAAATAGCACGAATTTTTTTTTTAACGTAACCATATTGAACAGATAGAATTGAATAACATAATATTTGTATCGGTTAAAATATAATTTCATATTTGTTTTACCAAACATTTACAAAAATATATAGAGTCCTAAGAGGTGAGACCGATCGGAGATATATGCAAAAATATACCCTACCAAACGGTCCTAAATTGGTGATGGCTCCTCTGAAGACAGAGTGTCGCGTGGTATTTGGCTTTTATGCCAGCCCACGCAGATACAATTTTTTGTGTGCTTACTTCGCGTATTGTACCACCGACGATCGAAATCGAGCAGAAACCGAACGCTCATGACTGATTATTGTTATCACCAATGACCAATAACATGTTCACCGTTATTTGTGACGAACAAAGACCACCCTTCCTACCCCCCTCTCCAACAAATGGGTTTCCTTTGTCCATCGGTGGTGGTGCTTCTATAAATAAGCTTATAAATTCGTTTTCTCCGTCACCACTACTGCCATACCACAGTGACAATAGTTATTATTCGTGGTCCGAAATTGCCTTAACCGTATCCCCTAATCCCTGGCCGACAATCACAACTCCTCTATCCTCTATGATTCTCTCCTGTCATCGTATATTGGTATATTTTATGCATTATTTTACTAAAAACACTTTATGCACATTGGTCAGTATAAATGTATCATTCGATTGAGACATTATAGTCATTAAAAAAGGTAAAAGGTATGAAGTTATATGTTTTTAAATAAAAATCAAAGTATAATTATTATAAGTCAGTATAACGTACTTATTCGACCTATAAAGTACAGTATGCATGCGGACCTATTAAGTCGACCAAAATATAGAGAAAAATCTTCCGTAAAATATATGGTCCCAAGAGAAACAAGGAGGACATTAAAAAGATTGAAGGATAAATACCAAGTTGAGTACAATATTTAATCAGCCAAATATAATCAGAGTTCTCAAAAATTTCGACACGGTACATTTGGTGGGCAGAGGGTTACTGCTACATGTGAAAAAAATGCAAAAATCAGTCAAGAATTCACGGAGAGGACGAACACGACGATGTAGTGACCGAATCAAGAAAGATCCCCGTTAGCTCCCGAGAACTGTGAATACAAATAGAAAGCACCTAGCCACGGATAGAGATGTGAGCAGCAAGTCAGGCCTGAATTAAACCCTCTCCACCTATACAAATTATTAAACATAAAAATCGTCACGCTAAAAAAAAAAAAAAAATAAAAACTTTTGTAATTAAACGCGCGGCATAATGATGTAAAATCTAAATTACTAATCGAGTGAGCCACATTACAATATTTGACCCAATCAAATTCAGGTTGGCAGTGCATAAATAATTATGTTTATTCTAACTCGTAATTATTTCGGATGAAATATCATTAGGACAAGGCGAACTATACAGATGCGAATTGATCGGATGGCTTAAAAGTAACATAATAATCATATTGAAAATCGCATCATTTTTATGTCGGGTAACCACGGTTATTTTTTCGAGACTTCATACCGTACGCATTTACGTTATTTTTGTCATTATTTGTTTTGGTGGGGCTTTTATTATAATTGTGTTCGGTTCACGTCCATTTTAAACACTCGTGTAATATAATTTCCCTTGGCTCTTGTCAATACAGTACAATGATTTTGTTTGGTTTCTACATACGTGAACTATCTTTCTTTTTTTTTTACTCGTACCTCTATAAAACTGTTATATGTCAATCCAATACGCCATTATTTTATTCCGCAAAATGTTCACTTTTGTGTTCTGATATGTCAAAATATAGTTTTTTTATTTAACAAAAACACAGCGTCGTCGAAATTTATTAAAATATACATTAATATTATATCTCCAAGATATTTTAGGTATTAATTGATAATAGGTATGACCGCCAGTAGTTTTAATCGGAGACAATTTTCCGATCGATTAAATTTTTCTAGGCGGAATTAAATACAAACTAACGATAAGCACACAATATGTTAAACTAATACATTCCTCGGTCCAATAAAATGTATTAAAAAAATATACTATTAATTGATCTCCCCCGCCTCCGCAAATGATTTTTTCTACTTTCTTTTTTTCTATTACTTATTTCTCTAGCACATTATATTACTCCCGTTTATACTTTATAAAAAACACTTTACATGCTATCGGAGAGCGTATTTGTTTATTTTTTTTTAAGTACTAGCAATTTTAACGCAATACCAATACATTACAATTTTAATTTATTTTTATCGAATATTATCGGCTTTGATCAGACAGATTGCTCTAATTACAATTTCATTTAGATTAATGAATATTTAGATACCTGTCAATACTTTTGACGTGCCATTTTCGTATTTCCAGGAAGTTTATATTATAATGGTTTTTGAACACAAAATAATATGTAAGGTAAATTAAGAAAATGATTGCATTCACGTCCAAACCTATTTTTTTAAAAGGTTAATTTTTTTAGGAGCGTTTCGTTACTTATTTTCACTAAACTACAATGATATTATAATAATATACTCGTATACAGTGCATAAAACGTCGCCCTAAGATGAGTTTAGTACTGTATTATATAATACCGACTTCCTTATTTATGATGTACGTGTATACGACCATTAATTAAAGTATATTTTAAAACCAGAGAAAGTTTCCAACACGCTCGCGTGCAGAATCAGACAGATTCGCTAGTGTATTTAACTCTTGTTTACTCTTGAACGAACTAATTTTTATACTCTAGACGTTAACCCCTGAACATATTACTATTCTACAAATAGCGTGTACGCTGTGCAGTAATAATTCCAAGTCGCCTTGTGCATGTTAAATAATTAAAACATTTACAATTACTCTGTCGGTAGATTTTATAATAATATTATAATTTGTGCTTATTTCATTAAAGTTATAAAAAAAGATGCTTAAGAACACGTTGAAATTTATTTTATATTCGGTGTTATTATGCATAATAATGTAAATTTACAATTACAATAACGTAAATCAATTTTACACTGTTTTCGGCGTTTTTATTCGTTCAGCATCGGATGAACGCATAATATTTTATCCGTAACATACATATCCATCATACTATAAAATAAGAAATTTTACCTCATAACGATTAATAAAAACGAAATAATCAAATTATAAAATATTGATGTAAGTAATAAATTGTTTTCACGCGTTTCGGTCGACAACTATGCTACGGGAGAATACTGAATATTGGTTAGACTGTTCATTGTCAATTTATTTTAAAGTTTAGATCAAAGATCCTATTAGATGTAATCATAGTTAGATTGGCAAATAATGGCTCGAGTATATTAACTTACGATGAGACAAAATTTAGTGTGCAACAATTTATTTTAAAATAATACATAAAATGTGCAGCCATGCATCTCGACGTTAGTTCAGCCATGGTTGAGAAATCGCCATCACCGTACGTCATTATTCGTCTATTGGTCACCGATTATTATGAAAACTGTTTAAAAAAATAAAAAAATGACCCCCTTAAAATATCAACTAGATAAAATTCCATTTCCGAAAATTTGCTACACTTTAAAATCTTAGAAATTCGTATAGTATAAAAAAAAAAAAAAAAATCAAGCGTTTTTGTAAGTCCAATACATTCCCCGCTTCGCTCAAAATCTAAAAAGTATTGATTTATTAGGACAATACTGTCTTGATTTCTACAATTAGGGTGGGTACTCAAATAATATTTTAACAATGTCCAAGATAATGGGACCAGTCTCCGATATCTACCCACCTACCTACCTACTTATATAAATTGGAACGGAAAATAAACAGGTTATTTGAGGTCTGAATTATAATATGTACCTTTCTATTTGGATGTTGTATAATGTAATTACAGTTGTCAATTAGTTTGTCTATTGCGTTACCCAATAGTTGTGTTCCTTGTATTTAAATGTTATTCGAGGAAACACAAGGACACGATATTTGCCGTAGAGAGTCTGATTAATGTTATGAAGGCCTTGGCAATTTCGGGTCACGTAATGAACATTAACAAGTACCCCTATTCAAATTATAACCACGCAATAATAATTAGAACGTTTAGTATTGTTACCTACGCAATTATATTATGGCGTAATAAATTAAGATGGTGGTACCTGAGTAGCGCAAGGTTGGTTTTGAGTTTCGAGCAGTCCACGAAACTAATGGGAATAAATACTCGCGTACAAATAACCAAAATTTAGCGCTGAATTAGTATCGACGAATGGATGCCGATTTTCAAATTAAATAATAATAAAAAAAAAAAAAAAACCATTGGGTATAAGTGGGAGCAATTAAAAGAAAATCCAGATGAATGTAAACAAATTGAATGACGGATAGTATTGGTGGTCATTAGATTTTTGGGACGGATTTCCGGACGTCGACTTGTACTCCACTATCGAGAACGCCGTCAATGCTCGTACAGAATATTCGAGATTAATGGCGATCATTAGAAAATTCACAAAACAAACTGTCATTATTAAAACGCGAAACGATGTAAATTATAGAATGGCCTACGTATGAAAAATTTATAAAAATAAAGCAATTCCGGGAAATTGGTTGTATAATAATGATTATTATTAAGGATCCTGCTAGTGACTTTTTAAAAATTAATAACATTTAAAATTAACGAGTTAAATCAGTTTTAATTTTTAAATTTAGTGACCGGCCCACGAACTGTTTTTTTCTGGAACCCTCATTAAGTGTAGGAGATAAAACGACCGTGCTTCATATCGTACAGTGACCCGATAATTTTGTTTTGCGTTTGAAAGATGACAATTTTTCCTACACGATCAATTGGACTTTGGTTTTTGATTATACAAAAAATAATAAAGAAAAACAAACACGGCGAAAATTAGTAAAAAAACCAAGTCCAACGCGTACTGTAAGAAATATTCCCCTTTCCGACGAATAATATACAAATTATCAAAATCGGACCAACTATACGAGATACGAGAGATTTTCCTATACAGCGCGTTTCTGGGCGGAAAAAAACGGTTCGCTCGCAGGCCCTTGGAAACGATAAACTTATTATTGTTGTTTTAAATAATATTAATAATAAAAGGATTCGTTGATTTTGCGGTGACGCGCGACTCGTCGTCGTCGTGTAATAATATTATTAAATTCGAAACGAACGCGCGGTGGAGACGATGACGATGACGACGACGACGACGGCGGCGGCGGCGGCGGTAATAACGAGACGAAGATTAAACGATAATCTCGGCGGAATACGTTAAAATTATTGTGCGCACGACACATTAATAATTTACTATAACAACGATGATGTCTACGCGCGTACTGCGACGTGTAAACACAATGTGATAAATTATTTATATTCGCTGTGAAAATATTATATGAATTTTCAACGGCGGCAACGACCGCCGGTGACCTAAATAATATGATATTACGGAGACAACTTATTGCCGGGCCGACCCCTGATTGCTCGTGATCCGGAAAATCACGGGAAAATATCGTCCGGAAACGTCCCGGAAAACCGTTCCGCACTCGACAAAATATCGCTGAAAATAAAAATATATACCGTGGCAAGAGCTGCCCAAGTGGATTGTTGGTCTACGGGATTTTCACATCGGTCCCGATTACCGAAGTCATTACATTATATCACGATATTGAAATATTATAATCGGTTCCGGTCGATTTATGTAGCGTGACATGTCTAATCAAAGACCAAAGTAGTTAGGTACCAACATAAAATTATCGATATTGTTTCGTTTAAAACAATTTACGAGGTGATACATTTTCGAAAAAAAAATTCACTTTTAAACTCGTATATGTTATAACTTCAACAACATAGGTTATCATTAGGGTTCGGATTTGAAGGCAATATTAGCAAAGCACTTTAAATGTTAAAAAAGTCAAAATGAGCATTTTATGTACACGTATATAAACATACAGTTAAAATAAATTCACCGAGAAATAGAATCGATCTCGGCCAAATTAACTAATTTGTATTAAAAACAAATTCATCTTCGATCGTTCCTGCTAAAGTAAACTTTCCGGAAAGGTAAGACTCGAATGGAATATTTTTGCTACAATATTTCGATAAAAAGGATCTAAAAATGTCATTGTTTATTTATTTTTAGAGAAATATTTTCCATAACCAGAGTTGTGTAACGATCTGTTACACAGATTAATTGACATCAGACTCGACTCGCATTTTAATGAAAAGCCTTATTTGGTTTTTTTTTTTTTAATTTCAGTGTGTGTTAATACATTGCGTTATCATTTTTATGTTTATTTCTTCCAACATGCTACTATTGTACTTAGAAATAAGTGAAAAAAAAATTGGAAAAGGCACATATTTAGATATAAAAAGGCAAAAATAATATTTATCTATTAGCATAAGAATTAAATTAAATATATTTTAGATTCTAAGTGGAGCGAGAAATTTATTGGTTTTACAATGATTATTATTTTTTTTTTTTTAACGTGAACACTTTTTCTACTAGAAAGTTTACTTCGATTATCAATTATAGCACCTTTTCTGAAAGTAAATATTCTCTAAGTGGTACAATAAAGGGGTCATTTTATGAAATTATCATTAATATTTAGGATAATGAGGAAAACCTAGTTCTTTAGGATAAAAGAAGATTGAAAGATTAAAATCAAAGTTGTCATTGGCAACCGTTTTTATTATATTATAATCATTTTCAAACAATCATTGTTATCATGGAAACACACATGTCTGTAATCATTTTATCATAATATGACATATATATTGTTGACAAAGCAACACATCAATTGAACTCCGTTTTGAAACGTTTTTTCATCAGAAATGGTTTCTCGTTGCTTACAGATATAATTCGAATTCCCGTCTGTATCCTACCTTCCCAATTTCGAGACTCCATAGAAATTAGAAATAATTGATCTCGGAGAGCTGAAAAAACGCGGAAAGTAAAATTACGGAACGTAATAGCCGGAATGTAAACATGGACAGATCGAAAGGAAAAATAAAAAAGAAAAGAAATAGTTTTATAAGAATAAGGGTAAATCATTGTTAAAAAACCTGCGCAATTGATTTAGCATAACATCGAGTGAATTATAATTTCGTATATCGTTTGACAAAGAAAAAATATTCATTGAGGTAACTGACATTCGAAACGAAACATTAATTTTCATTTTATACACTACATTTCATAATAATGTTTTATTATTTATAATATAAATTTTAGACGACGAAATTATTAATAATCAAACGTTAAAATAAAATTTTGAATAGTAATAATTCGATATAATATTTTTTATTATATTTAGAAATTTGTATACGATATTTTTCCTATATATGCAATTTGTCTAAATTTTATCATTTTTTGAAACATACGAGGTACGTCCAGAAAGTAAGTTTCGTTTTCTATTTTTATCGCGTTTGCGATATTATCTTAATTATGGTCATATCCGATTATTTCATTTACTTATTTGGAACAGTTTAAAACCATTCCGTGACTAGTTAGTGTACGTACGTCACGTGGCAAGTGTTTTAAAATGGATAAACGAATAGAAAATTCCGCCACATGTGAGTTACGATCTGTGATTCGTTTTTTAAATGCAAAGAATATCATATCAAACCAGTTGATATTCATCGTCAAATTTGTGAAGTTTATGGAGAAAATGCGATGAGTGATTCAATGGTTAAGAGATGGGTGCGACTTTTTAATGAAAGCTGTAAAAATGTTCACGATGAAGAACGAACTGGCCGACCATCTTTGGCCCGCACACAGCAAATGTGACGAAACNAAATCATTTATGGGTGGCCAGAACTTCAACGAAGATGATGAGGTGAAAAAGGCTATTAGCGCATGGTTACAATCACAGGCGTCATCTTTCTATGATGAAGGGATACAAAAATTAGTACCTCGATATGATAAGTGCTTAAACAACGGTGGTAACTATGTTGAAAAATAAAGTAATACATGTATTTTATATTCAAATAAAATTTATATTAAAATGTACACATTTACATGTTTTTGTTGCCTAACTTACTTTCTGGACGTACCTCTTATTTTTAATTACATTCATCGTATTCAAATTTTATTACGGTAGAATGACAATCGTTTTAATTTTTTTTGATTCTATCAATACAAATCGCGTAATCAATTTGTACTTTTCAAAGTGAATAAAAGGAAAAAACCGATTAACGAACCAAGTGAACGTTTACTGGAATATTGCGGGTTTACGATTACATGCCAGGGTTTACTTAGTGTTCTTTTATGAAAGAAGAACCTGTACCTATTCAACATTTCTTTTTTTTTTCAACCGATAATTTGTATTTTCATGAGCCCATGTATCATCGTAAATCGTGTTTTCGGCGATGCCGAAATCGTTAAATGATATTCAATCCAATAGAGTACGAAATTTCTTTAAAATAAGTCGGAAGTCTAGAGCAAACATGTCCCTCCGATGTACGAGTTACGACGAAAATTTATTTTTAAACATGAAAATCGAAATCGTCTTGATTTACTCAATTTACTCCTCAAAATATCGCTTATGCCAAAATATCCATTGGTTGAAATATCTCATTCACAAAATATCCCCATTTAATTTATTCCTATTATGATTATCTCTTCGAAACAATCCAATTTTTAGGATTCCGTAGCCAAAATATCAAACACAGAAGGCAGAACCGTTGTCATTTTGTCCGTCTGTCATTATGGAACAGGCCGGATAACTCCGCATGAATCTTTCCATTGATTCTGATTGAATTCTGCAAGAGTTGATTGACTTTGCATGTGACCCGCTGTACAATTGTGTACCTAGTGAAATCAGAAATTACAACTAACGCATAATTGCTAATATATATATGAGTAGAACAATAATATTTTTTTTGTATTGCCATATTGAGATATTTTGTATATGAGGTTAAAATAACCTAACCAAACATAAGATATTTTTAACGTGAGGTATTTTGAAGTAAGGGAAATTTTGAGGATGAACCTTTTGGATACAATAATAATTGGAAAAATTAAAAAAAATGTTAAATGATTACCTAATATTACATTTATAATTAAATAGTTTGTACAGAGTTTTAATGGTTTTTTAAAATAATTTCTGATGAAAAACTCACTATTCCTGTTGGAAATTTATTGAACGAAATAATTTGTTCAGAAAATATGGGTTTACAAGATTTTCCTTCATTAATACGAGACATTTCGGTTTAAATAAATATTGTATGAACATTAAATATATCAAATTTCTAATCAAACATTTATTTGGTTACACATATTTTAACATACCTACGTTGTTATACATTTAATTTTTTATATATACTATGTGGTTTATTTTTGTTTTTTGGTTTTATAAGGTCTCTACCAGACCTACCTGTTAATAATCGACCGCAATATGCGATCATTGTTTTTAAGTAATGGTAACGATGATGAACTACAATCGTATACCTATAGGTAGGTCTTCTGTGAATAAAATCGTTGTTTTTGATTTATAATAACCCCGAACGGTCGGAACACCATACTATACGAGATAAAATATATAATATTATGATAATATATTGGCGTCGGGCTTTAATGAATTCTGAACGCTTCGAAAAAACATTAGTTTCGTAAAAAGAAATTGAAAAAAGGTTAATCTTTAGTGAAAAAAAAAACTAATTTTAAAATCAACCGGTTTAAAGTGAAACTTTAAAAAACGAACCAGTCGTGGACGCGTTTTTTTGATAATATTATTAATAACAGCCCTGAAATTACGTTTATTTTTGTTCATTAAATAAATCTGGATCGTGAATAATAAGACTTCATGGTAATTTATACGTTTTAGTTTCCGGCTACACAATAAACCAAAAAATTGATTCATTTTCATTTACGTTAAATTACTGTTCACTCAATACAAATTCTAAGTAAAATATGTCAGTGTGAATTTTAATTTCAAAGGGTAAACCGACAATCGAACTTTAATAGACGTAAACTGTCAGTTACGAAACATGTTTTGGACGGTTAATATCTAAATAGTGTTATTGATATCATCATTTACCGGTGATAATATAGTTAAGCAAATTAAATTAAAATTTTACACTTTCACCACATAAAAGGACTTAAATACAATAACAATTCACAATATTAAATAATGAAAAAAAAAAATAATAAAATAAAAAAATAATAAAATAAAAAAATATCCCACATTGTATACTCCTTTCCCGCAATTACATTATTAATGTGATTCATTATTGTTGATAGTTATACTGCTTTTGGCTCGTCCCCCGCCAACTCGTAAAGAAATAACAATGCTTATTATGATCCACAATAAATATTAAATTTACTATCTATCGTTCCTTAGTCATGGGGAAGTAATAATCGTTACAGGATTGGCACGTAGAAGCAGGTAAATAAATATTGGACTTGTATACAGTCGTGCCTAAACGAATCCGTTTTCCAAAAACCAAGAAAACTAAAGAAAAAAAATAAAAAAATAGAGACCAAAAGGATGCATTTAAACAAAATTTCAATTGTAAGTTATTAAATATTACGTTCGGTGTTTACGTTCATTCGAACACAGCAATTTATCATAAGACCGTGTGATGTTTATTAATTCTGCAGATTGTTGTATAGATACGTCTTTTAATTTTTATCGACGCGTAACGTTAAAACATTCAAGACCATTATTTATAGGTTTTAATCAGACTCTCTATTGCTAACATAATATAGCAGACGATTAAGGTGATTTTAATGTAATTTATTTGAGGTCAATTGGTGACGGTATATCAATAAATATTAATCAGCATTACTTCGTTCTCTAAAAAAAAAAAAAATTCCACGTGATTTATTTCTATCGTATGGCAATTTATCAATCCAATTCGTCCTCAATAATTAAACACCACCTTCTGGAGACCATACCCTTTTAAATTTTAATCAAACCTCGCATAAGGTTACAATACATATCAAGCGAAAAACTCTGCTCACAATATTTGACATAGTTTAAGATCCTGCCTCTGCTGTCCGGTTCATATAGCTTAAAGCTTTAACTAACGCAGAACTCCATACAAGTATGTTGTTAGGCTACTCCACAGCTCGACAAATCAGTTGTAAAGAAGATTAAAGATATTATTACATTATAGTTATAATCGATCCTCCGGAGAGCGGTAAAAATTGGAAAATTAAAAACCAAATCGATTGGACGTCTTATGTTTTTGAACCTTTGAATAACTATATAGTATTGTTAATTCTCAAGAACGTCGAGGAGAGAAACCCGTCCCAATTAATTGTCACTGCTTTGTATACCATGACAGGCTATTCCCATATAGAACTTATTGCGTTCATTTTTAAACGCTCCCTTAATATTCGATTCATTTCTACAGCCACTTGGAAGAATAATTTTCTCAAAGACAGCAGACGGATAATTGTCACAAATTAAAAAAAACATGGAATTTCTGGTGCTCGTTTATTCAAATCAGTTAACGCATATCATTAACATTCATTTCTGGACGGATGTAACATAATAAATTATAATATAATACTAATGACGAGGTTTCTAAACTTTTCGAGGAATACGATTTTTCATGGAAAAAAATTCAAGTATACGCAAGCGTACTACAATTTAGGCTAGGATTAGGGTAGGTATCCATAATAAAATCAACACATATCTTGCTACACATAAAATTTAGTTATGCACATGGTCATAGGAGTTTTTTTTTATCGGGAATAAGTGGGGGGGAGTGGGTGGAAATATGCCATTGTATGATTTAGATTCTAAATGTATTATCTTTAATGTAAAAATTCGAATTTTGACAGAAATCGTAAAAAAAATTATGGTATTTAAAAACACGTTTACTCTCAGAGTCGTATTTCGTTATCATTGCGTACGGATATAAATTGAAAACGTACTCCATGTATGATAAATTCCCGACATTTCATTTGCAACAGTGGTGTAGTAATATCGGCTCTTTTTTTTTTTTTTTTTATATGTAGGTTATTCTAATTTAAAAAAAAAATCTAGCGGGTACTATAGATGTACTGAGTTCTCGTAACGTCCCATAAGAATACTTATCATACAGCAAAAGAATATTATTATTTTAGTTTTAATATTTTAGAATTAAACGCAAACGCGTACCTTCTATATTATATATATAACGATTAACAAACAATGTCGGCAGGTATTCAACAAGTTTTGCATTGTTATACACCGGATCATCTCTCAACGTCAATATACTCACGTAACAATATAATGTAGGTATATGGTATAACTATAGTTGTAGGTAATCACGTAGAGGTAACCATTGTAACCGGAGACGGTTTATTAAAAAACATAAGGCGATAGTGATGGTGGTGCATATAACAATATACTATGATATAACTTATTAGAGTTTACGTGTAACTTTTTGGTTTACATAATATTATATTAAAATGTCCGAGGGGAAAAAAAAATGTTTTCGGTAAAAATATCTTAATTCTAAAAAAATTTGAATCAATAATATGTTTGTGTTTTTAATTTCGACATAAATATTTTATCAATGGAAAATCTATTTTGCAATAAAATAATAATATGCGGTCCATAAAGATTCTCGATCAACAATTTTCTTCTGGCCGTATTTGTCGCGGATAATTGGCAAGCCGTTTTTTCTCGACAAATTTTTATCTAGATAAGCGTATTTTGTTTAATCATAGAAATAAATACCAGCGGCGCAATAATCATGAATGTAATTCTGGAAATATCGTCACTTTCCGGGTGGTTCTGTTGCAACAGTACGAATTTTCGACTATAGACTAGTGTAATGGCGTTTGATCATTAACAGCGTATTCGATATTTTTTTTAGACGATAGTAATATTTTTGAAAAATGACGAAACCTTATTCACTGGTGTTTATTATGCACGAACCCGAAAAGTCTCAAACTAAATTATATATAATCATTTTTAATTATGCAGTACCGCTGATGACGGACAAATTGGTCAACGAAAGGAAGTAATTATTCGAGAAATCCCGTAGTTATACACGCTAATCTACACACCGGAGTTATGCCATCGTATGATTATTATTATTAGTGTTTGTATTACTTTCGACCGGGCTATACATTAAAAATTACAAAGTTCGCTATTACCGTCGTTGTGACCGTAACGGCATCGCGCTCTTCGGGGAGGCCGTGTACGTTTTAATTAAATACGAAATTACCATAATATCATCGACAGCCAATTTGTTTGTTTCCGCAACGCGTTTTATGATATGCTTGTCCGTTAGCGGCGGTTCTAAATTACAATACGAAAACAAAAAAAAAACAACCGCAAATTGCATACTTCTATACAATATGCCGAACGACACCTACCTATAGTAGCCTACGTACCTACGGAGAATACATTTTGCCCGCGTATTTTCGATCGTAGACCGGCCGTATTGATAAAACGTACATAATTATCAGACAAATTAATATGCGGATACAGTCCATGTAGATAATGAACTAAGTTGCTAGGTCAGTACACCTATAAAGTTTCCCTACGCTAAACGCATGTAAACATGTGAAATCACTTAGTAAGTAGGAGGTTACTTGCCACTGCAAGCAGCCTATATAGTGGAGTATTGGAAGGTATGCGTGGGGTAAACGACATACATCCGAATACCTATTTTATGATTTATACGTCTACTATAGATACACGCTAACAAAAAAGTCGCGCATAACAAGACTACGCTGGCTCTTAATTTATTTCGTTATGATAAAATCGCAAAAAAATAATAATAATAAACAATTATTATTATTTTATTGTTTACCTACTCTGTCCCGAAATAGAGTACACCGATAGTCAAGTTTAAAATTTAGACTTTTATAGATGCTCAATCTATAAGACTATAATCTCTATACTAGACTAAATCTATAATCTCTAAGACTGAGCCCATACGTTTACATTGATTTATCTACATTTTAGTTTTATTGAGTATTAATCAAATCGCATCAATTTTTGTTTAAATCTAGAAAATTGAATCATTTTGCGAATATTTGTTAGAATCTAAGTGAATACATTAGTAGTATATACGTGTATGTTCTGTCCCGCAGCAAAATGCCCCATGAAACCGACAAATTTGGCTTTTCTGATTGGCCGCTTTTTTAAAAATATTTTTTCTCATATCGTATTTTTTTTTTAAAATATTTTTAAAACAGCGGCCAAATTTGTCGGTTTTGTGCGGCGTTTGACTGCGGGACAGAACATACAAAAATATACTACTTATATTTTTAAAACAAAAGTAAATTACCCAATAAAATGGGAAAAGTATGTCATTAAAATCATTTATACATGTATATCAGGGCAATCTGTAAGAACCTATACAGGTATTTGCGATGAAAAATTAGTAAGTGTAACGTCGTTAGCAACAATATTTCATCTACAATTTTAGCTGAAATCAGGAATCAACATCTGACAAACCCATCCCAATATGATGGATATTTGGGTGGAAAAATAAAGAAATATTACCACGGAAAACAAGTTTTCTCCCCGGATACTCGCATTTTACTTATGAGATGCGAGATTTTTTCGTTAACAGATCTATAATGGTACACGGTATATCAATCTTATTATGGTTAATGCACGAACATTCAAGTCGTATTCGAATAAGAAGTTTTGAAATTTTTCGAAAAATGAAATCTTCGAACAACATGTCTTATTTTTTAAAATTTAAATTATACGCATTTTTTATAAGCCGTCAACAATATTTAAACTAACGAACACCGTCTGATTATCTGGTTGCGATGATAGTATATAATATAGATATTTGTTTTAACTTGAAAGTTTACAACCCAATTCATTTTATTTAAAAATTAAAAGAATTTTCATCACGTAAATATTGATTGTGATGTAGATGTATCTCGCGAAAACATTTTTCCTAGTCTCTGTGTGACTTCTCGTTCGTAATACATTTTTTTTTTTTTTTTATCTGGAATATAATTTGTTTCTTTTTCGTCAGACATTTCCATTTCAACTTTTATCATATATACACGTAACTGACTAGTATTTTATTGCATCGTATTATTATTGTGTTTATAAATAATGCAAATGCCAAACTGGGGACGTATTGTACACGAACGGTCTAATATACAAAAACAGAATTCCGATTTTTTTAAAAAAAAAAAAAAAAAAAAAAAACATTTTATTAATCGTAATGTTTTTTTTATTATGTTTTTATAGGATTTTATTTTATAAAAACCGAAATGCTCAAACGGAATAAATATTTACTTTTAAACACACTAGATACTTACCACGAATACAACTGGGCACCATAGATTTGGTTGCACATATCACACACAATACAATATATAAGGTACGTGAACATTTTAAAGTTTTGAAAAAAAAAGTTTTTCGAAAAAAAAATATAGTATTTTGGATTTTGACCTAAGTGAGAAATGTATTGGTCATAAAAAGCGCGTGTCTTTCAGACAAATAAAAAAAAAAATAATAATAATTTTTCGAACGGTTTCTTGATAATGTTTTGTAAATAATTTCGAAAAACTTTATTTAAAAATAGAGAAATATCGAATAAGCTTTTTCTAATCTCATAATATAATATTCTATCCAAGGCGAATCTCAAAGATTAATATGCGAAATATTTCCAAGTTAAAAGGATAAAGTTTCACTTTTTTTTTTTTTCAGATGAAAACCCGGTAAAATGCTTTTTAAATTGAATCATGTACTAGGGCGATCGTATTTCCTGTTCGGCACTGTCTGCTACGACGATTGAAAACTATTTCGAACCAACTTATGTAATAATACAACGCTATACTTATCCGACTATAAAATCGTATACATACGATGTCGCTAGTAACTACAGTAGTTTATAATGAACCGCCCGATATTTAACTTTTAACTATAGACTGAATTCAAATTTCAATGGATGTTCACAATCGCGTTGATTTTATTACGAACTGTAGCGAATTTCGCAATATCAGCAACTTTAAACGAACTCGGTTATATAGGTACGTTTCAAATTATTAACTATTATATACTACGAACGTTTCATCAATTTAGAAAGTGCATGTGTGCAGTACATAATTTTTTCTAGTCATATTATTTTATTACTTTCGAAGCAATATAAGTTATGAGCATTATAAATGTCTGGGATAAAGAAGTTCAATTGGGAACAAATCACATAAAAATCAACGAAACAACGTTGCGTTTTCCTGCGCACGGCATATTGTTATAGTTTTACCGGGTAAACCAACAGAAAATGAAAATAATATTATTTATTTAATTATTATTGAAATATTATCGGATCTGCAATGAAAAATATAGATACACTGCCAGCAATGTCGTTGGGAAACATTACAGGGTTTGTTTTCGGGTTTTTTTTTTTTTTTTTGCGGTTTACTAGAAACCCCATACGGTAATGTATACTGCTGCAAGGTGTATATTTTATTCAAATGCTATTATTTTATTAAAGAACCGTAAACGTTCAATAATTCAAAAATTCAATCTGACGAAATAATATTTTATCGTCTTTTAGGTTTCCCCCCCCCGTATTTATAATACCTACGCAAATTTTATCGGTTTCTTTCATATGTAAACGAGTCTCTTGGGTAAAATGTGCACTCTTTCTTTTTTTCCCGACCTTCTTTTATCACGGTCTCGTTCTTGGGATTCGTTTGATTTGAAATGGTACACCAAACCGATAATAATAATCATTTTCCCGGTGATATGCTACAGGTCGTTTTTGTGTACACCACAAAACAAGCTGTTGCGCGAAATGTAATCATCGAAATTACTGACGGTATATAGTAGTTGATTCTTATAACACGAATGTAAACGTAGGTAAAAACTGTTCTCATCGTCAAAAATATATTACAGTACAATCTCTGACGATTCTGTTGCCGATTCGTAAACGATATTTTTACCGTAGCGTTGTAGTTATTTCCGATTAGCAATTCAAAAAGAAAAAAAAAAATCATCATCATTACGAGATTAAAAATAAACAAAAAATCGACTGACGGAGATTTATGCATTCGACAAACTGCATTTGATATATTTTTAATAACGCGATTAAAATTACACTAGAGATAAATTAGACATCGATTACATTTGAGTCCGATCGTAAAGCCCGGTCTACACAGCCGACTGAAAGAGTGGTAGTGACTATCAACGCGAGTTAAAAATATAATATGATCGTTTTATTTGATTGTAGTTTCGTACGGTTCTATCGAAATTCACTCAACTATTATGCATCCTAATAATCTATTCTACTATATTAATGTATGGACACTTTTTCTATGATATTTACTATCACGGTATTTTCGACATCACGATTGTTACCATCATCTGGTGTGGGCCAATCATAGAAAAGTTTGTTCGTTAAAACCTGCGTCATATTCGTATGGCTTATATAATAATTAGGAAATTAATATGAAGCGTATAGAAATAAAATTAGAATTACAATAAATAAAACCCTCGGAAAACGTATTGTAAACCGTAATAACGTTGTAGATTTTTTTTTATTTTACTAATAAAATTTGTATTACTGTTACGCGGTTTTAGTGGATAACATTATTATAATATCACGACGATATTTCGTTTTTTTCGCTACGCTCGGGATGTAAATTTAACTAATTTTATCGTATTATTATTATTATTTTTTCATCCCTTTAAATTAATTCATATATTTTATGTCCGAGAGAGTGAGCTAAACTGCGCTAAATTCCGCGAAACTTATCCGCGTTTGTCTAAAATGCACACACAACTGCCAAAACTCGAGGAATGTTTACTCGGCCCTATTTTATGTGTTGATAAGTTATTTTATTACGTATTTAAAGGGTCAAATGATATATATTAAACCGGGAGGGAATTTAGTATTTTACCCCATTAAATGGACTACAATATATTATCCAAACATTCGATTGGTATCGACTGGTAGATAAATTACCTTATTTTAATAGTGCATTTTGCGTGTTTGGTTCGTATGCGATTTAACGGAATGCAATTAAATCGATATAGTGAGCAAATAAATAAGTTTAGTAATTTATACAATGAGAAGGAGACATATTTCTAGAATCGTACGGGAAATAGAAATTTTAAAATCGCGTGGAAGATTACCTGCACAATTAAGGAAACAAATATAATAAAATTAATAACGGTTTAACGTTTCACGAAATTCGACGGCTCATTAATACACGAATCATTAAAACGTGTTTATTTTACATACATCCGTCGTTCGTTATAAGCAATTAGGTAAAATTTAATTATTATTATTATTTTTTTTTTTAATGTTTAATGGTTAAAGTCACATAAACGTTTTATTTATTTTTTTTTTTTTGTAAATTATAAACATAGGTATACTATAGTTGCACGAATAAAATATTATTTTCGATAATATTTCTTTTTATGTTTACATGCTTAATCTTTTGGAAATTAATAAGCTAATTTATAAAGTACCTAATTGTGTATCGTCGGCTATTCAGAAATACCCCGTTTAAGTCGGTTTTTTTTTATTTTTAACGGTGGTAACCAATCAAGCGTGCACCTATATGATATCTTTGCGAAACAATATTTCTAATCGTATACAACACTACTCCCTCTGGCGTAAATATTCTATGAATCTTTGTTTTGTCAGCCAATGTATTACTATCCGATACTTTGTCTCGTATACCTCTTCCTTTCACTCAACACTGTATCATACCCAACGCATACATTGATCCCAGAATCTTACATTTTCTTCTACATCATCTGTCTACCTTTTCCTGGGCCTACACGTGGCCTACAAACAAAACGTATAAGTTATACAGGTTGCACAGCGATTTATAGTGATTTTCCTCGATGAATTAAAAATAGATACCGACAACAGATGTAAAAATAATATACAGCGCTTCAAGCGAATAATAGCTCAAATATTCGAAATCCTGGAGCGCTGGCAGTTAATTTTTCAATCAGTTCATGGATCATGCTTTTGAATTTCAATGAGAAACCTGTGTAATATCATAAATCATGTCTATAACGCTAACTAAGTTTATTTCTTGAGATATTCCTGTAATTATATTAGTTAAAATGCATTCGAAGTGTTAAACGTAAATGTGAATGTTTCGTTTTTTTTTTTGTATTTTTCGAATTTAATTTAAAGACTGCGTAAACATTTTTTACATAATACGAGCTAGCTAGAATGCGTATTATAATGCTATAAGCGAAAAAATAAATTACAGCGAACTGAGCAAACAGCTCGCTATTTCAATGGAAACACAATACAACGTAATAATATCAACATTGAGATCAGTGACACGTTGTTCAAATTTGAACTTATTATAATATATTAATCTGTAGATATTTTAATAAACGTGCGTACGATCAATAATTTATAACGAGTTGCGTAGAATATACCTAACATGACTGTATAATGTTTAAAACAGTGGCGTGGCCAAGAAAATATATATGTCGGAAGGGTGGGGAGGGGGGGGCTGGTTAAATTTTAAATAATTATCATTATTCACATTATCCATTGGAAATTCCCGTTTTTTAATACTGTCTATAGTACACAAATGAATGGCCATTCGTGATCTACAGACTCAAAAACTACCGAACTAATTATCACCAAATGTTGCACACATATTTCTGAACATTTGGTTAGGCACAAATAGGGGAACTCGGAAGACAAAGGCAAAGGATTTATTCAAAGTTTTCTAAAGGATCTCTAGAAAAACTCTCTAAGCCTCTAAAGGATGAACAAAATAATTAAAGAAAATTAATTTTTAAAAATTTCCATCAACAACGATTAATATTAGTAATTGGGACGTGGATGAAAACAGGGAGTCACGAGGAAACAAGTTTTCACATTTTTTTTTTTTACATTTATTTTTTTCGTTCAATACTGAAACGGGCCGAGCCGTGTGGGATAACTAGGTAGTAATTAATGAAACATATTATATAATATTCTTTTAAAAAATAACAAAACCCGTAAGCAGTAGAGGTCCGTTGGTAGAGTCGAACTTTCTCCTAACCATAATGTATTCTAAAAATACGCTTTGTAAACCAATTAATAATCCAATATAGGGGTACAATTTACAATCTTACATTTTCATACAACTTCCAAAAAAATATGAAATTTGATCATGAAAATTTTAGAGAGGGCATTGAAAGTTCAAATATCCAAAATAAACACCCTTGATAATAATACTTTGCATACACAAAATGTCATTCTCCTGGCTTCATTTTTGGGATCTGTAAGGGTGTTCAAAACTAGAAAAAAAAAAACTTTATTATTAAAACTTAAAAAATTGATGTGAAAACATAAGAATAAGAAAAAAGCATGAAAGCATAAGAATTACCGCGCTGACTGTGATTCTTTATCGCGTAACGAGATATTTTATTGAAAATTAATTGTTATCACGCTAATTTTCTTGAAATTAAGACTGTTACAACTCAGAAACTATTGATCGGATATGAACGTATGCTACTTTAAAATTTACAATTAATATTATTTACAAAATTGCTTTTGGAAATTTTAAAAAGTGGAAAATAAAGTTATTTTTTCAGTGATTAAGGGATGAAAAAAAAAGGTTTTTTCCCTACCTAACAGGGACACCCTGTTTCCCACTGGCCCAAAACCCGATTGAAAAAAAAAATAAATTATGATACAGTTATAAGTTATAAAACGTTCATACTTGTATAACACTATAGGAAAACTTGTATATGTGTTACAATTATCATTTTTTTTGGAAAATGTCCACAAAAATGTGACTCACATTGCGAATATATTAAAACTTAAACAATTAAAAAAAAAATAAAAAAATAACAAAGAACTTTGTTTTTGGGAGGCGGGATCATAACCTCCCAACCTCCTTCCATCCTGGATACACCTCTGGTTTAAAAACAAATTTTAAATGTACAATATTATTGTTACTTACCCTCGACGCGACAAAAACAGGCGTCATCTGAAACCAAAAAAAAAGGGGAAATAATTATTATTAAACAATAGTCGCAGTATTTTTACATAAATACTGAGCACCAATGCCGTCATTTGGGAGAGAGGGACGACTTATTGGTTATTTTTTCCAATATAACTTTTTGCTATGTTAACATTTTGGTTTGTGTGTGGCTTTTAGGCCTAGGGAAAAATATCAAAATATGGAAAAAATGGTTCAAAAACAATTTTGTTTTTATACTCTCACGGATGACAAACCGTGGTCAAATTTTCGATTTTATTTATTTCCAAATGACTGTCACAACTTTCAATTGCGATTTTTTTATTTTTAAAATAAAATTATAAAATTTAAACGTTACAGCAACGCAACGAAAATAATATGTACTTTTGTTTTTGAAAGTTTAGGTAAATAAATCTCAAATACCTTTATTAAAAATAAAGGCAATATTCGAACAAAGCAAGGTGATTTTTTTTTTTAAAATACTTTCCTTTCTCGTCGGCCTGAAAATTTTTTAAGTAAGTCTCAGTCTAACAAATATTGAAATGACGTCACTGCTGGGTGTATCTAATAATGTATAATCGAATCAATTTAACTTGACCGATAATGTGTGTACTGCTACATTTACATTAAATATTAATTAAATAAGTAAAAAGTAAAGTATTTTTTTTAACAAAACACAATCTTTAATATTAATACGTTTTGGTTTACAACAAATAAAGTATCGGCAGTAGATAAAAAAAAAATAAGGAAAAGAAGATTCGAGAGAAATAAAAAGTCGAAAGTCGTTTTCGCGTTTATTAAAATGTTTAGAAAAAAAATGATGATAATCGCGTGAATAAAAAATTAAAAAAAAAAAAAATATATCCGTGTAATATATTACTTTTTTGGTGTCAATATTATATTTGACAAAAAAAAAAAAAAACCGCAGCATTATTCAGTGTTGTTTCTTTGCTGGAGATAAGTTATATTTTTTAAATGTAATTTATTTTCTGTCAGATAACAGTAAAAACTTTAAATATGGTAAACCGTGACACTATATAGTTTATACTTAATATTTTGCGTTTGCATAACAAAAAAAAAAAAAAAAAAATAAAATAAATAAATAGTAATAATAATAATAAAAATAAAATTCATTCAATTTATGATTACATAACAACTTTAATATAAAAAATTATGCATAATTTTTCAAACTTGTGCGCTAAAAACGCATTATACATTTTGATGATTCAAATCAAAGTCGAGATGAACCAAGAATACGTGATCTGTTTCGATAAAAGTTCAATATTGTTATCATAATATAATACATTATGCCAACGTGAATAAATAATAATATAAATATTTACCAATATGCGTGTGCAATGTGCGAGTATAAATTTATGAAAAAAAAAACAAAAAAACAAACAAATGATTTGAACAACTACGTAAGTATTAATTGTTTTTTTTTATTAAATTTAAGTTGAATAAATTGACATAATTATTGTCATTTGAAAAGGAGAAATATCCATACGATTAAAAATGTATAGGTACTTATTTAACATTTAAATGCCTGTTAATATAGGGGTGACTACTTCCCATAGGCAAGAAAAACCAATCGTCATCTTGTACATCGTAACGGACCTTCAAGTCCCAAAGTCGCCACTATCAAATTTTTCTATTCCTTTCTATTGTACGTCATATATATTTTTATATATTATAAAAGTTTTTGTATAGTAAGAGTAAGATTTTTCGTGTAATATATTATGTCTTCTTTCATATCACTGAGTTTCCTGGTTTTATACAAGACATTTGTATCTCAAAGATGAATAATTAGACTCGGATGGTGGTGACCCTTGGTATTTAACCAACGTTAAGATGGGAAAGTGGTGATTTAGATTCGTCTTTTAGTGGGGGGGGGACATAATCATTTTGGTCCAAAAATATGTGTCTACAGACAAATTCATATGTTCATTATAGTCCATACTATTATTATTTAAAAATTTAACCAAACGAACACTCCTATACGTATTTTCGTTAATTTCGAAAAAAAATATACCTTTGAAAAATGCAGTGCGTACTAAAGTATTTCACTAGAAATTTACGCATTTGGAACAAACATAGATAAACATTTTTTTTTTCTGTATTCAAAAACTTTAAGTATAAAAAGTTAAAAATCGTTCTGCGAGTCGTAAGGTTTTTACACTAAAGACGGTATTAAATATTATGCAATATTTATTCTCGTCTCTATAATAATGGCGTGCTCGTTCTTTATCTGGGGAACTCGCGAAAAATAAATTATTGTTTTAAAAATGAAACGAAAAAAACAAAGTAAAATAGAAAAGAACACGGTTATAATAAGTAGAAGAATGATGCTTTATACTTGTGTATAATAGTTATAATAATAATTCGCAATATACCCTTGGAAATTAATTAAAGCAGGTACCCACCATAAAGTGTAACTCGTAGAAAGTACATAAATTACATTGTTATAGCTATGGTATTAACAATATATTATAATAACAATAATAAACTGTTATAATTGTATCAGCTTTTAGCTTACAGTTAAGTATGTGATGATTTGACAAATGCATTAACTTTTGTGCTCTATTTATTTGATCTCTTCTTAGCTTTTTTTTTTTTTTTTTTGATGGGTGGGATGGTGGTAAATTGTATTCATAAAATCCATTTTGGAAACTCAATTTTCAAACAATTTTAAGAAGATAGTTAAAATTGTTTTTTCTAATGTTCATTTATTTGCTACGATTCGGTTTAAAGTAAATTATTTTTGCCTTATTATAAATGGCAACCATACAATGACTTCTATCGATTGATTTTATTTCAACAATTAGGGAATGTAATATTATTTCTAAAAACTAATCTAACAAAATTGCTTTTTTGAAGTTTATATTTTATTCCTAGTTTAATTGTACATTTTTCATTTTGATTTCTTTCCTTTTTTCCCGCTCCAACTAAAAAACCCGTTTTAATATTTCATTGGTAACGCAGGGTCATAATATTGAATAGAACAAAAGTTGCATTTTAAAAAATCATACCTACTGCAGAGTCACATTGAATATCCATGTATAAAAAAAAAAGTCCGAGTTTTTATTGTTTATATAATATAATAACAGCTTAGGCACCCGACAAGTAAAGCCTTTCGGATAAGTGTATAGTGCGAGTGAGAGCCAAACGAAAAATGCGTTTTTATAATGCCGTCATTGTTGTGTGGATTAAGCATTATTGTTTTGTGTACAACAATATTTTTCGTATAAACGGAAAAATATTATAAAAACATTAATTTTATATCCTGAACGTAGTGAATAAGGTGTACGTTTTACTAAAATGCTCCGATTTTCTTTATAAAGTATAACTTGAGCAATGTTTGCCCTGTAGTACTCTTTTTGAAAAATTTTTTAGATTTCCACCAGTTTTTCTAAGAAAACCGACTACACATTACAATATATAATAGGTTTTATTTTTGTTGATTTTGGGAACAGGAGAGAAAAAATCCCAGCCAATATCAATTAACCTTACCGAGTGCCGCTCAGAATTGTTTTTCGATACCAACGTTCGGTGTACATATTAAATTATCCTAAATCCTGTGCGTTCCAAAATCCTCCCCTAATAGTATGACCGACTTTTTCAATAATATTATTATTGTTTGCTTTTATTGGGAGAAGATGATGTTTGATAATATTCGAGTTCAAATTTCATGTAAAATATACTCTTTTACGTTAAGCAATTTATTTATACTAAATATTATCAGATAATAAGTCTTCGCAGTAACAGATACGATAAATAATATCATTGAATAGTAATTTATTATTTTAACAGAAAACGGAATGTTTGTGTTTGCGCATAAAAAAATGTATAAAAAATGAAGATGATTAAAATCGAATCAGTTTCGAATATTTAAGGGTAGATAATTGACAACGAAGCGTCACTTGATATTTTACAGATCCGTCTTCTGAATGGAAAAAAAAAATCCAGTATTTCTCTTATCGAGTCATCGCTAATTGATATAGATGGCTTTATTATATAGCTTAGAAAAGTGAACTGAACAAAAAAAAAAAAAAAGTTCTTTTTTCAATACCATCACTCAGCCGTTTTTACCCAATGGCATAGAAACCCGGCGAATTGAAAGAAACTGAATGAATCGATGTAAAAAGAATTGAATGTCGATAACGTTTTTGAATTTTAAATTTGTCCTTATTATTAAAATAATCCTTATCAGTATTCAATTATTATCTAAGGAGTATCGTAATATCGTGTTTTAATACCCCGTTGAAAAAGTCAACTGTGTGTCTGTTACCCGTACGCATAATAATAATTATATGTTGTATTTTATGCAATACTCAGTATTTCGCTAACGCGCGGTGCACCCGGTATAATTGTACGAGTTCGCAAAATATAAATAGTGTGAAGTTTTTCCCTTTCGTTAAAAAAGTTGAAAATATGTCGAAAAATTATTTTGCCTATAACGATATAATCGCGTTGAAACGGTCCTGAAACACAATAAAAGCTCGGCGTGAATGTTTTGTAGTCAGTTCGCGTGTCTTAAGGCGGTAGCTGCGGGAAAACTTTCCGATTCAAAATGTCACGTTTGTCGAAATGAACGGGCCAAAGTTCGCGCTGAATAGTGAAGACTTTTATTATAAATAAACAACAGCGATTCGACTAAACAATTTATTATTATAATTATTATACTAACTGAATAGATTATTGTTTATTATACTAATATAAATATCATTATAGGCACATACAGTACAGTAAATTGACATTAGTTCTCGCAAAATAAACCTAATTGGGCAGGCATTGAATTTGTTAACGAATTTTGTTTCATCGTTTAAAAGACGTACACATACACATGCACGTGGGTGGGCCACTGTAGTAGGTGAGAAATTGTAAAAGTAGTAGAGGGGAAATGTAATGTACATCTGAAAGCAACGATAAACCATTGCAAACGAAAAAAAAAACGATCCTGAGCGGAGTTCAGTTAATAATGGTGCTTTGTCAACAATAAATTATAATGTTATAATTTATTATTTACAATTATAATGTCATATTATAGTAAAATAATAGCATAGGAGTTACATATTTTCTGTAATAATATTTGTTTAATATTGTACCTAGTTTCCCGTTTTTCCTAGGAAAACTTCAGAAAAAATTAAAACATGGTCTCTTCAAACTACCTCTCCGGAAAAAATGCAACAATTATGAATCGAAATAAGATTTCTGGTAGAAATTTTTTCCACAGAAAAAATAATAAAAAATAAACATCATTGTAAAACCATAAGCTTCTTCGCTCCAATCAGAATTCAAAATGCAGAGTACGGCGTACTACATACCAAAATTGGGTAGTTTGATCGTTTTCCGAAACTTTTTTAACACGTGAAAACCAGACTCATACAATTTTGTTTAAATTATACTCCTATGTTGACAAACATAATGGGTATGGGGGGGAAACCAAAATGTACTATACATTTAAATATAATTGATATAGCAATAATAATCGTAAAAATCTAAATAATAAATATTTAAGCGTAGAATAAAAAAATTATATAAAAATAAATAGAACAAAAAAGTTCTCGCGACTCGCGTCCATTCGTTATTATTTTTTTTTATCTACACTATTTTACACTCTACAGTGTACAACACGGAAGCAGAACCGTAGCCAGATCAATTCCTTAAGGGAGGGGGGAACCAGAATTATAGAGGGAGCATTAGAAAAAACAAGACTCTACTCTTAATTTATTTTTTCCAATATAACGATTAATTCGAAAATGGCTGTCTTACGATAAAAATTCTAGAGAGCAAAGAATGAATCTAGGGACGGTTCCTCCTATCGCCCCTCTTCATGGCTACGGGCCTGCACGGAAGTAAAATTATAATACACGTAATATAACCTTTTTGTTTTTTTTTTGTTTTTCGGACATCTTTTATTTCTTTGTTTTATCCCGGTTCTCCCATTTATTATGAATGCCTTTGGGAAAAAAAAATAACCACCATAAAGTACTATCTTAGTCAGATTTTCTTTTAGAAAAAGTGCTACACTTGAAAATCGGAGCAAAATTTCTGGTAGAAAAAATGTTTACCAAAAAATAAAAATAATAGTAAACATCATTATAAAACCGATACGTTCTTAGCTTAGAATTTGAAACTAAAATAAAATCTAATAATTGTAATTTATTTTTTAAATTTCGAGTATAGTGTAGTTTCTATTAGTTTTACTATGAAGTGGATTTTTTTATCGCGGAAAATACATTTTCAGTTCCTAAAAATGCTTCAAAGAGTTATTTATATCGTACCTAAAAAATTGCAGATTTTTAACCGGTATTATTTTATTCGAAATTTCGTTCACGATTCTCAGTACTACGCGCTTTAAAAATGACAAAAACGATACGTCGATTTTATTTTTGTTGATTTCTAGGTACAAGAGGAAAAAAATATTGGTTAATGCGTTTACGCAAAAATAACTTAATTACTCGTTTAACGAACTCCGCTTATTTTTTGATTGCAATGATTTATTATTGCTTTCGGTGTGTAAACAAAACTATAATATTGTAGTCTATGATAAAAACTAAAAAGTATATCAGGCTTTATTATTTATAATATTTATTATTTATTTATTTATAATAGCTATTATCTACGCGTAAATATGATTTTTTTTTTTTTATGTATATAATTATTTGAACTCCAAACTACAAAGTACAGTAACTTAAATACTCCTGATCAAAGTTATTAGTTGATTTATATTATCGTTGCGACACTCCTGTTTGTTTTGAGGAAACTCTGAGATAAGACTACCTACCTTAATGATTTATTAACAGTTACCTGCTTAGTGCTTATACCTATTAAGTTACATACCTTATGGTATAGAACGCATGCTAATTTATTCTATAAATATTTCCGTTTCGAGATTTCAACTTATTTGATTATCACTTTAGATACTTAACACGTTGAGTACAATGTTAAACAAGTGGAAAATATTCCTGCTGCAGGTATACGAGTCGCGAATATTTATATACAAGTATATACGCATAAACATATTGTCAAAATAGGCCGGAGAAAAATGGAAAAATGGAATAAAAAACTTTAAAACTAATGAAAAACCTTATTTGAGATTTGGAGGCGCTATGAGAGAAATCCATTATTTTTAAAATTTGTTTTTGTATCCTTCACCCCGGAAACACTTTTATAGGGCGGAGGAGACAGTGAAAATTCTCGAAAAGTTTCGTCCAACAACTTTACGGATACCGTAATTGAACACGGATGGTATACTTTAAAGAGGTCGTTATAATAGGTACAAGTAAGTGTTAACGTTTTTTTCGAACACAATGATTTATCATTTGTTTCCAGTTTTGAAATTTATTGTAATAAAATACTATAATAAATTATTATGTTCCCTTGTGACCCGTTCACAACTGCTGCGGACGACTATACAGTTCCAGCAAAGGTACGATGTTTGTATTATGTTTTTATATTCGTGTTTTTTTTTTCCATTTTTCTAATTATTTTTTCGTGTTATAAAAATAAAAAAAAAATATTTGTAAATAAAATTATGTTCAATAACTAATTGATATTAACGATATCATTAAAGCTGTACAGTTCATATTGATATTAGTTATTATACTGATCGAAAACGGTTTCTTATTATCGTTTAGACTAATCGATCGTTTTATAGATTCTAGAATCAGATCTGCATACAGCCCGCGCTTAGTCACCAAAAAAATTTCACCACAATCGGTGGCGTCGAATATTTATATACTGTCGCCGCTATAGTGAATGAAATGAATGGGTATGTGGTATATTACGGTGTAGTAAAAAATTATGTAGTTGATAAAGTTCTTCAAAAATTAAGTGTAAAATGATAAATATTAGAGTATTAAACGGTTCATTTCGAGCGTATCGCTTAAAATTTGATTTTAAAAAAAGCAACAGTACAAGACTGCAGGTGATTTAAAACAAATTACATAGTTTACGTAGTGAATTGTTTGTAGTTCGACGCCACTGGAGAAAATAAACGTCGTGCTGGAAATGGAGCACTGATGCGACTTTTACAAAGACATTAGGTACTAAGATTTTTCATTTTTTTCAATTACTACGCCCTACTCCCCAAAAAATAACCGGAAATTCCGTAAGGACGATGAGAATGAATACAGATTATACAATGATAATAGTATAAAATATTTGCCTAGTTATTGTCGTTTTTCTTTTTAACCATTTGAAGATTTATGATTTTAATTGCGGTTTAAAATAATATTCTATGTATATTATGCATAACCGGCGTATATTTCGTGAAATAAATTGCCATATACATTGTAGTGCATTGTATTTATACCAGGTTTGCAACGTACAAAACGTATCAACCTACACTAAAAAAAACTATTTGGTTTTATACATTTCCATACTATACTGTATACAAGTACTCATAATTTATTTATTAATTAATTAATTTATGTAACGCTATACTTTTGATCTGTAGCTAAAAAAATTGTATTTTTATAATGAAAGGTTTTTAATTATTTAATATTTTTCAATTAGGTATTTTCTAGTTGACCTGAAACGTCATATGTAAACAGTAAACAATTTAATGCAGAATTATAAATATTAAAATCTAATGTTAGGTACATGTAACGAAACGAATGTAAACTCGAAGTTTTTTTTTTTTTTTTTGTAAATCGATACAGACTTAATGAATATTAAATAATTAAATATTTCGTAGAAAAAAAAAACGAATGCATTTGTTTCAGTCGTTTTATTATAGTTTTATACGTGAACACGTGGTATATTATCAGTGATGTATTGAAGGGTACCACGTATAACCAGA
Source organism: Cinara cedri (assembly GCA_902439185.1). Taxonomy (NCBI): domain Eukaryota; kingdom Metazoa; phylum Arthropoda; class Insecta; order Hemiptera; family Aphididae; genus Cinara; species Cinara cedri. The sequence goes on from CABPRJ010000026.1 coordinate 258,894, forward strand.
TCCCTCATTTTGGATTTATGCGTATACCAAGTAAATTCATTGATTATGGGTAAGGTCTAACTAAACATATTCACATTAAAGGTATACGCGAACTTTTAATTTATCGTTACCAAAAAACCGTAAAAAAAAAAAAAAAAAAATATTAACAAACAGTTTTTTTTTATTATTATATAATCTGTCCCAAAAGAGAGCAAATCGGTAGTGAAGTTTAAAATGTAAATCATCATAGCGGACATCCCTTTGAACCTTATACTATCAGGTTACGATTCACTTTCACACTCGACCGTTTATTCGACCGTTTTTCAATAGGATTATTATTTGGGTGTTTTTATTTTGGGTAGAACACGATTCCTTACGGCCCTTATCAGCGAACGGTATTGTGCACATTTTAGGGCACACGATTTCGTACGTTTTGTACCTAAGATTTTAGTGCAATGTTGCCAGATTTCCATAAAGATACGTAGATATTTGACTTTTTGACTTAGTTATAGCGTTTTACGTTTTACATTTAGCTGTGCTGATTAAAAAAATGTATACAATATAGTTAGAATGGATGAAAATGTCAGCCAAATTAAATAGCAATGAAACCATAGATGCTGCTTATCAACATGTAATAGATGACGAAACACGATATTGACAAAATGTACTTGAGCGTTAATAGCAATTATTGGATTTCTCGGTCAACAATGCTTGTCTTTACGAGGTACTAACGTTGTTTTCCACGACAACAACAATGGAAATATTCTCGGACTAGTACAATTGGTGGTAAAAAATTGATAGTATTTTATCAAAATACATGTTCACAAAAGTCAAAATAGGAAGATGTGTAATCATTATCTTGGTAAGGGGATTTAAAAAGAAATTATACGTTTACTGCCTGTCTCGAGGAATTAAAAATAAAATAATTTAAAATTTAAAAAAAAATGCCAAGTATTATTCAATAATAATATTGTAAATTTGCACAAAAAAAGGCTCGGGAAATAAATTTAATTGAATACATTTTTAATTCATACTTATATTTTTTCAGTGCATAACATTTTAATACTCATTTATTACGTATGATAGTGTATAAGTACTGGGTCAGTTGAAAATATGACTCGTTCTACTTTGATAACATTTATTTTTATTTTTAAATTTTGTAAAGGAACCTGAGGTCTTTTAAAACTTTTTTTTTTTACTTAATAAATGGGTTGATCGTTAAAACAACAAATTTCTATTCGATCTATCCCCATCTTACTCCCCAAAAAAATTAACCATTGAAAGTGTAAATTAGATTTGCCCAGAACGGTAAAAATCCTAAGATCGGCCATGCCAATACACCACTGTGTATTTATAGACGTAAAATATTGTAAACGCGCGTTGTACACTACCGACCCCCGATTTATACCCACCACAATAGAAGAATCATTTTCACAAAATATTCATCCGGAAAACGAAAAAAAAAATTAATGATTTATCGATGTATTCGGGACGTGTATAAAAATAATACGTGATTAGTATTTTTATTTTTATTTTTTTCCCCCCGGTTCGACATAAAATCGAATATAAAAATGAACTGCGCAATATAGAATTGTTATTACATATACCTATATACACACACACACACACACATTGACAATTACCCCGAGGAAATATTGTTAATATAATAATGTTTGTACACTTACATGTATTGAACTCGTTTATATATATAGGCAAACGTCGCTTATACACTTTCCCCGCAGCTATTCGGATCATTTAATATTGTTTGTGTACGTCGAATAAGCAAAAAAAAAAAAAAAAAAAAAATCCCCGACAAGGATCCGTTCCGGCGGACCTTTTCGCAAAGGTTTTCGGTCGATCGAAAACAAACAAAATCAATTTCGCAATTATAGCGCCACATCCTGTAGGATAATAATAATAATATAGACGTATGCTCGTAGGTAGGTATTAATGAAAAATTCGACTACACTCGTTATAGATTAACTTCATTAGGCAGCCTGGTCACGCGCGAGCTTTCCGGGGCTTTAATTAGTATCCGTCCTGGATTGGATGTAACGTGATTGTTTTCGAAACGTCCGTCATTATTATCTTACGGTGTAATACCGTATATATCGTCCGAATACTCCGAAAACTATGAAATACCGACCGCAAACACCTTACACACCTGATCGCGGTGGTTACAGATTTTCGATATTTTTATACAAAATAATATATTGTATAGTATTATCGTTACCATCGGAACAACGTACGAGGAATACTGCATCAAACTGTCAAGCATTCAAACTGACCGAAAACAATTTCGCATATAAATCCAAATAAAAACCCCAACAAAACCGTGCAGTTTCATATTTGTAAAACGGATGACGCGCGTAAAGACCCAAAGTAATGTGAAAAGTATCATACTGAGTCTATAAAAATAATTCCGATACCGACTGTCCGTTAAAAATGTCAAGTCTCTGCGATAGTGTCTTAGTGTCTAGTTGAATAAATACACGGAGCAAAAAACAAAATAAACAAAATCAATTTTCTCGATTTTCCCCGGGAGAATTATAAGGATAAGAAAAAAAAAAATAAAATTATTCGCGATAAACGGATATAGGATTACTAAAAAAATCGACGGAACCTGTACAATTCTACTGAATTTTTCACTACCAACATAACTCAATAAACTATAGTGAGTAACCCTTTTCACGTAAAGAAAAAATTATTTTAAAAACCCGTCCAAGTATCAAATAATGCAATAACGTTATCTAAGGGACTCAGACTATACTTTATCTGCTCTGTTTTTTAAAATACGTTTTTGACCAGCGTAAATTGTTATAATTGCTTCGTAGTAGATATAATGTAAAATGCAAAAGTCGATCGAACCACTGCCAATGGCCGCAAATACAGACTGGGGTCTGAGATGTGAGACTGAGACTCGGGCTATTGTTACCGCGATTAATTGTTAACAGTTTATTATTGTTACCACGCCATAATAAACAGATGCGTCTGCGCGATAACAGTGCGCGTGGAAACTGACGTCACGCGGAGTAAATGAATTATTTAAATGAGTTGATGGAAAAAATAAACTACGGCCGTAGTTTAGTATCAATTTTGATGTTATGTTAAAATATACAGTAATTAAATATTCGAGGGAGCGGAACATTTTTTTCAGTTCCACAATTAAACAGGACATATAAATGGATTGGCGGAGGGAAACACTGGCCTGATTCAAATATTTGAACCCCTATCGAACGACTGAAATGGCACGCCTGAAATAATAAATGGGTACATTATATATTATACAGGAACGACTGTTATTCTGCAGTCGTTTTGGAGTTGCGGCATTATCTGTGATGTTGATTCCATATCGGCTGTTTTAAAACCTACTTTGTAAATGATCTGTATGTTATACCAGGCTAATGAGCGGATAGAGTATTTTTTTTACTTATCAGATTTTTAATTTTTTTTTTTTTTTTTGGTGTTGTGTATAATCAACTTAAGTTTTAGCAAAACAACTAAGTCTTGTTTACAACCGTAAGATTAAAATAGTTAGAGAACACGACGTGGCGGTTAATTGTTTTTAACATTTTCCATTTTTAAACCGACTATATACCTATACACGTACTTTAAAAGTTACCAAAACTTAAAAAAATAAACTTTCGATCGCTATATATTGAATTTTAACCATTTAACTGCCAGCGGCGTTTAATTAATAATACTTCGTTGAACGTTCAATGCTAATTGCAGTTAAAACGCAACGATGCATAATATTATTACATTGCGTATATTCGACAGGCGTACAAATATGATTCTTGTGTGCACTAGCAATGACTATAATATATTTTCCGTTTAAACGATCAGCCCTCGATTTTTACGGATAACAACGACGAAGTTAAGTTATCCGGTTTTTTTAAACTGGTAGGAAAATAAACAGAAATCGATCGATAGTAAGCCGTCGTCGATTTTTTATAGAGTTAGGCTGAGAGGGAAAATGCCGTATTTATTTATACACGGGGTGTCCCACGAAGACTCATTGTAAACCCATTGTAAATTGTAATATCATTAGAGATAAAAAAAGATAATCAAATTCTGGGTTTCTTTGTATACATTACTCACTGGGATTTATACGGCAATTAATTTCAATGTTTTAATAAATCTAACCTACATTTTATTTACTACTTTATTATTTTTAAACAACTTTAAGATAGCCATCCCTTAGAATTTATTCTTCTGAAAATGTTTACGTATCAACATTTTGTATTTATTAAATTCGTGATTATTAGCGCTTTTTATTGACTTGGTACAATTTTCGACGAACTCGGGCGAAATTTTAGCTATTTATCATCATACGCATTTTACATTTTCGAATGTTTTACTTTTTATTTGGTTTTCTATGGATGAAATTGATTTGGGCGAACAGAATTGCAAACATTTTACTCGAGGTTCGTCATAAGTTGTACTTAATGATAAAAAAAAAGTTTAGCGTAATGTAGTCGTTTTTTAAAAACTTTTCAAAGTTCAAATACTAACGAAAATCATAAACATTGCTGCATTTCAAAATACGTTTAGCAGAACTTCCCTCGTAATCGTTTTTCGTTTTTAATGATTTATCGTTGCTTACAGATATAAATTAAATATTTATATGTATCTAAACCTTCCCATTTTCCTGGCTATGATTGTAGCCCACCCATCAGCAGTGTCATTTATTTTTTCTTTTAGTTACTGTGGATAATCGTACAACGGTTTTCGTTCAAAAACATGGCAGGCCTTTGTTGTAATAGGCGGGAAGTTAGGTGGATAATTGAAATTTAATATAGGGTAATTTATTTATAATTAGAAATTGTTCATAATAAACTGTATACGTTATACGACTATAAAATATTTAAAACGAAATACGATTCTGAGCGGAGTTCAGTTAAATATTTTTTTGACAAATTTATTGAAAACTGTATAAGCTGGTAACTACGATATCAATAATAATTAATGGTGTAAACACCATTTAGTTGGTATTTTAAACGAATTGCATGGAAAATATTAATTTAAAACGCTTTAATTAATAAATTCAATTATATCCATATAATTAATATGACTGAAAATTGCAAATTTTTATTTTGGTACAAATTAAAAACTACCGTTATTATAATAATATGGGCACCGAGCTCCTTCAAATGTGTTATAATTTATTCAATTAAAATAAATCGTTAGTTTTTTTTTTTGTTTTTTTTTTTTTAATTAACTGACGGCGTTTAAATCCATTTGTATACGAAACGTCCGTTTGAATATTATTTGATTAATCTATTTGATGTTACATTTCAATAGTCGCTACATAATTTAATAAAATACCGGAGTTTAGCGCTTTTTTATTTTATTTCTTCTGTACTTTAGTGGATTCTTCTGCGTGACAGTCTGAAATTAATGTGTTGGATGTTGGATGCAAGGCGAATGTCACGAAACGAGCAGATGAATAAATAATAATATTAGGAACACGCGTCTTTGGATATAACCTTATTTTGTGGCGTATTACAGATTCCCCGTGACGACAACTAAATAAAAAACAAACAAAAAACTAACCAATAAAATACGAGTATCCTGGCTAACCGTTCTTTTGTTTTACATTTACAATGTAGTAAAACTGCAGCACTCTTTTTTGTCGCCAAACACACATATTTTAAATAACGCAGCTGAAAATATAATATTATTGTTACATAGTGGAATTAATGGGCTCAAAGGCTTTTTTTGCGCGCCACGTATCGCACCAGCAGCGGTATAGAGAATATTTATAAATTAGTCATAACCATGACACGAAACTGTGTCTTGCAATTCGTATATACATATATATACCTATATATGCAGGCACACACGCTTATTTTTTAATCCAGGAACATATTTTACTCACGTCCCGTGACAAAAATATAACGCCGGTGTCTCTATTATGCATATTTTTTATTTTTGTTTATTATGATTATTATTATTATTATAAATATATATATAGGTATATAACTTATTTTCTTTGTTCTCCGCACGCACGCGATCGATTCGATAGTGATTATTTATTCGACGGGCCAAAAGCGATTAATGATCCGAAGTCAGGAAAATGTGATTTAGATCAACATCTCGGTTCGGTCTGAATGACCCGCAGCAGAGGAAACGCTATTTTCCAATTCCCACTGTATTATAGAGTATAATTTCCTGACTGTTGCAGACGGCGTATTAAACGTGGGCACATTGATTGCCGTTGCTGATTTGATTTTTTTTTTTTTTTTAATCTAAAACGAATATTGTTGTCAGGCTCGGCTTTATTATGTTTAAATTATGATGAAGTGACGAAACGATTTAGGAAATAACGAGAAAATTGTCCGTTTTAAAATCATATAAAAAAAATAAAACTATACAAAAAACAAAAAACGAATATTTTAAACGAACGGAAATAATATGTTTAGTGAGTCGTTTTATAGGCATTTAGACGTCAAAATATTTTTTTGCATCTTCTTATCAATATAACCCATGGATACGGTATGTAGAAATTCTTATCCGGTCGGTGAAGAACTAAAAAAAAATCTGAGACTGCTGACGTCTGTACGACTTGTGTAAAATCAAATTAAAAATGGATAAAAACTAAAAAAATGGCATATGCCTATAAATAGCTCAAAAATTAAAAAAAATTTTGAAAATTACACTACATCTGAAAATTATTGACAATTTAGAAGAATGACGGAATAATATTGTGTTCGTATTCCAAAAAAAGATGGTTTGGTATCTGTATAATTTCAAAAAAAAAAAAAAAAACGAATATATAATATATTTATCAACAACTTTTGTCAGGATATTATCTTCCAATGTCTGCGACTAATCCAATGGAGAGAATATTTACCATCATTAACGTATTATGGGCGGATGAAAAAATCGATTTTTTCGCCTGCTTACAATATCAATGAAATTACGATTCCAAAAGAATATTCCTGTAATGATACTATGTTTTTTTACACAATCGAAAAATTATTAAACGCAATTGATTCACAAAAATTTTAAATTATGACAAAAGATTATAATAGATTATAATAAGATGATAATAGATAATAACGATGAGCATTCGACCCAGTATATATAAGAATATTTTGACAATTTGTTCAAACTCGGAATAAAATTGAATACAAGCAAATGTTTAATTAAAATATTAAAATACTTACAAATGATCCCAATTGTTACAGTAAAATATTGAAATTTTCAAAAAATATGGAGGTCTTTTTTTTAGAGTAAACCTTAAATTGATTGTCCCGTTTTTTTTTTTTTTTAAATACGGTGACATTAATATATTTTTATAATGTGTATGAAGTACCAAAGTATTTATCATAACAGTTTAGTTTCGCCATTTTGTATAAACCATAAAGCCTATACAATGTGAAAAAGCTCTATGGTATTTCATAGAGCTTTTATTTACTTTCGGAACTCAACCATAATAAATATAATAAAAAACGATATTTTAAATTAATGATAATACATTATGATATATCAACACTTATACAATTCGTCCAAGAAATATTACCAACCGACATTACTGTTAAAGTGAACAAACTTCAATCCTAAGACTCTAAAAATGTAAAGGGAAATGCAATATAAAATATAAAATTTTAGACGCGTTGTCACCTTATTAGGTACGTAATATTATCTGCATAAATTTCGGGCTAACGTTATTAAGGAGTCCGTATAAATTTCGCCCAAATGACATGATTGGTAGGTAAATATTATGTTGTGTTTGAACACATTCTTCGGTTATAATCTTCAATTATGCACGTGTGGCGCCGCGCGATAATTTCAACACTGCAGTTCGGTGTATTCGCAACAATATTGTTTGACGCCGAAACGAGGTTTCCGATCGCGTCGCGGTTGAACGTCGGGTGTTATGTTGTCGAAACGCAGTAATATTATTGGTACCTACTTACTTAGGTTTTCGGTTGACAAACGCTACTATCGTCGATTCAACGGCAGATAGTCCTATATTTAATAACGTTAAACACTCGACAGCTGTTGGCCTGAGGCTCTGATTTCTAATCCGCTCCGATACGTTTACATATTCGTTGTAATACGATATAATTAACCGATGTAAGTACATTTGCGTGGGAGACCGCCAGTGTCTCGCACAGACATTCCAACGAAGTTTCTATCTCACGCGAGTTTCTCGTTGGGTAGATACATTCACAATAAATCACGTACGATCCAAGTGATTTAATCTTTTAATAACTACTTGAGTAGGTAGGGACTTATAGGTATGTAATATATTATGGCGTTATCGTCATGTACAGCGATTGCAATAATTAAGTCTTATACAACGAGTCCAGATATTTTATCATCAACAAGATTCTAATAGTATACAATAATATATTGTCGTTTATTTCCGAAAAAAAAAAAAAAAAAACACGTTAACTAATTACGATTATTCGTTAGTTTAAAAATATTATATTGCCTATCACGAAGAAAAAAATCTATATTTTCGACTTTTAATATCTAATCTTTGAATCTCTTATCATATCGCTTGCCACGACGAAAAAGGTCGTATTCTTTTTCCAAAAATCTAATCTAATCTTTTTGGACGAGTACAAATAGAAGAAATATGGCGTTTTTATTTTTCTATTTTGAAAAAAATACGATCTGTTTTGTGGGCAATGCTGAAAAAAGATACAACTTGAATCGAGATACGATTTTTTTCGTTGCGGCACGCAAATGATATTTTCGTAATTATATCGGAGTTCAAGTAGGTAAATCATTCTTCATATTTTTCGACAATTTGTAATGCGCTAATTATTAATAAATATCATTATATCTGTGCATTACGTAATTCGGTAAATAAACAGCATGCATAATCTTGATAGCGTTGGCTATTTTTTCAAATTTTCCGTAGTGCGTACATATATTCGTCTGATGAGTGAATTTGATATCGCGAAGGAGGAGTGAATATAACAACTACTGTCTACATATAATATATTATTAGATTATGTTAATTACACGAGACAAATTGTTATTCCAAGCGCATCTGCAGATAGGTACTCTCCTACAAAGAAGAATAACCTTTCCTCACTACGTTGGTAAAATATCAAACGAAATTATTTACTTTATCTATATAGACTTAAAAATTTGAAAACCGTGAAATAACCGTGTATATTATTATCCCGTAAATATTATCTTTTTGTAAACCGAAGAAAACGAAAAATTAAAAAATCATCCTTGACTGGAGTTTTGGTTTTAGAGTATTCCCATTATTAGATTCTGAGTTTAGTGAAGAGTTTTACAAAGATGTTAATTTTTTTTTTTTTTATGTCAACACTTTCTCTACCGGAGAGCCTGATCCGATTATGAAGTATAGCACATTTTCTGAAACGAAATGTTTTCTGGATAATACTTTAAAAAGGTTATTTTTTGAAATTCTCATTAATACTCGAGATAATGAGGAAAACCTGGTCCTTGGATTAAAAAAGATTGAAAGATTAAAAATAAGGTTGTCATTGGAAACCGTTTTTATTTATTTTTTATAATTATCAAGTTTTTATTATATTAATCTTTTTTAAACAATCACTTTGGCCATGGAAATGCACATGTTGTTATCATTTTACCATAATATGACATATATACTGTTGGCAATGCAACATTATCAACTGAACTCCGCTCAGAAACGTTTTTTTTCATAAGCAATGTTTCTCTTTGCTCACAGATATACATTAAATTATCTATAACAATGGTTGCGCCCTATCCCATTATCCTAGGAAGTGTTTTTTTATTTTAAATTATCAAAATTCACAATTTGATAAAAAAAAAATGGATGAAATAAATTCTCGGGGGAACCGTATTGCGACTTGGTTATAATAAAAACGCAGGCGACGGGTGCTCATTTTCATTTTGTGTAGTGCGCAGAGTGTGTCGTAGACTCGTAGTGTACACCGAAATAACCACTGCCCGACCGTAAAGTAGTGATTCTCACGTTAATAATGTGTCTTATAGCAGAATTCTGAACGTGTTAATAGGAAACAGGCCGTGTTTTATTTTAATTAAATGTGTTTTTAATATGCCGCAAGTCGTGGTTTACACTATTTTGTTATTTATTAAAGACCGTCCCGATTCCATCGGGTTTGAAAAATTTCTGGGAATCCGACAATCAAACGAAATGCGATTTTTCTCGTTACAGTTGCGTTAAATATTATCATTGGTTTTTCGAATTTCTTTTTTGATCATGTGAACATTTTACGCAATAATAATCGCTAGGTTTAACTTCTTTGTGGCATATAACGCCGCCACGAATGTATTAGCACAGTGGTTCCCAAATTTATTTATTTTAAGCCACTTTTGTAAATGTTCAAAAATTTCACACCACCCCCACCCTTAAATTAGATTAGACTATTAGAGTGTGGACGGCTTTTTTTTTTTTTTTTTGAGCCGTACAAATTAATTTTACAAAGTTACTATATATTATACGACTAAAATTGATTTATTGTTTTAAATTTTTTTTTTTTTTGATTGTAAAATGCCATAATTATCTTAACAATAAAATTCTCGTTATTTTATCATGACTATATTCCCTTTATGGTGAATCTTAATTCCTCTCCCCGGCTGAGAACCACTGTATTAGCAAAAGCTGTAGCAGAAACGTTATAGTATAATTTTACTCGAACTCGCACAATATTCGTGAATTATTATTATTCTTAATCTCATTTCGTCTTGGTGTAACTATCTGTTTGGTGAGACATTTTATAATAATATTATCTGTTAAGTGAATATGATTTGTTAATCATAACTACAAAATAATCTTCTTTTTATTACGATTAGGATTGTACTTTTTTATACTGTCAATTTTGGTAGAATAGTCGTAAATCGGACGGATCGCAGACTATAATACGAGAACGATTAAAAACCGTTGTCTGATGGTCATAGTAGATATTAGAACCCTCGCACCTCAAAACTACTCTGGGATTGTCACAAAGGCGAAGAAATGAATTTGGAAAATCACAAAATAACAAAAACACGTGTACTATGTGTTCAGGTTTTCTTTTGAAATTTTCATGTTTCTTAGTTAGAATCAAAGTTTCTTACCATATAATTTGGAATTTATGTGAAATGTTCTAGACCGAATAAACAATATTGTTAAACGAAGATAGCGTGCGTAACCCGGAGGTCATAGGCGAATAAATCTCATACATTATGGAAGGAAAAACAATGGATTTTTTTAAATAAATGTACCGGATAACGTAACCAATAAAATGCACTAATTATCCCGATTATACACATTTTTTTTTCCTTTTGCGATTTTCCTAAATTATATCACTCTCGCAAACGGTTGGCTCAGTATAACAGTGTATATCCGACGTGGATAGGGTGTGTGGAAAAGCCGTGGAAATCTGGTAGGTCCTAATCCGTTGAAGGTCGTCTTTTAGATGCGCCTGACAGGCTAATAAGAGAGTAGCGAATATTATCATTTTCTTTCCGAAATTTTATAATGCATTGTCGACGACGTTCTGAAACTGTTTGCGCTATATACTTCTGAGGATTAAAGAGATTTTATATACGCGCTCTGTAAGCTTTTTGAGTCTTTGAACTGGGGTTTTCGCCATGTCAGACAATTGAACACTAATCGCATATATGTAAATGTTATTATATACATCATACGATGTTTGTACCATCACTGTTATCCGTCGCAGTGTTTCGTTTGCACAAAGATCTTAAAATAATACGACTTGTATTATTATATATTTCCGTACGGATATCATCCGAAATCATTGTATAGCTATTACATAGTTGAATTGTTTTAGCGTGCATTGAAATATTTGTTTAGTAAAAACGATGTATTTTAATATTAATAAACATTGCAAAGTTCGTAATATAGGTATCACGATGAGTTTTTTTTTTTTATAATTAAGGCATAGTGTTATATTTTTTTTTTTTTTTTTGGGAGGGGGAGGAAATCATCACCCGATGTAAAGTATTTTCTCGTATTCAATTTAAATTTAATACAAAATAATATACATTTAAATACAAATTTGTATTTTCTGTTCGTACGATAGTCCATAGGTTTAGACGGCGGGCAGTAAGTTTTTCGCAATTCCATTTAAATTTGTATTTGTATTTTTTTTTTCTGAAATTTGTATTTTTAACTATACTATTGTATTTTTGTTTACACATATTTATCATCACAGTTTAAAACCGTAAAATACTAGCCGTCCCGCCCTCCGAAATATTGCCAATTTAATTATACACTTTTTTTTTGTTTTTTTTTTTTTTTTTACCATTAAAAGCAAACAACCTTTATTAAAAAAATCCTTTCAAAACCGAAATCATTAAAACAGATTTAATTGAACGTGTCTCTCAGTGTCACCGAGGTAACTCATAAACCAAAAAAAATAATTAGATTTTCGTTTCCAAAATATCAAATTTCTCATGTCAGCCATCTTTAAGGAGTTGAATTTTTTAAATCCGACTTTGAGGTGTGTACGCTTATGTACAAAATTTTCGGATTTTTGCGTATAAAATAAACAAGGCTATGGAGGACAAACAAATCGAAAAACAGTTCCTTTAATTATTATAAATAAATAACCTACCTATTATCGTTTTAGTCACGTCAATCATATTAAAAATTCACAAAATCAATCATACAAATTCGTAGCGTTTCGTTAAAAAAAATAAATTATTACATCAAAATTTCTCGTTTAACGTGAACAATAAACATTGAAAACGTTTCACCAACGATAAACACGAATAAAAAAAATGACAGCCTTTAGAAATTATAAAACGAATCTTATTCGAATAAAAACACTCGAGATTAATAGTCATAATAAAAATCGACGGTGGAGCAATTGACAACTAGTACTAAATCGCGTAGGGTACTATGAGGTATTGGTTTAATCAATATAATGTTTACAATGATAATCATAACCCCGTAGTACTCGGAATACAAACCCCAGTATAAAATAAGTGGTATTTATTTATTTTTTTTTTTTATTAAAAACTCGTGTGCGCAGTATAAAAATATATAGAGAGTGGGTCGCTTCGGCATGATCAACCGTGTGCCTTTTAAAAAAAATAATAAATAAAAAAAATCACGATACGATAATAGTAAAACGTTTTACGTTGATACACGAAATGATACGATTATGTATGATCCCCGTTGTAAATTCGTACTTACCTATGTGTGTTTTGGTATTTATAGCAATTCTCTGTATGGTGTTATTATTGTTGTACGAGGCGATACGATTTATTTATTGGATGTGCATTGTGATGTGACGTGTGAACCATTATAGCGCATTACATAACCTATAATACTTTCCGTGGATAACGGCTTGCTGTACTCGTTCTATTTATTTATTTTATTTATTTTTTTAATACGCCGACGTTTATTTATAGATATCTATAATATATATTACTATTGTACCGTTATGAGCGTTTGTGTGATCTTGTGTATTTTCGCACGACACTAACCTATAAATATATTTAGAAATTTAACAAACCATCACCGTTAACAAACGATCGATGTATTAATAAATAAATAAAAAAAATGGAATGAAATAGTTCGCACCATAGGTAAGCCATCGCTGTTTTAGATGGGGAATCGAGAAGGTATAGAGATATAGAGTTTATTTAGATAACCGAAATCGATGATAAATAATTGCAGTCGAAAAACGTGTCTGAGCAAATTTCGATGAATTGGTAGAGCTATTGTATAGTGTAGAGTATGGGTTTGACACCGGCGGCCGCCAAAGACATCTAAAGCATTTTTGTTGAAGGGCCCTGAAGATCAAAAATACATCGGCCGTAGAAATCAATGCGATATATTATTAGATTCGAAGTCGCAATATCATAAGTCGATAATATTTCTAAAAATAACAACTAATTTTTTTAACTAAAAGTTTTTCGAAAACGCAAGAACTACCTCGCATTATTAGACGACAGTTGGTTTTGCAGCCAACTTGACTAACGTAGTCTCTTCCGTTGTAGAAAAATTACTGCTACGTGGTCTCTTATTATTTGTTGACATGTTTTAAATAGTTAAGACGCTAACAGTTAGGATGTTAAATGAGTAACGAAGAATATGTCAATAATCAACCAATATGAATATTACAATACCGGGTTTTATTTGTAAACAGACAAGAAAATATTACATTATAACATTTATATTATTTATAACTGACTGTATAGATGATAATAACAATAATAAATGATAACTCAAGAATCGCGCATGCGTAAAACAATAAAATTTGGTGATGGGCGGTTATTTTAGGAATCACTGTCGGTAAAACTACCAGTTAGTTATACGATGGTTAATGGAAGGTTGTAAGAACGGATCGCCGTAACCGGCACTTAACCGACGACGCTACGGTTAGGTAACCGATATGTTGACCGTCACTTAACCGGACATTGGAAGAACGGCCCAATAATGCCGGGTCGCACCAACTATTTACACAAAGATAACTCGTTCATCCGTAGTTAAACTAAATTTTGTTGCATTAACCATGTTTTAAATTTTGTCTATTGATAAAAATGTACTTTATCAAGAGCTAAATTACAGGCCCGCTTATCGCCGTGTAAATATTTATGTTTAGTTAAATTTTGTTATCAATGTTTTGCGTTATTGTGGTGATAATCGAAAACATTAGATAATATTAATTGTTAATAGTAATGCCCGGTTGCAAATATTATATTATTATATTAGTTCATATTTCTGAATTAACCAATTAAGACCATTAAAAGTTTATTTTCGTCTTCACTAAAGTTTTTTTCTCGATTTTTCTTGCGCATATTGAGCATATAACTTATTAATTAATTAAGTTCATAAACAAAGATAACAGCGGAACTATTAATTTGATAACCAGTATTCTGGAAATAAACCGAATATACAAAAATGATTGAGCAGCCCTTGTAAATTTAACACATGATAAAACTTTAATTTATCAACCGTTAGTTTATCGTTATACAAATATTTAATAATAGATTTATCAATAGATAACGACGAGTTCGGTGCAACCAGGCATAAATATTCGAAAATATCGCCTTTAACTACACTTAAAAATTCCAAAAATCTGAATTTAAATATATGTATACAAAATTTAACCGAAAAATAGGGTGAGCACGCTTGGTTATTGTGTATAATATAATATAAACTATAATTCGCAAAAAAGATTTTTAGCGACATTTCGGTTTTCAGCTATTTGTGTATAAATTTACTTGTGCACACAATTTTTTAAACAAATAATAAACGATAATATTTGATCATTTTATACTACAGTCTCTGCAATAATCAACTAAAGTCTAAACAAGTCTATTTAATTTGTGCACAAAAAAGACAGTCGTGCAATATAAATGACGATATTTTATAAATTGTATAAACCTTCAGACATAAACATGACTAGGGGAAGGGGGGGAGGGTCACGTTCTACTTATATGTTTTCCAGGAAATAATGAAACTAAGCCCAATGCACCGACATTTGTTGTCAGGTTTTTTTTATTTTTTGGAAAAATTTCACTGAATCTAGGTACGATGAGAATGCGTCAGAGTATTTTTATTAATTAAAAAATTGTTTTCTGGGCAAATCACCACATTTTTGTAAAACTATAATAGGTTCTTCGCTATCAGAATCTCAAACCGCTAGCTGGGATTTTAAAAGAATATACGAAAATGCATAACGATACTTTTATTATTGTTTTTTTTTTTTCGTGAATATAAACATTACTTAGTATTATAGTAAACATAAATTATACACAAGATATAACAATAGATTTTCATAATAATAATAACACGATAAAATTTAATAACCCTGTAAAATAATAATATTTTCGTGTTTTTGAATGAAAGACGAATAAAAATAATATTTTAATACAACAAAGAAAGTTTTTTGTACCGAAAAATTTGTAAGAGGGCAAATAATATATGTATCATATTATTAATATAGTCTGTATTTAGTAACTCTACGATAGAAATACGTTCGTTTCGTTAAAAAAAATAGTTACGAATAATATTATTGCACCTGGATAAATTAAAAAGGCGCATGCAAAAAAGCGGGTGTAATGTTTTTTTGGAAAAACACAAGTTTTTTTGATTTCTAAAATTATTCTAGTATTTTCTGTGCAACTATACGAAAGAAATCCGACGATCCGTATAAAGAAGTTTCGAGTTGTAAAGTCATTCAACGAAATTCTCGTCAAAAAACGTAACAACTCTGGACATTTTATGAACTAAATATAATAGCTTGTAGAGACGACCAAATCCAACAGAGTGTACAACCGAATAAATTTTACCATGGTGTTATGCCGCTATTAAATTTTTAAACCAATTTTATTCTACTGAGAACCCGATGTTTTTAAAACGTTTTAAACGCAGAAGAATCGAGCTCGAGAGATGTATTGATTCTATGTTGTGTTTTTTGTTTTGTGCATGTTAACAACTAAGTTTAATTTTAACAACTGTTTTTTACATTGTATTCAATTTACTTATAAAACACCGTAAAAAATTAAACAACTATCGTATATAAATAGAAAAAAAACATTCTAGATTTTTAATTTGTTTTTTCCTCTAGATAATAATTGTAATAAATACAATCGTCTATTGATTTTCGAATATTAGTCCAATTTATTTTTCGTTTAACAGAAAAGAGAAAGTACACTTTCGACGAAAACCAGTCGTGTCCTTTTTTCCTACTGAAAACAAATTTGTACTGACCGCTTTAATCGAATTTTCAAACTATTTTGAAAACCGTTTAGGTACATTGCTATTATGAATGAACATAAAATGCAAAATTGAAAATCGTGTACGTTAGACAAATTAAAAAGAAAGACATTAACTGCAATAAGTTTATTTTTAAAAAAGCTGCGCTCTACATTTTAATGCAAATAAAATAAAAAGAGCCGATACTGTGGAAGGGTGAGACCACAGTTGTAGATGAGTAGTTGAGAAGGTGGAGTACATAAAGCTATTATATTTATACTCATAATCAACGATAAACTATTGCTCACGAAAAACGATTCGGAGCACAATTTGGTTTTACATAGTTTAAAAGGTCGTATAATATTTCGTCAAAATTTGATTATCGAATTCTAATAAAAAAAAAATAATACTACATCGCCCTCAATTTTTTATTTTTTTCGATCATTAAGTACGACTTATAATGAACTTTCAATGAAATGTTTAAGTATTTCTCTTTAGTCTAACAATTTTATCCACAGAGTACTTATCAAATAAAAAAAACTAGCAAAATTAAAATGTCTCTAAATATCTAAAAAAAATGGCTCGAATGTATTGAAAATTTCACCGTATCCAGAAAAAGAAAATATAAAGTTTCTGTCTGTCTATATTTAGAGACCCTACGAATATTTTGAAATGAATTATATTAAAAAACAAAATTTAAAATATCTACTAAAAGAATTATTTTCGTAAATTTTCACGTTCTTGCTAAGGATTTTTCTGTTTTGCTCAATTATTCAAAATTCAACAAAAAAGCGATCTCGCTTATTGATTTTCTATTGGAGCAATATTTTTGGCAGAAAATATAAGTAGCGAAAATTAAAATAAATAAACCGGAAAGTCACATCGCCATAAATAATAATCAATTTAAATTTGTTGGTTTTTTTACAGTTGTTATGAAAAATATTTTAGATATCAAAAAACAACATTTTGTCAATGAGAAAATTAATGTTCAGAAAATACGCTACACTCAGTATTTCTGAGCAAGATTGAAAAGTTATGCACTGATAGAAAACAAAAGGGAAGCACAAATTATTTTAATAAAACCAATAGAATCAAATACAAAATAAGTTATATTGGTTTTGTTTGAAGCGTTCCGTTTTGAAAAAATTCCTAATATTTTGTACGTACGTATACATATTATATACCTGCATATTGTGAAGCCCATTAGGAAGTATTAATACTATTATGAAACTCGACGAAACAAATCTTAATTTAATATTATTAGCAAATATAGTTAATACGACGTAGGTGCCAACCTAATATTATATCTAACGACTGAAATTCTCGCTTGTAAAATGAATACGAGAAACAGTATAAAACCGTCCGAATAAATTATTTTATTGCGGAATATATTTCGTTACCCGCAGTGCCGTAGTCACATTTCAGGGACCGGGTGGGACACTTATCATTTTTTTTTTTTTTTTTTTTTTTTATAACCTACATTTTTAGAATAATAAAATCTCACCGAAAAAACCATAATAGATAAGAGGGCGTGTACCAGATAGCCCTCTGGCCACGATACTTTTAAAAATAATAATATTGATCCGTGAACATAAATGATTACAGAATAAAGACGGTTTTCGCGGATTTAGATTATAGCTGATAATACACATGTAAAATAAACTATGTTATACTTACGCCATTCAAATTCGTATCGGTGTAAATGTTTCGTTTGCTGATAATAATTTGTTATCATAATAATGACTATTGTGCGATAATAGGTTTGTTGCTCGTTCAAACATTGAATCGTTTATAACGTAATATACTATACGCGTATTCATTGAATACATTAAATTAAACTATTCAATTAAACGTTTCTCCGCGGGGTAAATATTTGCATTAAGTAAAAACTGAAAGAGCCGTCGATTGAAAATCAGATGCAGTTTTTAAAACATATACCGCGTATACGGTTCCAATGAATATAACAAAATACGTAAAAACGCACATGAATTCGCAAACACGTCAGTATAATTAAATAATATTATAATATATGTATATCCATTTGTACATGTTTATTCTGCTTGAAAAGTGAGAAGAATATTCCGCCATCGGTATCAGTTGTCATTTGTTTATGAACCGAAATTTAAAAGGGCCAAATTTGGACGAACAATGAAACGTTACAGATGATAGGATATCTATCAGACACAATTTTTGGGTAAAATTCGACAGTGTGAAAAACGAAAAAACCGTTTAAAACCGTTAAATTATAATAAATAAATGACAAATTTTGCCAGGAAACCCATGATAGTATAATTGAAAACTCTTTGTGTTGTGACGTGTAATACCAAACCGCAAGCTTTGACTCGATTCCGTAGCGAAAATGATTAACACACGACTGCAGATACACGTATGACCGCAATGGCCGCAAAAAGCGGTGGAAGCATTTCCATCACTATATTATTATGGAGTTGTCCCCGCTCGCCCCCTTGTCCCATTTGCCGGGTGCGATTCCACTTAATCCGTTCGAAAACTTTTATTCGATATACAGCCAAACAAACTCGAGACTTTTGCCGAAGCAATTTCCTACTTTGGTATAATTTAGCTTTACCGATTTAATAGTATACAGGGTGAGCGATACAATGTATGTTAACTATTTTCAGAAAGTATTCATTTTTGTTGGATTTTTTTTTTTTCAAACATATTTAAGGAACAAACATTTCTAAAATCTTCCGTTGCCCTTAAATTTGCTGTCGCTGTTATGTTTAAAAATGGGTGAAACCATAGTTCATCTTTAAAATCTTCAAGGTGTCATCGATTTTTATCAACAGATATTAACACAGCTAATTTTACATTAAAATTTTGTATTCTCCGTCCACAAGCTCGTTGGTATAATTCCACTGTCAAAGTGTGTTTCATTTCGACAGAACTTTTTTTTTTTTTTGTAAAAATATTAATTTTACGCATGATGACAAATTTATTACGTTCTTTCCTTATAATTACACGTAAATAATTATATTAAACGTAGTTTACTATACCTATTAGCCTTATCTGACCATCAGCGTAATAGGTGCCGGTAATCTTGAAATTATGTTTACTAATTGACTGTTCGACGCTAATATACAGTTACTACCAAGTACGTTTAGCGTATTACGTTCTAAATTCGTATTTGACTGAAATATAGTACATGCCAAACGGATCATCAGACACGGTAAGACGGCGAAAATAGTTGTATTAACAATTTGTATTGAAAAAATATGATGCCAATAAAAACCGAAAGAGGGCAATGATTTTATCCAAAAGCACAAGTTTGACCAACTAAAATAAGATAATGTAGTATTTTAGAGTTTCTGGTTTTTTAAATATTCCAAAATACAAAAGAACCGGAAAAACTCAATTTACTCCGAGATTTTGACTAGCCATATACTGTGTTACAACCTCTATTAACGTAATTATGATATCCTAAATAGAATGGGTAAAATATCTATGTTTAGATCTTCGGATTATACATTTGGTCGATGGTTAACACCTTTTTCTTAAGACCAGTGTATAAAAATCCTAAGGAGAGGCAAAATAATGTATTCACTAAATCCTGAGCACCCCAGTTTAAATACATTTTAATTGTATGTATTGTACACTGTATACATAATTGTATAAAAGTCTTAAAACACTTTTTATGGTTTAGAAATAAATATTGTAGGCGTCAGATACTAGATATATCCGTATGGCCATATTGATAAATAATATGAATTACCTACATAAGAGTTCATTAATCAAAATATGTTGTAAGTTATTTTAAAAAAGACGGACATATTTCTCCTGTGGACCACTGTTGTAGGTGAGAAGTTAGGAAGGTAGGGTATAGAGGAAAATTTAATGTATACCTGTACGCATCGATTAATCTTTGCTAACGAAAAACGATTTTGAGCGTTGTTCGGTTATATATGTTTTAAAAGGCCGTAACATTTACGATTTTCAAAATACGTCAAAATTTGATACTAAAATTTTTATAAAAAAAAAATAAAAAAATACCACATTAAACTCAACTTTTCCTTTTTGAACACTAAGTACAACAAATAATAAACCTCCTGTCAAATTTTCAAGCATTTTTGTTCAGTCTAACAATTTTATACACATCATCTTAAAATACTAACCTGAAAATAAAGCGATATTTAATATGAGTTCTCTGTTCCATATGGAATTATCAATATGGAAGTATAAATCAAAAGACCAGCTCAATATTATAACTCTCAAAAATGTAGCCACTTAAGTATAAATTAAGGCACAACATCGAGATGTGTTAGATGTTATGGACAACACACAGGAAGTGAATGCTCAAAATCTACGGAAGAAAAGCCAAAATTGTTTAATTGAAACGGGGAGCACTCAGAAAACTATAAGAAATATTCAGTAATTATTAAAGAAATTAAAAAGAGATGGCCAGACAAAAACCAAGTTATTTTAACACAGAAAAAAAATCATATTGCAGTAGTTTCAAACGGCACTAAAGGATCTACTATTCAAAATTAAACCAATCCAAACATAATCTATGAGCATTGGATCAAAGTAAACTGTATTATGTAAGAAATTTACATATTATTTGGCTATTAGTGTTCTACACAAGTATAGCATGTACGGTGAACTTATCCATTAACAATTAGACAAATTTAGAATCCCTTCAGTCTACATCCGGATAATAAAGAGCGAATGGTTTTTCTCAAATCACACAATGAGGACGTCTTTAAATACCCAATCTTTTAGGAAAATTGTAGAGAGTAATAAAAGGCAGCTAAAATTCTGAATAAAATACTTCAATTATAGACACATCAAGGAAAATAATAACAGAAACTGCAACAAGGATATATTTAACAAAAGAATTCCAACAAAAATGTAATGTCAAAACACTAAACAGGCCAGCCGACAAAATCAGAAAGCAATCTCAAGACTACGTGATACTTTCTGGAAGAAACCAAAAGCGCTTGAAATAGATATGAAAATGATAAAAACAAATCAAGAACTCGTGCCACGCAATAATACAGACCACGGGAAAAAATGATTTTAATGAAACTAAACCGAAATTCTATAAAACATGATTTAGTTAGAACTTGAACAAATGCGCGTTTTTCAAGGCAAATATAATTTACTTGGCAGATTTACAGTAGGTAACTATTTTTATTTATTTTTGGACAATGATACGTAGTCGTTTTACTAAGTACGATTTGTACAATCTCCAAAGTGGATATTATCCACGTACATTATTTCGATTGGCCCGTGCCCGTTATAATATATTGACAAAAAATGTATGCATAATTTGAACGTACCCACATTTCATACAATGTTTTATATGTCTGGTGAGTCGTTTTCAAGAAGGAATACGGGTTATCACCCCCATAAATATGCCTCCGACGCGCATAGTTATGTGTTTGATACGAAATTCGTGCGTATATATAGGTGTCCAATAGCAGTTTCTGATCCGACCTAATCTATTATAGAACACCGTTGCGCCTTCTGTCGTAATAAATCTAACTCGATAAACAAACTGACGTAAAAAAAATACATCGTGTTTGCCCATAGGTACTCTTTAACCGACCTTTTTGTACGCGAAATTAAATTTTCAACAACTAGGTGTAGGTAGTACCTACAGGCGCCTACGTGGTTTTCAAAATTATCACGAACAAGTTGTGTTTTGAAGTTGTTTTCTAAAGTTAACCATTATACATACCCACCTAATATTACACGTATACGTATACTGTGCTGCGCACTGTTGTGTATTCTGTTGCTCGGGTATACCTAATCGAATTTTCATAATACTTGAAAAATATGTGTTTTCAACACCGAAACGTATACACATCGCTACGTTAAAAATATAATATTATTATCGACATATTTTGTTATACGTATAAGATAATAATAAAAATGTTTCGTTTAATGAACGTATAGCAATGCAGGCAGGTATTATGTTTCTGGTGTAAATTAAACGTTACGTTTTCATTAACGAATAATTATAATAAGTCTTGTATTTCCTCTAGAAATATTTTTATTCAAACAGTATATATATATATACAATATACATGTATTCTAAATGGCAGCTACGTTCTGATTTAATTGGTCTAATTATTATTTACTTTGTCCCAAAAGCCATCCAGTGTTAATTAGCCGTTTCTTGATAAGCAAATTTTAAATGATTTTAGCGTCAAAAGGTTCAATCTGACGATCTGCAGGAACGGGTTAAAAAAAACTCGTTGTAATGTTTAACAATTAGTACCCTTGAAAATGATCGATTTTTTTTTTTTTTTTTATTGAAAGAATCAACACGAAGAATGCAAACTCATTTGGATTACATTTTCCCGAAAGGTACAGAAGATACCTTGATTACATCAAAATTTAAACTTTGACAATGACATTTTTGTCTGCTATATTATATAAGCATAAAAGTTTTATTAATGTTTCCACGAACTATATTATTAAATGAATCATCAGATTTTATGTATACGTCTAAAAAACAAATCGTCTTCTTCTTCTCCTTCGCTTTCGTTCCAGCAATTTGGGGCTGGCTAAAATTTAGAAAAGAAATACCTTAAAAATAAATTTAAAATAAGTTTTTTAATTTAGTCTTTTATCGACGTATAAATAATTGAATGCAATTTACATAATAAATTAAAAAAACATTTGATTCCATATAAGTAGTTAGGTAATTTGAACAATTGAACGTAAAAGTAGAAGAGTCTTTCTTGAATAAACACAAGAGATTTCCAGCGTCACCATCGTCGCGTAAATCTATTATTTTCGGAAACATTAGTCATAACATCATTACAATAATTATATCTGTGTCTATTCTGAATAAGTATTTACGATAAGTATTTGATTTTAAATTAAAACCATCTTATCATTAAAATTCCTTTGAAATATCCATACCAAACCAATGGAAAGAAAATAAAATAGTTTCGCTCCTAACTAAATTGTACATCGTTTTATTATGAGTACCGGAAATTAAAATCCATACTATAGTCACATTTATTCTTGATAAAGAGTATTGCATTCATTCAAATAACATGCATTTAAGTCGTGTAAGGTCGGTGCATATGTTTAGATAATATTCACTGTTCACTCACCCCTTCCCTAAAAAAACTCGATCTGATTGACTGAACTTTCCTTAGATGTCCTCCACATGGAGCCGGTGATAGTATTCCCTGAATATAATATTGTGTTAAAAAATTTACTAATTCAATAATTAATCGTTTATTTTCTAGTAGACACGTAGTTAAAAAAATCGTACTCTACCGGGTGAGTCTAATGGACTTTACTGTGTGGTATCCATTTGAAGTATTTGAACAAAAACAATTTCCTTAAAAAACGACAAAACAAAATAAGAAAAATTTCGAATATTATTTTTCTTTACGAAATTTCAGTACCGATACGATTTTAAATGATACGAACAACTTTTTATTTCTTCGTTATTTGTCACGTTCGATATATCGCGACGGGATATCGTTTGTCTAGTATCGCATTTTAAATATCAACATCATTGATAAACGCTGACTAAATAATATAATAATATGATGCTTACGAGCCGCATTTTTCTCTTTAACTTATTTAACTACTATGTACAACACGCAGAAATTCTGATCAATTTTAATTTTTCTTAACATTTTTGATTTTCTGTTAGAAATTCGCGCAGATATAAATGCGTATTTATTTATAATATTTCGATCCAATTTCATTTATTCTCGGATGTAATTTGCCGATCAGACAGCAAGCATATAGTGCACAATAATTGCGTTACTATGAAATTTAAAAATTGAACGTCTAAACTTTATTTTTTGCGTTATCAAAATATATTCACGAGAAATGATATCAGTTACAGTATACACTAATAGTTTAGAAATATTACACTCACAGCAATAGGATATGAAATTTAATCAAATAGGTGGTTACCATTCAATAAGTAGGTATATAATTTTCGGTAGATAACGAGTTATAGAAAAAAAAGTGATCGCGGTATTTTGTTTTTTTTTCTTTCCATTAATCGTCTAAGAAAATATTCTTAAAAAAAAAACATGAAAATAATTTTTGGGTAAAAACTTTGTGTAACGCATAATATATATAATATGAGTCAATAATTTCTTGTTGCGCGCCAGGGTTTCATACTATTTTTTTCTTATTAATTATTATTTAATAATGCGTATATATTTTATTTTGTTTTCCTTTTGAACATGTACCTACTGTAATTAAATTATATCAAGGTTTAAAAGTTCACCAATAACATTTTTTCTTTTATAAGTTTATATAAATAAAAAAAAAAACTGAAAATTAAAGTATTGAAGGTTTAAAAACTTTTAGAAAACCATTTAATATGCATTAAAAAGCGAACAAATTTTTAATACATTTAATTTAAAAATAAATCTATTTATAACTTTAAACACATTTCATATCTTATCAAAATTTTCAGATTTTATGTTTGATAAAGTTTCAGTAAGAACATTAAATTATTTTAAGAGAACATTATGTTTAATAAAACACAAAAATGTTACTTTGCAGCCTCGGTAGTGCCTGCACTATACTAGGTGAGAAGTTTGAAAGGTACAGGTTTAGGGTAATTTATACGCTGAACATAACAGTAAACTATTTTAATTAAAAACAATTCTGAGCGAAATATTATTACAGTATTAATGGTATATTATTATTGATCATGTTTTTTTTAATATTTTTTCTCGAAAAAAACAGAAATAAAACCTATTGATCGACAATTGTTGGCAGTTTTTCAATTAGTTTTTATTTTAGGTTATAATAATGTCCATTATCAAACAGTTATAATTTTAATTAACAATAACACAAATATTTTTATGGTAACCTTGTTTGAAATTGTTGTAATAACTATTTATTTTAAATTCTGAGTGGAACGAAGAGCTTATGGTTTTACAAAGATGTTTATTTTTTTTTTGTATCTCTGCGAAAATTTTCTACCATTTATCTTGATCTGATTTTTCAGTATAGTACTTTTACTGAAAGGAAATCTGACTGGGGAGGTATTTAAATAAGTCATTTTTTTATTTTTTCATTAGTTTTCTCAATAAATGGGAAATCCGGGAAAAAACACGGGTATACTGTAGGAAAACGGGAAAGTAGTAGTACAATATAAAACAAATATTTTTAAAGAATATATATATTATCTATGTCATTATTTTACCATTATATGATATATATATATATATATATATTGTTGACGAAGCAATAACACCATCAATTGAACTCCGCTCAGAAACGCTTTTATTTTTTTTTCAAAAAATTATTTTATCACGGTTAGATCAGCATTATTTTAAGATAAATAAATACCAATGCGATAAACTTAAATTTAAAAAAAAAGTTTTAATCTATTATAATATGTACATTATTTTCTGAGTTTTCATCGTTTTTAAACAAAAGGTAATAAATGCCGTACTTTTTTTTTTTTTTTAATCACGCATAGGTAGATTTTTATTTTAGACGCTATATAAGTACCGTATAATATATTATACATGTAAGGGTTTTATCGGAAAGTAAAGGGTGAGCCACCAAAAACTCAAATATTTATGCGCTTTATGTTTTTGATGATTTATATAGGTACGTATTTGTACGTTATTGCGTGTAACTCTGTAGCGGTGTGTGTATACAATTTTAATGGATTTTGACACGAGAATCTCATTAAAGTATCATTCTATCCACTATACGTGGTACATTTTTACATTTTATTTCAAAATCCTTATAAATATTTTTCGGGAATTATGAGGTTTTCAAAGAAAAACTTTTCTTACGTAAACTGCTAAATTCATTTGCTCCGATTCAACCAAATGAACACGCTGCACTGATAAGATATTATCAGTATCTAATTATAGTATTACGCGTCCAAATAAACAGAACTCTACTGAACTTATTATTCATTCCCGAAGCAAAAAAAAAAAAAAAAAAAAAATAGAAAATAAACAGAGTACGCGCGCTAAAATATCACGTGAAAACGATGGAAATAAGCCGTCGTTGACTTTATTAGGTGTTTATAGGACGCTTTTTTTATTTTGTACGGCAAGGTAATTCAGACATGTTTTGATTATAATGGTTTATAGCTGTATTCAGTAAATAAATTAAAGCACACCTTAATAAATCTTTTTCATTTCAAAATGTCTATCTACTATAAAGGTCTTCCCTTGATGTAAAGTACATCCGGCATTTTTGCTGAAGTGATTTTATTTTATTTACATAATAAACGGACGAGATCCAATTAATGATAGTAAAAATTAACAAGTAACAATAAAAGTATAATTATAATTTACAATGTATCAAAAAATGAAGGCGTTGGGATACTCGGTAAAAGGAACAAATAAAATGAAAGAAATATGAGTTATGTGAAAGGACAAATCGGATCTCTGAGACTTACTTCAGTGAGTTAAGAAAATAATGTATTTGATTGGATAGGAGAGGAATAGCGAAGGTTCGCCAAATGCCTCCGATCGATTTTAAGGGTTCCCTTGCTTATTGATATAAGTGATGAAAATGCATATATGTATAGGTAATAATACGAATATCATATTGTGCGGATATATTATATTCTGAAAAAATGCTACAATTGAAGTTGCACGGTATATTCACATCAATATATTGTGAAAAGCGCGAGTGGCAAGTAAAAATGGGATAATTCAAAAATCGGTCAAATCGAATAATAAAATTGTGTTTGTGATCGGATATCATTTTTTTTTTTTTTTTTTTGATATTATATACATTTACTATATGAAATTATCGGTAAATAGGATATTACGTCGTTACGTCTCGGCCACCATAAATTCATCATAATATAATAACACGAATCGACACCAATGCGTAAAATGAAATATAATATGACATTATATAATATTACTTTATTGATTGTTTATTTCGCGCAGGATTTGTCGTGTTTATAAAAAATGTATTACTGTTGACACTACACTATATTTGTATCACCTTAAACCAGGTAAACAGAGGATATTCTATCGCTGGAGTTGAGTAAATTTGGAGAAAACAAATTGATTCCTCTCACGAACAACAATAAATACAAACATGATTTACCCGGTTTACTTTAATTTGCTTCAAATAAAAAGACTAAACGTATTTCGCACCGTGGATAGGTCATAACTGTCAGAGAAAAGTTGGAATGGTATATAATATCTATATATCATATACCTTTCCATAGAGTGATTTAGTTTATACATTTTGCGCAGACTGAAAGCAACGATATATCGTTGCGAACAAACAAAAATTTTGAGTGGAGCTCGGTAAACTGCAGGTGATTAGATGATGGTGATAGTACATTAGTCGTGATTATTTCTTGTCTATAGACAACGTGCCTAACCCGAAAATAGACAAAAATAATTAAAAATGTAATAAAAAATAATTTTTTTTGGAAAAACTGAGTTGTAATATTATAGTCACTCGCTTATAAATACGACACTGTCGCTGAGTGCAGGGCCCAATAGTAGATAAAAGTATACAACTAGTAGTAAAACAAAATAAACGATTAAACGGCTTCAGAATATGTTTGCCATAGTTTTACCGAACGGGCAAAATATATTATTAAACACGCGGCAAAATGACTATAATACCCGATGATGTATAACGTCATTATTGCAAAGCTTAAATTAAATTAATCGATTAATTACAATTATGATGGTGTGCATGATAAAATAATCTTCATTAATCGATCAAACATAATATAGTGTAAAAAGGCTATCAACGTAAAACATTATTAATTTAATCACTATCGATCACCGTCCTGGATATTGGGTATGACTTATAATAATTGACAGCGGTATAATGTTAATAAAAATATATTATTAATAAAAAAAAAGCCAATCTACCAACAGGTGTTTCCGTCTAAATGTTTTTTTCAGACACTCTTATATGAAAAAAAAAAAAACAAACAAATAATTATCCTTATCGTTTATCATTTATCTAAATAGACACATTTATCAATAAATTCTACAGTTATAGGCGTGAAAAGCAGAGGAGGCAAGAGGTTAAGCCTCATTCGAAAATTGAAGATACGTTAATATGAATCTTTAAAATGATAATAATCTATAAAGCACGTAGTATATAATGTATGAATTTTTTTTTTTTGTTTTAAATAAATGATAAAGTTTCTGACCAATCATACTATCAAAACGTTTCGCACAATAGTTATAGCATTTTATTGTGTCGGCGCTATCGCGA
This sequence comes from Cinara cedri, assembly GCA_902439185.1. Lineage (NCBI taxonomy): Eukaryota > Metazoa > Arthropoda > Insecta > Hemiptera > Aphididae > Cinara > Cinara cedri. The sequence continues at coordinate 287,722 of CABPRJ010000026.1, forward strand.
GTTACGGATATCGTACAGGTATAACGAATTGGGGAGGGTAGCAATTTGTTTTTTTTTTTTTTTGCTCATCAGATTTTATCTGTAGTTCAGAGCCTCCCCCCTCCAAATTTGAAACACTACTACTCATTTTTGTGCCTACAGTACCCCAGAGATATACGCTTTATCTGTGTTTATTGTAATCGGCAAGCGACGATAACGACCGTTTTGTATGCACAAAACAAAAACAATAATAATAATACCACCTAATAGTACGGTGTAAATAAACGAAAACAATTTCGTTTAATACCTAAATAATAAAAACGATGACGGTGGCTGCTGTTGGTTTTAATTTTCTTTTGGAAACATTCGGAGCGTGAAATAGGGTTATTGCACGCGCAATAGAACTCGGTCAAAAGGTTTGGACCCTTTGGACATTTTATTTCGAAACAAAATTTTAATTAATGTTCCAATGTACCTACACGCGACTGTAATATAGGTACCGAACACACGGGTTACAATGGGAATAGTAGGTGTTATTGTAACGATAACAATGTATAATCGTTTCGCGGTTTTAAAAGGACGTTCAACAGAAATTAATACGTTTATTTAAACGCTATCTACGGACAGGCACCGACCGAAAGTAAACCGAATGAACAAACAACGCGTGGCTAGCTTTTTATGTAGGTATTAATGTATAACACGAATTTATTTTGTTATAAACGAATTCCGACAGAATTGCTTGAATTCAACTGTGATCTAAATATTGTTACACATTCTATAAATAAATATTTTATCACAAGCACCGGCCGCGGCGATTTTCTATTACGAAGATTTACTTAGAGTAAATATTTGAATTGTTTGTTTTGTAACCCGACCGCTAAGTGTCTATTTAGAATCGTTCGATTCATTCATATTATTATAATATTACGATCTTGTTTCCGATATTTCCAAAATGTCACCCACGAATAAATGAATATCGAATTCTGGATTTATTATTTCAATTAGCGACAGACGTTTCTCTAATAGCGTTTAATATACTATTATAACCGGGGCTTGGATTTTTTAGCACTGGAAATAGCTTACAGTATGCGCTATATGTCCTAATATTTTTAAAATAAGCTATAGTAATGTCATAAAAACATGAAAAATGGATTAAAAAAAAAAAAAAAAAAAAAAATGTTTTTTTAAATTTCAAATTGTTTTTAAATACATAAGTACAACCGAATAAAGGCATAAATGTTAAGTGTTCGATGAGTCAACATGCAGGGTTACTTGTATATAATTGGTTATAATATGAAATGAAAATAAAGGTATTTTTCATATGGATTCCCATAAATGAAAGATTTTTTCTACTATATTTATAAAAAATACAATATAAATCATTAAATTATGCATATTACCAAAAATAGTTCAAATATGAAAAAAAAAACAATTTAAAATTCCATATTCGGAGTCTTTGGCGCATAAAACAAATGTAAAGTTCACTCTGCTAGTTTTATCTGTATCCTATAATAATTAGCAAATGCTATAAAATCTGGACCCTAAATTTATAACATAACAGGGAATGGAGATATTAGAGTGGATTATTTTAATTCTCGGTTAAATTTAACAATTTAACACCGAGTGAAAACAAGTAGAAAGTAAATACATTTTTAATTTTTTTTTTTTTATCTGTAAAAATGCTTTACGCATTAAACGAATAAATCGGGGAAAATCATAAACAACCACATATACAATTTGCATATTATAGTAATATTCCAAAATTATTGAAACCAGCGTAAAACATAATTACCAGGAACATTGAATAAACTCAGAATAGGGTATCCTCTTTCCTGCGAATTGACGATCAAACAGAAACCAGCTTATTGCACGCAATGGCGTTCGCAGGTAAGAGGGGGTTAGGTGTTATATCCCTCCTCCAATTGGCTTAAAATAAAAAAAAAATATGAGTAGTCTAATGTCGAAATACATATATTTCAGCCAAGTAACGAGGAAAAACTAGTTTTTGGATACATTGATTAGAAATTGGCATTATTTAGGACTTGGCATGTAAATTACCAATTCCCACAGTCAATTCGGCTAGAGAATAGGAATTTATGATTTATTCATGATTCTTATTTGCTACATCCTCTCTCATTGATAATTCCTAGGCACACCTCTGATTGCATGTTATTTATTTCCCTGTGACCACGGGCCAATTTTCATCGTATAAATTACCTCTACGAAACCCATATTGTATATACAATGTACATGTACATTAAAATATACATATAATATATTATTAATAATATAATGTTCTAGAATGAATGTTCTAGAGCATTACCGGTTGTTACAATTTATTCCGGGATTTCAAATTTTTTAGGTGTTTAATGTATCGTTTAATTGCGGATCCACTTCTGTGAGAAGAACTCGAAATTATTTCACATGAGTTAGGTTAGATTGATTGATAGATTATAAATTTAATATCGTTCAAAATATATATAAATATATAAAAAAAAAAAAAACAAAATTGAAATTAATTTAGGTAACGTGGTATGATTATTAAACATTATTATAACTCGTCCTTTGTTATGTTAATGTAAAAAAAAAATAGCTGGATATATCCTGATTTGTACCACAAACAGTCTACTGCAGTTGTTAATGGAAAATTGGAAAGGTAAGGATATTATATAGAGTACTTTACTTGATATACGTAAAGTAACGGTACAAGTAACTAAAAAACAAAATTCTAATTGGAGCTCAGCTCAATTATATAATTTTATAATTACGGTCAATACAGTCGTAAATATGGTCACTAAATCGAATATTTTCTAAAGTTAATTTACCTAACTTTAATTTTTTCTTCCACAATCTATCAAACTCAAAGCATTACAACTAATTTTTTTGATTTTCTATATCATTTTAATATGATTTATTAATATATTCTGTTTAATATATTGGAAATATTTACTAATAATACACTTGAGCATATTAGATGTTAATTTAATAAGTAATAAGTTATGAGTCATTAATTACGTTTTCTATCTTTAGTACAGCTAAGGTAATCCAACAATTTTTTAACTGCAATGTTTTAACGTTGCTTTCGGTACATATATTAAGATTAACTTATATCCATCCCTTTAAAACTTCCAATCACTAATATAGAGTAGCCTATTCGTAACGAGTGGATTAAGGCCTAGAAAATAGAGGGAACGAGTTTTAAAATGCATATAAGACACATATTTATGATGAATATCAAGCTCAGAATATATTGGGGCTATGAGTATATATTATGAAAAGCGAACGGGAGAAAGGCGATCGCTCCTCTCGCTCCCCTGGATCCACCCACTGCTGCCCGCGATATGAAGTATATCCATATTTTACCCCAAATTTTACATATTATATTAGATTTACTTATTACTTACCGTACCTAGTTATTTTGTTGGGAACATTTTGGAAATACTTGATATAACGTAGTTATATATCCGCAAATATATTTCTGTTGCTTAGTGCAAGAAGGGCCAATGCCACATTTTGTGATTGTTGGAAAATGGGCTTTGCGATTTTAATTCCACATACGGCTCTGTGTATTTTATTATGCGTAAATATTTATGTAATTTTCAATGTTTACAAAAATGTAAACAATTTTAATTTTAGAAAATGAAAAACTGTACGCTCTTTCTTTTTTTATTTCTAACCGATTTTTCAACAAATTGACATTAGCCCTTCTTGCGCCAAGTTACAGATTTAAAAATTATGATTAGTTTGCGAGAAAAACGAAAAACCCGAGGCCCAAAAGGCGTGTGTCCACTGTCCATATCACCTCTCTCTTCCTATATGCTAATTCTGGATTCGTTATAAAAACGTAGTCTCCGAAACGTTCGATTTGCCTATCCACGCACGGCGCGGAGCAAATTTTATAGGAACTAATGCGTCTGCGACGTTCGAACGTATGCGATACGGACGCATACTTATACCACCCAATAATAATGTATTAAAACCGTTTCCGAAAACGATCGGCGTAATTTAGAAACGGGCCGACATTTTCGCTTTGTGATTTTATGTGTTCCGTGAGCTGCGAGACGCGCATTACGGAATATATTATACATACGCCGTATGCGCGGCGGGTAAACTGGAATTGTCGAATAATTGAGCGCGTATTTATAATAAAACGCGTGTCGCACGGGCGTCCGGTGTATATTTATTATTATTGTGTGTGGTAAATGGGGTTTTCGCGCAGTTATCGTCGATGCGGGAAACGGACCGGTGCAATATTCAATTTATTGTAGGGGCGTGAAATTAAAATAAATACGTGTACACAAACACAATACACATTCTAAGGGAGACCGAGAGGGATGCGACGGCGAGGGATCGATGGGAAAGTAATTAACGATAAGTGCAAACTATTGATAAAAATAATACGAGTGTATTATAACGATGCTGTAATAAAGGCGGGTATAGTAGACGGGCGGGAAAAAAATACGACATATTCGAGAACGAAGAATTGTATTATACCGAGGGTATAGGTAAATAATGAAGACGATATCAATATTAAATAAGAACCTAACCGTTTCGAGTGTTTTCCGTGCAAATGCGCAACGCGCCGAAACATCCGTACTTGTACGACGGGGACGGCGGAGCGATTTTGTCGTGAAATGTACCGACTAAACAAATGTAAGCCCGTACAACGATAATAACTGGGTCGGGATACTTGACAGATTTTTTTTTTTTTACCAATTACGTTTAATTGACTTTACAAAACTTGAATGACAAAATTAATTTTAGTTAAATGATAATTGTAATTTTTTTAACTCCGTTAAGTTAAAAGTTAAAAACTTAAAAACAATTCGTGAATAATAACTCGGGTAATAATTAAATTTCACATTTGTGTGGGCAATCGAAATATTTTAAGTTACGCAAGTGAGATATAACTCAACGATCGAGGTTCACAACTAATTACGGCTTTTAATTTAAACCGACTTGTCAGGCCGGTTCGAAAAAAAAAAAGGGTCGGGTTGAAGACTCCCGAGTTAAATGAATAGATTCTAAAGATTTTTTATTTTTAAGCTCAAAACTTTGCAAGGGACAAACATAGAATATAGTTTTTTCTGTAAAATTAAATGTTAACATTTGACATAAAAAGACTAATGTTGCTATAGATCAAACAAACTATCTTGTTGCGTTATAATTGTTATGAATTTCTAAAAATTGAAAATACAACTCGAAAGTTAACTAAAAATAGAAATTGATCGAATAAGGAACAAAATATATACGTGAACATTTCTCTATGAAGAAAATTTAACCGAATTTAAACACCCAAAACTAATTAAGAACCTAATGTTAAAATTCATTCGCGTAAAAAATTAACTGGTAAATTATTTTAACTTAACTATTAAACTTAATTGTATAACTGTTAACGCGTTAATGTCCATCCTCGGATAATAAAATGCCAATCGTCTCGTCGGTGATGTTTATTATGATGATAAATAACAATTATAATTTATAGTTTACAGATAAGAATTTTGTATAAGTATTTTTTTTTTATTATTTGTTCGCTATTGGTTAAAATAACGGACAGTCAATAACGTCATAACGTTCCAGATTGCTCCGTATAGACAATTACTTGTACATAGGAAAAAATAACCGCCTTGTACACAGTATTCTCTGTTTTTGATGCAATGCAGTGGTACTTAATAAATATAGGCGGTTTCACAGCATCATTTGCTGGTGCGTTTATATATACATATATAAATATTTTAAAAAAATAATAATAATATTGTTAAAACGACCAATAAATTATAAACAAGACAATAATTTATAGTATTTTATTGTTATTATTGTATTATTCATATTGTATTCGTATTATAAACAGACCAGTGTTTCTTCGTTTTTGAATTTATTTTTTAGATGATTTAAGAAATGAGAAGCTCTATAATGTTACATAACTCTTGGTTTTGTCAACGTTAATTTAGATGGTTAAACCACTACCTACTTTTGATTTTTTAATGACAATTTATATTAAAAGTTTCATTAATAGACAGAGTTCTAAATTTAAATAAATTTTGATGTTGTAAATTTTAATTTCCGTCAATCCATTAACGAGATATTACGCTTTCAAGTTTTAGGTAGGGGGACAGTGGCGGAGTACTATTACAACGTCGCGTGCCATGCCATCGCACAAATGATGCACCGCTACTTTTCCCTACTCAACCGAATCTTAAAAGTTTTTACCGGTTTTATCTCATAAAAAAAGAGCGACAAAAAAATTACTTAAATGTAATATTTTAGAACTCCCTAATTCTTAAATGTTCTAAAAAACAAATTTCGGAAAAGGTTAATATTTTCCGGGATAATGAGTGTCTTGCGTTATGTAAATAGCCTTGTAAATTATAAAATTTATGATAGGTACGAGTGAAAAAAAAAAACCACACTACAGATTCTCTGAAGATTTTTCTGCGGAAATACAAAGAACTGTACCCTATTCGTTTCAAAAAGAAAATTAAGAAATGTTGTGTGCCGTCTCGAACGGTATTTAATACGTTATAGTTCAGATACTTTAAACTTTCATATACAATATATATATATGTATATATTTAATTTTGTTTTTTTACGATATCTTATTACATTTTATAGTAAAAAGATAAAACGAAACTAATTAAATTCCTTGCGTATACGTATAGGGAACCTAACTAAATGTAACATTATGGTTACACAAACAAACGAATACAGTAAAAAGTTTACTTTTTTTTTTGGTGTACAATTGTTCTCGTAGAGTATATAAGTTATTAACTAATTACCAATAAAGTATCTAAGTAGAGAAAATATAAGTATTTGTTTTTATATTACTGCTTTTACGTATTTGTATTGATCGGTGAAAAAAAAAAATTACTTGTTTATACCGAAATGACTGTATTTTGCGAATCGATTTTGTATGGGTAGGTGCCTATACTTTTATTTTATACATAATTTGGAAATTTCGTTCTTTTTAGAACATAATTCGAATGCATTGTACCATTTGTTTTTTCAACAACGCAAAGTTTAATTGTTTGAGGTGTTATTTTAAAATATGTTACCAGAGTTGTTTTTAATTATTAAAATTATCAAACATTTTCTTACGGTTTTCATATAAGAAGAAAACAACAGCAAACATGCTTAATAAAATATTTAAAAATTACAATTTTATCTTTAAGAGTCCTTTTTAATTAAGTGCATATGCTGATGACTTTTAGGAGGCTACCAACGTCACGGACGTAATATAATTCTGCTGTCGTTAATTATTTGTTGTATTGTTATCAAACTCTATATACTGTAATGAAACGGAATTTTCTCCTACAACAGTGGTATCACCGATCGTGCGAAGTGTTGAGAATCACGACTTCGTTAAATTTGTCCAGCTTTAGCTATCCCACATGACGTTTGGAATTTTATTGTTATGCATTTCGTAACAGCTAACTATAGAAATGTACGTAAACGGTAAAAATCTACTGAATCATAATTAAAATGGCAATATTTTCATTCGAAATCGAACGGTTTATCAATGCAGAATTGATTGAAATGAATAATATACGTAGTGCAATTCAGCGATATTTCCATTGAAATGTTGTCTATCTATACGTATTCAAAAAACACCCATTGTTGTTAACAAAGACGGGGTTTTTTTTTTTTTTTTACAAGTGGTGCACAAAAATCACAAAAAGCGATAAAACGCATGCCACGGTTTTATTATTATTATTATTATTATTATTATTTTTTTTTTTTTTGCGTTTCAATTCGTATCTAAATTTGTATTACTATTTTTACGTAGAAAGAAAAATCTAAGAAAAAAAAGAAGCATTCGAGGAAACTGATCCTGTAAGATTTACTCGGAAAAGCATGTCTCGACATATGTATATGAACATCGATGGTTTTTTTTCGCTTTAGTAAACGAGAGATACATTTGTATTTTTGTTTTATGTATGTATAGAACTTACCCATGTCAAATGGTTTTTCCACATTGTCTATTTTAAATAAACGTCCCACGGTGGAATACGAAATATGGAAACATCGCAGCTTTTTTTGTTTTTAAAATATGCCCAATTAAAATCGAGAAAACGGATACGGAGGACATTTGGGCAAGATGTATCCACCAATCTCGTAATATAGAACTGTTAATACTAAATTTTTACACCTAATTAAAAAAAAAAAAAAAAAATCCAAAAACGAAAACAATAGTTTTCATTAATCTTTTCGTCATTTAGTGTGTTGTATATACCAGGAGTGGCCAACCAATCGATCACGATCCACTAGTAAATCGCAGACGGTTCAAATGTCGATTTCACTTTGTTAGAACTCATTTTTATACAATTAGTAGATTGACCATATTTGTTGATCATATTTTTCTTAATGCAATATTATTTTTTTGTCAATATGTCAAATATGTTCTTAATAGATCTCTACTAAAACAAGTTTGGCCGCCCCTGGTGTTTACTATACACATACTCATTCGAAAGAACGGATTCAATTCGAATCGAAATGACAACTAATCAGAAAAAGCGGACAATATATTTCCAATATACTTGTTTAATTAGATGATATTAATGCAACAAATTGCAAATGATTGAATTTCAACGAATTTAATGCAATTTAAAAACATAAATTCAAACATTTAATATTTAATACATCCACTGCAGGACATTTCATTGGATAGTTTACCTCGGTTATTCGGTCCTAAACAATGTTAATGTAATTTTTGACAACACTGGTTAAAATAAAGGCGCAGGAAGTCCAAACAAATTCTGAAATATGCCAAACAAATATAAACAAATATCGTACCATACGGTGACTGGGAGAAAAAAAATTAGTTTTGTATGCATTTTTAAAATCCAGGGTTTGGAAAGACTTGTCTACAGTTGTTTATTCATTTTTCGGTTATAATAGTCATAAGAAGTCAAAACAAATTCTAAAATATGCAAATAAAATGACGTAGGTACTAAATTTCCCGTTACAATGCTAATTTTTAATCCTTTTTTGGAGTTTTTTTTTTTTTTTTGATTTCTAAGTTACCTTGTCAATTTCGAAATGACTGTAGCACTATAATATGGAAAATGAAAGAGTATGTAGAAGTAATGACTAATTATAATTTATTATCGATCGTTTATAACAGTTAAAAATTGAAACCAGTTTAAAAAGTTGACTTCTATTGTTAAGAAAAATATACGTTAAAAACGTTCGTTATTTAGTACCAACCAAATATTTTCACAGTGTGGTAATCGACCAGTTACCTTAACCGGATGCTAGTAAAAATTAACTGTAAAAACTAAAAGAGCGAAATTTATAAAATGAAAAGTTTTATAGTGGGTACCTAGGTATAAAAGCAACATAATAATATAATACTTATAATTTATTGTATTTAGTGCAAATTCGGTCGAGTGACTGTACGTTATAAGTATAGGTGGGTACTTTAAAGCCAGTTTTTTACTATACCGTGTTTCATATTAATATACTTAAATCGTTGTAATACGCGTTGTACTACATCACGCGACCTCGTGTCCCCATCATACTCGTCTGAGTATAAAGTATATCCACTCTACGCAATACCGTGTAACGGGAATAATATAATAATACATTTACGTTTGAAAAAATGCATTGAAATAGTATGCTAAAGAGTAAAATAATTTCAGAAATTCCGTAGTACCATTGATTGTGCCTAATAGTACATGGCTATAAGTGAAATATCGCGAATGGAATCATGTATAGGCAATTATTTAAATTTCCCACATTCAACGGTCGTTATATAATTATATAATTAAAAAAATACCTAAATTTTGCATCGAGGTGTGTGTCCACCGGAGTCTATACACCATGATTGAGATATCGCATGTGTATTTTTCAAATATATTTTCGGGTTTTTCGGAGTCTATCGGCTATCGCATAGTGGCAATCAATTTTTTATTACTGCCCCATAAATTCAAGTTTCAACTAGAGTATAGAATGGAGAAGGAAAAGTTAGGGACTAACTAGTTGTCTCGTGAAAACGGGTCATCAATCATCGTCTTATGTCGATTTCCCCAAGAAAAACCTCGAGTTTCTTTTATTTTTATTTTTTATCTTCAGATTCCCTTCGTTGATCGATAGCGAAACAGTCACTTGGGAAAAATGGATTGACAGTCTAAATGGGATAAAAGAAGGAAAAAAGACAAGGGTACGATGCTTAATGAGATATTTTATCTTAATAATAATAATAATAATACAAAGGTATGTATATATATATATATCATTCAAATGGAAAAAACAAATATTTAATAAAACGAGTTAATTTATTTAGTTTATTCATGCATGACCAAGTCAATAACTATGTACAACTTAAATGAAATTCACTACGGTTTGTACTTGAGAAATTCTGACATACTATATAAGTACTATATAGTGCATTTAAATTAACGTTAGAACAGAATAGGACATATTAATTAAAACACAGTACACAAAAGAATATCATAAGTGAATTAAGACGGTGGAACACATACATCCACGTTAAGGAGTTGAGTGTAAAGAATTTTAATGAAAATTTATCATCTCGAGAATATTAATATTCTCTTTTACGTAATTAATAAATTGAAAAACGGTCATGTGTCATTATCACAAATACCTATATTTTATTCTGCACTCGTAAAATGTAATTTATAAATCAATATTTAACAAAATATATGAATACTTACTATTAGAAAAGTAACGTGACCTCGAAAATTTCATCTCATTCATACAAATAACAAATTACATTTATTCATCTTATGGTATTTTAGCGAAAATTATTATCGGATCTAATCCATCTAATGTCATCTAATCCGTTCGTGATATCTATTCCATCTTAACAAACCAATATAAATTTCACAAGACGATCAAAACGATATCTATATTTCGACGGTAAACCATAGAGTACTCTGTATTGATTTGAATTAGACACATCTCGAAATCATTATCAAATGTAAGATTTTTCAATGATGTTTACATCATTTTAAGAACATCACATAGAGTTTAGAAATTTCACTTGATCACATTCATTATTTTATTCGTTTGTCTCACTTTTTCAGAACACATAAATATCTCAATAAAAATATTTCAGTAATCTAACTCATTTAACTGATCAAATAATTAAAAATGGTTTATTTTTTATCACATCGTTCAGTTTTAACATTATCACTTTTCCAGAACAACTTGCTCCAGTTCTACTAATACATTACAAGTATATAATTTTGTAAAACATTATTAATGTTGTGAAAATCGTTTATGTCAAAGTTACTATCTATAAAATCAAAATCCACTCATTACTTAACCTATGGATGTGAAACATGGTCGGTTACATAGTGTGATGAAGACAAATTGTTGACATCTGAAAGAAAAATACTACTATGGTCATAAATACGTTTATTATAGAAAATAGAGAATACAGAAAAAGGACTAATAGAGAAATTTACCAAATGTACCTAAAGCCCAATATAAATTCATTTATAAAAGGCAAACCTTTTGGAATGGGCGGGACATGCATGGACACCCAATGGTATGGTAAAAAATATAATGACAAGCACGATCCAGGGGAAAAGACCTAGAGGACGACCTAGGCAGAGGTGGGTAGACGCAGTTAAATCAGACCTCGAAAAACGTGCATTAGGATCAACATAAGAAGAGAGTGTAGATAGAAAGATAGAGGTATTTTAGGATATAGAAGTTATTTAAAAAAAAAAATGAAATGTCTTATTATTTCATTTTTATTAGAAGCTGATTTACGCTAAATCATACTCATTTTTTCGGATATTTTTTATAGTAAGTATATACGAGTGAAATATCATCGGTTTTATTAACTATATTTTCAATATATTTAACGGTAATCCGTTCAACATTTAAGTACCTATACAGCCTAACTAATGTCTATTTTATAGCATTCCACAAGTCTCTTTGGGTTTTTTTTTTTTTTTTATTAAGAGTTTTGGTTAGTCTATTAAACAAAGTGCAAAGTCTCTTTGGATTTATTACTATTTAAACTCTGAACATTCTGTAGCTAACGTCTTCTAATAGACATTCAATCCGTTCAAAATGTAAATAAATGAAAATCGACGAATAAAAATAAATATATTACGAGGGCGTAATACATTTGTACGTTACTACAGGCTGATTTTTTTCGAATAATTAAAATTAAAACGGCTTCAATATGTTTATATTTAATAACTATAATAATTTTCATGTTTACACCTACGAATAGCGTTCGTGGAAGTCTTTGGAGGAAGCAATTAATCCAATACGGAATTACGGTTGTTTACCGGCCATTCGGTCGGAATAAACAATGAAAACGGACATACATTTGTAAAAAAAAAAATAAATAGCGGTGAAGAACGATTGAGTAAAATTTGCGCAATCGTGTATATTTTAATAGCCATTGAAACACATTTACACGATTGCGCAAGTTTTTAAGCGTTTACAACGTTGCCGTGTAAAAATAGTATTCACTCGTCGTACTGTACAAGTGTTTGTCCAAAAACAAACGAACGTAATATGCTGGAATCTTAGAAAAATTAATTTAATTGAGTGAAAGCCGCTAAAATCTCAATACCGACAAATTCAACAAGGAGGTATGTAGTTATAAATGAATTTGTTAAAAAAAAAAAAAAAAAACCGTGTATCTAGACAATTTCGAAAGTTTTGCAAAAACTTATATATTTAATATAAAATAAAAATACGGGAAAAGTTGAATAAAAATGTACGTATACATTACAAGTATCGTCGAGATGTAAAAAAAAAAAAAAAAAAAATAATAGAGGTAGTTCGTTCGCGGACGAAACAGCGTTTTGTCGCCTTGTCGAAATAACTTTTCCGCTGAGATAATATTATTTTTCTTTTCGCGAATATTGAAAATGATTTCAAATAGCACGCGTCGCGGATGTATCCACATTTGAAAGTACTCAATATCTGATGTGCACAGTTTTGAAAAGTTACGTGAATATTGAAACATCGTTGGACAAGTTAAAAAGTTCGACCGACCCGACGTAAATGTACCTAATGTACATACATATTATTATGCATCAATAACCGTGAGGTTTATGCATTTTGTTTGATATAGGTACGCGTTGTTTCTAAAACGTACGGTCGTAGTCGTCACGTGCAGTTATTAAAGTAGATATATTATACCCGCGTAACTTTTCGGTCTTATTTCGGTATGTATACCGCGCTCAGTACGAGTCGTTTATCAATATAGGCCGGTATATGTTTACGAACGAGTCGAGTAAACAAAAAAAGGAAAAAAATACCGTAAAAAAAAGTCAAATAACTTAAACCGTGTCTGGGAACTCTTTGTTTCGAGAGGGTTAATTAAAAGCAAATATCCGACGACTCCCTGTAATATTGTTTCGTTTATGTTTGTGTATAGCGACTGTGTACATAATGCATGACGGTTTCGGACACCATCTGCCAGGAATCCGGGGAAACTTAGCAAATAATAATAGAACAAAAAAAAAAAAAAAAAAAAAAACAAAAAAAAAAAGAGTTCATATTGGGGACGGGTGCAGACTGTACGTTGTAGATGGATTGGTGGGAAGGTGGGATATATCAAATTGTTTAATTCATTACTCTAAGCAACGATAAATTATTGCCAACGAAAAACGATTCTGAGCGAAGGTCGGTTAAGCAATTCTTTTAAAAAAAAAAAACAATGTACGTTTTCACGACGACAACGCTTATTTATAAGATATTAAAAGATTAAAATAATAAAAACTTAACAATCGAAAATACGTAAAAAAAAAAAAAAAAAACGGTCACCAGTGACAACACTATTTTTAATATGTTTTAACCTTAATTGGTACCAATTTTATCTCAAATATTAATGAAAATTTCAAAAAATGACTTTTCATAAGTATAAACTAGATCCGAACGAAATGCAACAAAAAAAGGTCTCCTGTTGTGTTTTGATTTGAGCAAGATTTCTTTAAAAAATACTTATCACAGTAAATCAATAGATGCCTCGTTTCATTCAGAATTTAAAATAATACGGCCAAATACTGTATACGTGGAAAAAAAGTAAATCAATAAAAAGTATATACCCAACAAAAAATTTAAACATTAACGTATTATTATATACGTATATTATAGTTGTGATAAAAATAGTAAAAAATCAAGCGAGAAAAAGCTCGCTTATGCGATCGCATACTTTAAGGTGAACTTTAAGAAAATAATTCTTTAAAAAAAAAAAAGGGAATAACGATATTGGTTAAAAAAAATTACGAATAATCCATCCGAAAATCAAAAAAAAAAAAAAACCCTGAAAATTAATTTCAAAGACAAAACATCTGTAGCAAAATAAATAGAAGAGAAAATATTCGACGTTAACTTTTGTATAGGTACTCGTACGTAGATTAATATCACGCATGCGAATTTTTTTGTTTTCATTTTCCTTTTTCAAAACCCCGTTCCAATTTTTCTGATTGGCAGTATACATTTTTACGAAAAATGTATACTACGAGCGTTCCGAAATCCATTTTCGCATTATTAATATTACGTGTTGCAACACACATGTTCGTCCGTTTGCGCAGTTTGAGAAGTTAATGTCACGTATTTTTCGTCGGGCTAAAATCAGCATGAATTTATCGGTACGACCCGGCCATAGCAGTGGTTTTTATTTCGAAAAAAACGCGGTCCTAGGAATACGTGTGTTTATCCGCTTCATTTGTGTGTGTGTGATGTTAATTATTTTTTCAGACGTTTACAGAACTCAAACGTCCTAACAGCGAACACTTTTCGTGTTTATACGTTTTTACCATTTTTTTTTTTATGCCGTTACACGTTCGGGCGCACGTAAAAGATTACAATATTTAGTAAACATGACGCCGAATTTCTTAGACATTTTGTCGCACTTGTATACCTCATAAATTATGTATACGTATGCGGTATTACAACGTCATGCAGACGTTTTGGGTCAATTCGCCGGATACAGCGCGTAATTCGATACGCGAGGAATATTGCTGCGGCGAGAAACGAACAACGACACCGGGAACGAAACGTGATTCGTTTCACGTAGGAGGTACCCGTGTATACAATATAATAATAATAATAATAATATGTTTGTCGAGGGTTTTTCGACGAGGACGTCTTTACATTTATTACTCAAAACAACCGCAGCGCGCGCACCACTACACGCACGGTTTTGATGTCGCACGGTCGCCCACCCGGGCGGCGGAGTGTTGACAATTATTAATAATTTAGTAATCTTCGCGTTTAACGGAAACTACGTCGGCCGCGGTAAAATTAATTGATATTAACGGAATGCGCGCCGGTGCGGCTACTGCGCGTCCACGGTTGTTATTGTCACTGCGCTACGCAATCGCCGTCGCTCTACGGGAATTCCGTTCAGGAATTCCCCGTGCTGCTCGCCGCGCGCGGCGTGGCTCAAGAACGTTCCGAACGTGAACGTTTGTTTCCGACGACAATCCCCGGTGAAAATTTCGTTGGCGGACCGAAAAAAAATAAATAATAAAACGTCAAACGGAACGTCCCTCGCTCCGGCGGGTCTCTGCGGCAGCAGTCGTCGGTGGCCAGCGGGCGAGCAGAGCATTTCGATCGTTCGCCCGCGGCGGTTTTAATTGCGCCGAGTTGACGGAGTTAGGACAATATCGCACGGGTGTATCGCACGTCGTAGAACGCGGCTATTTCTAACATTTCCATTCCAAACGCTTATGGATTATGCTCTAAACTTTCAGACGGATTTTTGACGAATCTTGTGCCAAAGTCCCCGCGAACACCAATACTGTGTTATTATTATTTATACCGGCATAACGGCTGCAGGCGTACACGAAACTACGTTTACGTATTGACGTATCGCATGATTAATACGTACGAGCCGTTTCCTGACACTGTTTACAGACCGACCGCGGAAACTTTTGTAAAAACCCATCACGAGGAAAGCCTCCGTGTAACGAAAATCTCTTTTTCTATTGGCACGATCCGCGGTGGCCATAACGCAACGCGTTATCCTTTCCTCCTTCGGCCATCTCTCTTCCCATCGCTTTTCTCGGTTTTTGTCGGGAAGCATTTCAAACTCCCGATGTTTCCGTTGAATTTTCGCAAACGTGTGCATATAATATAATAATAGTATACAGGGCGTCCCTCGAAGATATACCAATTGTAATATCTCCGGAGAAAATAGTGAAGATAGTTAAATTGTGTTTCTTTATTAAGTTTTTTTACGAAATAGAATGAAATAGAAATATTTCTATTCCTTTCCCCGTGTGCAATATTAAAAAAAAACCGAATTCGATTATCTTTATTATCCCCGGAGATATTACGATTGGTATATCTTCGTGCCATACCCTGTATAGCGATAATAGGATATGCCATTTCAATCAGATTTTTGTCATTGATGTAAGTTTTCTTGTAATGTATAATTTTCTTTCTGTATGTCAACATTTTAATGATTAGACATCTTGTTTGAATCATCCACGTCGGAGATGGTTTGTCAATTTGCCTAATTGGTGCATCGAAGAGGGAATTTAAAAAAAAAAAAAAAAAAAAAAAA
>CABPRJ010000026.1:304568-332930 GCA_902439185.1 Cinara cedri
ACAAAAAAAAAAAAAAAAAATACTTTAGTAGTTTCGTTTACAGTTTTTAATACTTCCGATTTGCGAATTTCCACAGTTCGCTGCAGTTATTCACCGAAATATAAATATTTTATAAACGCCAACGTTATGTTCTAGATTGCATTACCTATATAACATTGTTCTGCTGATATCTGCACTATGGTATGCACCAAAACCCTGCATGATCCTTACAAACTATATTTATACGATATTACGGTACATTGGTGATTATTATTGTGGGTAGGTACACCCATTATAAATTATATAACCGTTCAATACTAGCGAGAACCGAAAGGGAAGTGTGCGTAATGAACACGATTTTCATAAAACATCATAAATTATTTGCTAATGAAATAACGTTAACATAATATACTCCAATATTGAATATACGTTATATTTTACAACGCGGAATATACAATGTAAAAAAAAAAAGCAATTATAAAAAACATTTTTCCGGTAATATTGTATTCGAAAAAATACATTATATTATTATCGTTTGTATAATCGATATTTTTCAATAAAATTACTTAATTACTTAATACGAAACATTGTGCATTTTTTTTTTGTCGGTTTTGTTTTGTTGTTTTTAACACTGTCGAGAATCAAGAAAAATGTTTCAAATAAAATAATACCGGTCAAAACATAACACGTATTTAAGGAACAGCGTGCAAATATTAAACCATCGATTTACTCAACAAAAAAGTATGAAAAACTATCACATGTTAATGAAACCAATAACTTCGATAGACGCAGAATTTAAAGTAATACAAAAAACTAAATTTGAACTAATCAATTTAATTTCAGTACTATAATATTTACGGATCTTTAACATATTTTTGGGAGGTGTCCTGAAAAGTCGTATGTATTTCAAATATAGATACCTGTTTTTAGGTAAAATTTTATTGAAATTATTTTGGTGTTTAGAGAAAGGGGTTTAAATCTATCTATTAAATAAATAATGACAAAAAAAAAAAATTAATATATTGTGTAACAGATTGAAAAGTAATGGATTTTTTGTATGATGGTATTATATTTTCTGATATTTAAGTCAGATTACATATTGTAATTTGATTTTTTTATAATTTATATATTATTTGTTGTTTTTTTTTTTTTTTTTTTTACAGAAAATGATAATAGGATTTCTCTGAATTAAATTTATTGTAGTTTAAACATTAATATGGTAACGGCTACTAAAATTCAGACTAAAGATTTATAGTTAGATAGGCACCTACTATATAGGTACTTTCAAAGTATCATTAAATTTTGAAAAGTTTTTTTCGTTTCGAGGCACTTTATGAACTTTTTTATTTTGTATTTTTAAGAATATATGTTAGTAATTTTAAAAATTATGACTTTGAAATTTTTATTAGAGTTTATTCAAGTAGTAATCATAAAAAGACTCAAAGTTGTGCAAGTCAAACCTTTAACATGGTAGGCATTTAGTTTTTAACACAATATGTGATAATAGGTATTACCTAACAGGTTTGCTATAATTTATAAACTTTTAAAATAATAATGATACCTTTTTTTGTTCGAAACTTTTAACGTGTGTAGTAAAAAAAAGCAATTGTTATGTTTTTATATTGATTTATATTAATGTAAAACTAATACTTAGAAAAGTACATTCTTTAAGCATGCTAAACCTATATATTTGGCTTTTTCCGTTTTCTGAAAATCAAATTAAAATCATGTTGAAGGTAAATTCTTTATATATAAAATATATTAATAAAATCGACAATCGTTTTTGTCTAAACTGTTTTTTATTTCCGTAACGAAACATGTTGACTAAAAGATGTTTGATAATAAACTACAACGGACATAATAAGGATTTTATACTTCTTTTTTAGAAACTTTTGAGATTATAATTCTTAGGCCACATGTAAACTCTTACACGAATAAACTTTTTAGCCGAGTTAAAAAGATAGTGTAGTCTCTTACATAGGCCTTTTTTTACCTGCCAAAAAAAAGATGACCTAATCTCCTACGCAGACCTTTTTACTTTATAAGTTTGGGATAGATAACAACATACTTGTTATACACTATAGTACAGCGTATAGTAACTAGTATATGATTTCATACTTTTGGTGATAATATATTTTAAATGTATTATTTGATATTATATTTTAATGTACCATATATTGCAAGATCGATGTTAGTTTTAAAAAAAAATTAATATGGTTAACATTTTTTTTATTTTTCAAACTTTCTATTATATTAATTTAGGAGATTGAACCATCTTGTGTAGGAGTTGACAATATTTAGTGCAGACGTTTTTACTATCTTGTACAAGAGTGCACAGTTCACCTATGTAGGCGATTATCTAATTTTAGAAGAGTTTACCGTTTCCCAGTTCTTACGGATGAGTATATTATTATCGTAAGGACAAATGCAATATGTAATATGATAGACACCTACTCTTATTGCTCATTTAATATTAATTATCAAACTCTACTCGTATACGTAGTATAAAATATAATATATAATGCATTAACTTACAAGATTCGTTTGGTTTGTAGAATATTTTGAATATTACCCGGCCGCGTTTTGTGAAGTTTAACTGTATAAAGGTACATTTTATCCGTCAACCAAAATAGGAGTGTATACAATGATAAGACCTCGGTGGTTTAGTGTTTAAGTTAGTGGCACGAGTTCAAAACCCAAACACGGTGTACAACTAATTAAAACTATAGTTTTACTAAATGGTTTTCACTAGTCACTGTATTCGTTTTTACCAAATGCTATGTAATATGAACTCGAATTATTTTATTTACACGTAGTTTTTATTGGATTTTTATTAAAACAGTCCAAAATTCATGTGTGATTCCCCAAAAAGAAATCGAAATTTAAAAATTAGTCATCGAGATATTATCCGATACTCATATCTCCGTCGAAATGTTTGCAATTTTTTTCCTATTACTAAAAAAATTAATAGAAATTTTAAAAATGGTACTACTTTTTTTTTTTTGATTGAAACTATTCAAAATAATGTATATTTATAGACGAAGAAAAATTTTAAATTATTAAAACCAATTTCATCCGTTCAAAATCTAATACCTTAACAAATCAATTATAATACTAATTTTTGTATACATTTTTTGACTATCTTGATACACGTCTTAAATTTCTAAAAGTATATATTTTTAAATATTCAATCAGCTAAAAAACTGGGATGAAGGCGAAGGAGAAGAAAAAGATTCAAACAATTTCCCAGGGCGAAACAATAAAGTTTTTAAAGGAAAACCCGTACTATCTCCATAAATAATAAAACTATCCTAATAATAATAAGACACAGACAAAATACGGAGCAATTTATTTTTCACAAAATAACGATAATCCATAAAGATTCCAAATAAATTTTGGTTTTTTAGATCCGAGCATAATATTTAATGTGAACGTTGAGGATTTTTCGCCTGGTAATCTTGTTTTTATATACATAAATATATATTTTTATTATTTCTTAACGGCGATAGTATTACAGTTGCAGTATTAATAAGCTTAGTGGGGCTACTAGCGTAGGGTGTTCTGATGTATTTTTATTTGAATTTGGTACCGAAAATAGTTTTCTTAAACACAAGCACACGGGATCTCAACTTGTGTCATGCAAAGAAATTTTGTTGGATCTCAAAACTCTTTTTGAATCATCGGGAGAAAAAGAGATAACATTTCAAGAAGCTGCTGGCTGTAATAGTTTTATGGACACATAAGGCTATCAAAGATGTCAGTGTAAGACCAAGTGTAAAACGAATAAATGTACCCGTCGTGCAGTTAGGAATTATGCAATTCTAAATGCCACACTTCTTTATCGCGTGGAAAATAAATAATTATCATATACGAATTTAAATATATATTTTTTATTTTTATTTTAAATTTTATTTCATTTCATTTAATTTATAATGGTTGTCTGTTTGCTTATGCGATTATTCTATACCTTAATGGACAGCTATGAAACTTGCATGCACTCTTTTATCGAATACAATTGTTTGTTTTAGGATATTTTCAAAGTATAAAACGGACTTCAAATAATTTCGGTACGTTTATAATACCCACCACGGATATGTAAATATTGAACGAGCAGGTTTATTACTCTATGAACACATACAGAAAGTTTTCAATATTTAATAAAATATAAACATACTCAAATCTTTCCACAACCATCACGTTTAGAGGTAAAACTTGAGTTTAAATTTGCGGTTTTGGGATAAAGGTATTGGAACCTAAAAAAAAAAAAAAAACAATTCGCAAGTTAAGTATATAAAAAAAAATACCTATGCAAAATAAATTCATGAGATGAATTAATACACTGTCATACGGCCACTATTCTTTTTTTTTTTCACTTTACGCGTTCAAATAGATCTTAAGCAAATACCCTGACACTTAAATATAGATGTGGTATGTTAGTATAATATTCAAACCTAAAGGAACGCTCATTCTTTGTTATTGAGCATTGTTTATTGATATGTGGGTATATTCAATTTTTGAAATATTAAAATGGTATCGAAAGTATACACAATAAAACGGTTTATATTTTAATCAAAAATAAATACACGAATATATTCTGTACAATTTAATAAGACCCAATCACAATAAAAAATGTATGAGAATGTATATATCAAAAAAAGAAAACTATTAAAATATTAATATTTTAACATGTATGCAGGATTTATTTTTTTTTGTTTTAAATTTCATCAAATGCATCCAGCAAATAAATCAGATACAACGAGTAGACAGCTATTTTAGTATCTTTTTCAGTGCTCAATTCGGTTACGGTAATTTGTTAAGAAAATAAAATTTAAAATTAAACGTGCAAAATGTAATCAAGGTAAAAAAAACACTAAATTCTAAAAATGAAAACATTAAAACACGTCTAGTCATAAAAATGATAAAAATCTAAAAAAACTCATTATTTTTTATCTTGGGCAAAGTCAGGTTATTGGGTTAATGTAGTATGAACATATAAATTTAAAACGCCTTTGAGATATTTCCCAAATTTAACTAAATACTATAAATCAGAATGTTATACAATACACTCCAACGAGCATTTTGCTTATTAATTTGGCTGATAAATTATTATGATCCATAATAGTATTACCTTAATTTTAGTACCTTTAACGATGTTTTAAATAATCAATATTACTCGTGTATTCGTTTTACATACTCGTATATAATATTGTATTATACCATCTACCCACAATAATATGGGCACATATTTAAAACGTCACTAAATTAATTGAAACACAAAACATAAATTTAACGCACGCTAAGAATTATATACTCGACGGGATCAGCTACAAATGTAATCAAATAGTTGGTAATATTATCGAAAATATTGTAATGAATATTCGATTGGTGATGGTATAAAAAAAAATTGAATTTGAAAAGTTTTAACCCGATGATGCAATAAATAAATCGATCACGTTACGTAGCATCATAACTATTACGTTCGGAGCAGTACCCGAAGCAATGCAACTATTTATAATGATGTTAAGCGGTCAAACAGCGAGGCGAGAAAGGCATAAAATTTCAGTCTGTCGTATCCGCTTGTACTCAGTTGGTTATACAGGTTGTTCCTAAGCATTTTTTCCATTTAATTCGTCCGGTACATTAGCAAAATAGAGATAATGGTTTATTTCGTTTTGTAACGAGTAATAATATTTAATGCACCTAAGTACCAATACCTGTAACGATCGTGGATGTTCTGAGTATATTTTCACAAATCTATTGGAATAATCAAGGCCAATTGAAGGAGATTTAAAGTCTACATTTTCGGTAGACAACCAAATTACGTCAACACAAACGTTTGTATGGTACACAACAATAGTGCACTAAAGTTGTGTAACGTGTAAAATATAAACAGGTATAGTGATAATCAGATATACAAACAGGTTAGTGACATGTCCCGAGGCGGCTAGGAGACCATCACCACCATCCGAGAACCCGATCTGTTTCAGAAGTGTTATAGACGCAACCCTCGTTTGTTAAAAAATTTGCAAGTAAAATATAAAATTAAAATAACAGTTTCTGGGTAAAAAAAAAAATAAATTCCAGTAAATATACTATGTGTATCAACACGAAGTGCATAGGTTTAATATATCATATACCATCACGAGGGCATGTCACTGAAGGCCAAACTTTCAGGTTATATTTCTCAAGCGATTTAATAAATTTCTAGTAGTATTTATACAATTTTGTAAATCTGAATTGGTAATTATTACTATTATTATTATTATTTTTTTTTAATAATATTAACGTGATAGATTCATATTATATTACACCGACTTTGATCAGATCAGAAAATATTCTTTAATCGATAAAGAGAGAGAAAAACGGAAAGTGGCAATGGATGTGTAGTATGAAAAGCCAAAATGCAAAATAAAACCAAGGAAACGTTTTGTAAAAACAAGTACAGTGATCGGCAGACCAATACGTGAGGAAACGGTAAAACGCTGGAAACAAATGATGCTGAAGATAAAGAGAAAAATACACCGTGCACATACAGAGCCAAGTGAAGAACTACATAAACAAGACAAAATCCTTTCATGGAGCTTATGAAGAACCATAAATCGAATAAAAATGGCATACAGCCACACTAAAAATAACTAGCACAAATGGAACTTAGCTGAGGGATGACAAGTGCGGAGAAATACAAGAGGATAAACATGTTTTCTGGTGCAAGTATTTTAATGGGATGTGTATAGCAAACGATGTCAACTAGATGATAGAACAATTTCATACGGTTGCCGGAATATCGGGACGGCAAAATATAACAATGTTTTTACACGTCACACTACTATGACCTGGAACGAAAAAGAAGAAGAATATTATACTGATAGGTATGCACCTAATAATAATGTTATAATAATAATTACGCTATGCTAAAAACGCAAATTTGTGAAAAAGTATGACCCGTATTGTTTATTAGAACACAATTATTATGTTATCTATAATATTTGTTTTCAAATGTAGATTAATGATAAATTGCAATAATATTGATCTAATTCGAACAGCAGAGATGATGGAAACATTATGCCAGAAGCCTTTGAACGAAGGTCAATTTTCGGTCCACGGAAAATGAAAATGATTTTTTGGTAGTTAAATGTTTAAAAACGAGTTCTGAGCTCATGCAGCTGGCGGTTGTTCCATTGTTGTAAGTGAAAAGCTGGAAAGGTAGGCAATATGAAGTTATTTAATTAATATCTGTACGCAACAAGAAATTATTGTTAACGGAAATATGAATTTAAACGGAGTTCGGTAAAATTTTTTCGAATTGCAGCAATACGATTTTTGTCAACATTTTAACTTTTACGGTTTTATGGAAAAAAAAAAAAAAACATAATATTACGCTAAAATGTCTATTTACTAATAATTACAACCTTATGATGAACCTTGAGTTAAAGTTTCGAACATTTTGCTCGGCAAACGACTTTATCCGTTGTCAAGAAAGAACATTCAGAATATCTTTAAATTAAATAATTAATTTACCAATATAATATCATAGTGTATTCACTGCTGTTTTTGAACTTACAGATATCAAATTCAACGAAACACTATTATTAATATATTATAGAATTGGTATACAGTCTGTTATAGATTATACTTTTTTTTTTATATAGATTTCATTTACGCAGATATAGACATCTATGTATACATATGTTATGCTTACATTTATTTTTTACGTTTAAACTTTTCGTGTATCTTGATGTTGGTAATTACGTACATTCTACTACTAAAAGGTGGCTAAAAATTAAATTAAGAATATATTATACAATGTAAATGAAAAATGTATTGCTCTTTTGGTCCCCCGCGGTCACGTGAAAATATTTTAAACAAAGCTAATTATCATTGTGAACAAATAATATTAATATGAATAAATAATAACAAATGATTAAAAAAAAAAAAAAAAAATGATTTCGGTTACTATACAATACAGCGGTGTTTCGTCGCCACGGTAGCACCGATATCACCTATTGTAATAATAATAATATAATTGTTGTACGCTTTCCGTACACCGTGACGCGTCCGCTTCCTGCGGGTATTGCTTCTCCTGATACTCAGAGAATATTGTTCACCTGTTATTCTAACGTTATCTGTTATTTGTTTTGAAACATTGTGTATTTTCTACGCGCGTCAATATTATTTGTTAATTTTTTCCCTAAACATAATAGCGGGTTAAAAACCGATGACCGGTAAACGATAGTGTAAATTTGAAACAAATTAAAACCAAATTAGATATTTAAAATATTGTAAAACAGTGGGTATTTAACAGAACAATAGCTTGATTTTCATTTTATTAAACCGCCAAACTGCGACTCATCAAATATAGGTAGATACGAGGATTTCGCATTCATTTTTATATTAGAAATTATCGACACAATTACATGGCGAATTTTTAATTTTAACAGGCGCGTAAATATGAAAATGTAATCAATGTAGTTAATCCGACGTGCAATAGGAATTGCTTAGTTTTCACAGTTTGACGATAAGTAATAATAGTATTAACATTATTGAACACGTTCAATGAATAAATCGTGAATAAGACAATAAAATGTATACCCTAATATGCCTACTTTTATTTTAGATTCTGAGTGGAGCGAAGTAGCTTATGGTTTTACAATGATATTTATTTTTATTTTTTATCTGTAAATAACTTTTCTATCAGAATTATTACTCTGATTTACAATAATAGCACTTTTTCCTGAAAGGACATTTTATTGGAAAGGTACTTTAAAGAAGTCATTTTTTTTTTTTTTATTTCGCAGGAATTTTCTCAAAATATTAGAAAAACCAGCAAAAAATGAGTGAAAACGGGAGCACAGGAAAATAAGTACAATATTAAACAAATATTGTTATAGTAAATTTTTAGTGCATATTGTGTAATTATTTTATCATAATATAACATATATATTGTTGAAAAAGCAACACTATACTAATAACTGAATTCTGCTCAGAATCGTTTATTCGTTGGCAATAGCTAATCATTGCTTAAAGATATACATTTAATTCCCGTCTGTGTCCTACCTTCCCAACTTTCCGCCTACAACAGTGGCTGCACTCACGTGTGAAGCATGACCGTCTTTTATCATTATGGATTTAAAAATGTTTTATTTGCTCGTCTATTTTTGTATGATTATTTTAAACAGTGCACTGAGACCCGTACAGTTTTCAATTTTAAATATCATAAAGTCTAATGTATTAATGTTTTTTTGATTAGCATTCATCGTTTGTTAGAACTCACGCGGGCTAATTTCAAAACAAAAAAATATACCTATGACTGTATTATAATACCTACAAACACATTTTTCAATAATAATCAATTAATCTATGATCTATGATGGGATTGAATGTCATTCAACAAACAATACGGTTTTGAAAATTCGCATGTTTCCTGTTATTATTATAATTTATATCGGCTAAAAATATAACAATGTGTACAAGGTATAATACAAACAGTTATAATATGAGTGCCTAACTTAAACATTTCGTTAAAGCAGTCGTTGTTTAAATAAACTACTCTGCGCAAATTTAATATAATTTTATTTAGAAACAAATTGTACGATATCATGATGGTTTCTTATTGGATTTTGAATAAAACAGTTGAATTTTTCATTATAAACAATGTGTGGCTTGTTTTTATTTAAAGAAAAAAAAAATTCACTTTTTATGATAGTAAATATGGCCGAAACGTTTTATATGTATAATGTATATAGTTTTAAACTTACTATGTTTATATATCATACAGATATAAGTATAATTTTGAACACAGATGCTACATTAAAGAAGTTATATTCGAGTTGCCCGGTTCTATTTACTGTAAATATACTCGTAGTGGATAATTTAAAAAACAGCAAGCGCGCGTATTGACATTTTAATTCCGAACTCCAACTGCGATAAATATCGTATTTTTATAACAGTAATATTATAATATTATAATATTTATCTTACGTTTAATACTTTTACTAAAGAATAATAAAAGTAACTGTATACAAAACACTGACCCACTCAAGATGCAATAAAATGTGTTTACTCGTTGCAACAAGTTAACTAACCTTCTTGTTTATTGAATAATAACCACACGACGTATTCCTTTCGTGAATTAAATGCATACAAATCTGACTTGCTGTAAAAACTTTACAGTAAAATATTCTAATTCTCGTTGGGTGAACATAATTTATAAATGGAAAATTCTCGTGAATTTGACTCGTAGTTTTTTTGTGGACCCTAGGTATTATAATAAGATAAATTTAACACTGGGTTCAGAATCAATAATTATCATAATTGGAATAATTTTACTGTAAAACTATCAACGAGATCAACTTGCCAATATGAACTGTGTGAGCTAAAATTAAACTGTTATAAGTTCTATAGAACTTATACTTACTCCTGTTGAAAATCCAACGGCGAATGATTTAATTCTATGAAGGTATTGAAACATTGAAACATCAAGTTAGTCAAGTTAATTGAGCCGAATTTTTCGGAAGTCTTTTTGTCCTTTATAATGCCTACAAGATTCCATATAACATTGCCTACACAGAACGGTCCAACAGTATTTTCTAAATATATTATTATAATATTATATTATATTAATATATATTTATATTTGTTATACTTTATTTATTTATTTATAATTTTTTGTATATTTTTTATTTAATATTATTTCTAAAATATCTTTTACATTCGAAAAACTTGGCTTAGTTTCCTACGACTTTTTAATACCAAATAATCAGTGTGTACAGCTATTATATAAGTTATGCAAGTATTATGCACCAAAAGCTGCATAGCTACTATTCCTCGTTCATTTAATCGATGACAACCCAAACAGTATTGGTAATCTATTTCAATCTAGTGTTGATATTATAAAAAAAAAAAAAAAAAAATACCCGTAACTGATATTATTTGGAAAATTTAATAATTCATTATTTCCACGAATTTTCAAAATAAAAATGACATTAACACGGAACATTAATTATCCAGTTTTATTTAAATTATATATAAGGATGCCTATATAGACGCATATTATACCATATTATAATATTATGAACATTACGAGCATTTGAATGATCAAAATTCTTTTATTCAATGTGACCTATAAACCGAAAACGAAATCAAATAAACTTACCTAATGATAGTATCTAAATCAAATAAAATGTGTGTGCGGAAAGTTCGTCTTTGTGTATTTTTATATCATTTTCAGATAAATCAAAACGATAATCTTATTATTTTAATAAACCTATAAACCTACCCCCGTGCCTCCTAACTTTATTTTTAAAATATGTTATTAATTTTTTAGTCGAAAATAAAATAACACTTTTAGACAGAATATAAATATGAATTTAATGTACACGATTTTATGTACATATACAATAAATTATAATTGAACAAAGTTTAATGCAATATTTTGATGGTCTTTTTAATAATCTATCGAAGCATTATTTTTACCAACGAGGTCGTCACTTAAGTTATTACATTAAAGTCAACTGTATAAAGGACCTTTAGTTTTACTGAGCTAGTTGACACTTTTAAAGCAAGTATATAGCGTTAAAAGACATTTTGAGACGGATTTAAGACTTTTAGACAAAATGTATTCTAGACACAGGGACGCTATATAGTTTTTATTGACTGTGCAGAAAAACTTAAGTTTTTTCATTTTATGTAGGTGCTATATAAAAAACAATGTTGTCATTTTTTTCATACTATTAAATAAGATAAATTATTTTTATTTTATTAAACAAAATTAATAATAAAAGCACAATTGAAAAATGGCTGCTTAATTTTCAAAATGTTCTGTGATATAAGTTCTAATAATTAAAAACATAACTGTCAAGTTTAAATGTATTTTTAACAAAAATATAATGTGTATCAATTTCAATAAATTAAATAAATAAAAATAAAGTAATTTTTTAGAATTTCAGTATTTCATAATTGTATACGTATTTGTATTTATGGTCAGTTTTGATTTAAATAATCGTCTTCGTCATCATGGTAATAATATAAAAACAAATAATAATAATAAAAAATACAACGCGTTTGTACGTTGTAATTTCTTAAGCTGAAAACCTCCAGATTTTTATTTTAAATGTCTAATTACTTTGTTATTTATAATTATATTTTTTATAAATATGTTATAATTAGGGATGTGAATTTAATGAATTAAAAACTTTTATTATAACCTTTTTTTTTTTTAAATTTAAGGTGCATTAAATTCACACTTCTAATTATAATATTATGATGGATAAAAAATATTTTCTTACTATATTTAATGTGATCTACAAAAATGAAATACTTGGGCGAAGTAAAATATTGTATATTTACTGAGACTTGAATAATTTTAAATTTATATTTTCCATATAATACGCACAGCGAAAAAGTTTAGTAATCAGATTAGTTTTATTATAATAAAATATTCTAGCTAAAAGGGACTTTACTATAGATTAACCGAGTATCATACTTTACAAAATATTATAAATCCTTTTATAAGCTCGTCTGGGTTCAGGGTTTTCAGACCCTATTGCATGTTAAGTTTGTTTGTTTAGGCTACTCTCTTGGTGTTTATTCACACATTGCTATGGTGAACGGTTTAGACATATGAATACCTACCTCGTATATAATAATATGACGATAAGATCAGCGTCGAGTAAAGATACATTTTAATATATCTAGATAAAGATAAGGGATAGTCGCTCGAGTAATTATATAGATGTAGATAAATAATCAACAAATTTTTAACAAGATAATAAAAAACATAATTATTCTGTTTATTATTACTTATTATGAAACTAAAGTGTTAAAAAATGTAGCAAAAGTGTACCAGATTTAGATTTAGCAGTTTTCAAAACGATTGCGTGATTGACGAAATGTAATGATTTATTTATTCGGTATATCATTTATTATTATATACATAAAATTAAATATTTTACCTATCTTTTGTTTCTAATAAATATATAAATTACGATTTAAAACAAATTATCTAAATAATTCAATTATAATTTATCTCAGAGCATTTAGTTTTCATCTGGACAGTGTTTTGTTTTAGATAAACTCTAGACAAAACAAAACACTAATGATGGCCGATAAATTTCACTACTATACCCACTTCGTCGGACAGACTAATTTTATAATTTTACGGTGGCGCCGCAATAGCAAAACAACAAAATTCTAACTAATAAAGTAATATACGAGCATAAAATGACACTAAATAATAATAATTATAGTAAAAATATGATGTTGTCTACATACAAATGTATGAAATAAGAATAATATTAGATAAGTTTAATATAATGTAGAAGTCGTTATAATAGGTGTTTTAAATAAAATTAAAAATATCAAAATCGTGAAACTAATAGATAGAATTATTAGTAATATTAGAATAAAAATAAATAATAAAATGAAATAAAATAAAAACGTGAAAAATAAATAAAAAAATATTCATTATTTGATATAATAACAACTACCTTTCGTAATTATGTTTACCGAGTCAAATCTAAAACAATCGTCACAAATTCAGTGTCTCACAACACGCCTTCCGATAGCTGCGAAGGGATACGCGGATCGTTCGTTTTCAAATGCGGACAGGTTTTTTTTTGTCTTTCTCAGTAGACAGTGCCACACAAAATCATTTTGAAAAATAAACTATAAAAAAAAAACAAATATATTTGTAGGCATAATAATAATAATAATAACAACAACAACAACAACAACAATGTAGGTGGCGACCGTGACAAAAAAATATAACGCACGGGTGTCGCACCTCGCGTGTTCCGATACATAACGTGCAACGCGGATATAATATACATAAATAATACATATTATTATTATTATTATTATTGTTATTATTATTATGTATCGCGTACGCCGCCGCGGATAAATAACAACGTATAGCACGCGGAGCGTAGGTGTACATAATAATGCGTGTAGGGACGAGCGGATTTTAATATAATAGGTAAACACGCCGCCGCCGCCGTCGTAACCGTACGTCAAACTGTGTAACGACAATAATAATAATGATAATGATAATGATAATGATTATGATTATGATATTATCATTATTATTATTATTATTGGTATATTTATATCGTGTACGCCGATACGATAAATAAACTTTGGCGCGACTATAGCGGGTAATAGACGGGTAAGTGTACGCGTGCATACGAGAACGGGCACGTCGTTTTGCGGAAGGGTAATTTTTTTTTTTTTTTATTCGAATTTTAGCGGGTCGCGAACGTTCGAAAATCTCCCCGACGGAAATTCAGTGGCGCGATTGCGGCGCGGACGCGATGCGGGACATATACCCCGCGGGGGCCGTTTTCAGATTCTGAGCGGACCGAGGAATCCGTATTGGTCTTGCGACGAGTGAAATGTCGGAAACGCGTAAAACGTCATAATCAGCAACGAATGACATGACCCCGTGTTTAATGAAAGCTCCAGTCTGAAATATAAAATGTGTTATATTTACCTTGAATTGTTATCAGTGTTATGCAAATCGATATTTTCAGAAAAATACGTTGAGTCTATTGCTGTTTGCAAATCGAAAGTTGATAGTTATTGGTTTATGATGCTATACGGAATAAGGGTAAAATTTCGTAGGTATTTTAATAATATCATTATCATAACTATAGTAGTATGGATCAGTTCGAGTAACTGGGGATGATTCTAACAGGAATCAATGACATGACAAAGGAAACAGAAGCGAGAAACCGGGCTGGAAATAAATGATTTTACGGTCTAGTGAAGCTGTTGGGACCCCGATCCCTGTCAAGGGATTTAATAAAACAACTGTAATATACTACCTTGATAAGACCAACTGTTACAGAGACTTGGTCAATCTGAAAAACCGACGAGAACAGACTTCTCGTTTTTGAAGGGAAAATCCTGAAAAGAATTTTCGGACCTGTGAAGTATAATGCAACCGATGACTGGAGGACAAAATAGAACGGTTAATTAGAATCACTCTGTCGAAACCCGAACATCTTTGAATCAATCAGGAGTAAGAAGCTACAACGGGCTTGGAGAATCTTAAACCTATTGCTCCGTAAAGTATTGGAGAGTAACCCGACAGGAAAAAAACCCATTGGAATACAGAGAACGAGTTGAGATGACGTAGTGAAGAATTATGTAAAAGGAGGAACAGATTAGAAACCCGAGTAACTGACCGGAATCGATTGAAGGTTGGATGTACGGGGGAGGGGGGACGTTTATACTCTCAGTATCCTCCTCCTATAAAAAAAAAAAAAAAAAAAACAAAATAATATAATTAAACTATTCTGTAATAACAGGAAAGAAATGTTTATGTTCACAATTTATTTGGAAACCGCATAAATGTATTTTCTAATGTGAAATAATAAAGATAATCATATTATATTCTTGTAATGTTCCACTTAAAAAGTCCACATTATTGCGAGAACTTTGCTGTAATAACAAAAATATACATATTTATAAGTTATAGTTATCCGGTTTAGCGAAAAAATATATATTAAAGAATTATTTTTCATCTCATATTTTTTTTTTTTTTTTATTTGTTCATGCCCCGTGGAAACATCTGTAGACTCCAGGATGAGACATTACTCTAAGCTAGATCTTAAGAAGTTTAAGTTTTTCTAAAGTACGCACCAGTTATAATGGCTAAATATGTAATATAATATTATGATATACTTACCTATTTTATTTTTATTCACGCAAAATGAAAATTATTCATATTACATTGTAACATACTAATATATATATATATATATATACATAAAAAAAAAAAAAAAACAATAACGCTAATTCTTAAATACGTAATGTGTATTAATTGAACCCTTTTTATTCATATTTAATTCGGTAATCGATTAATGAGTTTTCGAAATATCCGTTTCTACTCGAACGAGCTATTGATTAAACCATTACGTAGTTGCGTTATAATATTGTTATTCGAAAGCAAATTAAAAACCGTATCGCTTTTAAGTTTCTTAAACACAACAAATATATTATATTGACGGTACAGGTACAGTTCAATTGAATTAATACAGGTTTAACATCGTAATCGGGTCCACCGGTTTTTTAAACAATTTATTTATGCTCGTCGAAAATATTGTTACCCCGTTAAATATTAAATCGTAATAATATGGAATTATATGTAATCACCTAGAATTAACCTCGGTACAATTTGTAATCGGTTTTGATTGGCGGAATTGGAATATTTTAAATAAAATTAGTTAAAGTTTTAGTTCATACATGAACCTAATCAAAACTGAGCAAGTTATTCGAATGTGTAACGATTCGTTAAAGAAAAGTTAGTTATTATAAAAAACCTATACAATTACAGATTGATTGTTTTTTGTTTCTTTTTAAATTTAAAACTTAAAATCATAACTTGAGTTGAAGAAAAACTTAATTTAGTTTTTCTTTTTTTATGTTACTTACATAAAAAGTACAGCTGTTCAGTTAAAAACAAAACTTAATAATTATTTAATCAAATTTTAAAAACGGCTACCTAAAATTGATTTCTTATAAACACTTTTTTTCTGTAGCAATATAATTAAGTAATAAAAAAAAAATAGTAAAAACTAAATATTAAAGGTAATTTACAAATCCGTCAGTATTATTTACGGACTTTCACTATGTGAAAAAAAATTTATAAAAGTTACTTTTTTTTTTTTTAACGCGTTAGATTAGAATATTGTATACATCTATAACACGCAATTCATTAAGCGAGCAAGATATCCAATATTTAATCTAATACATAAAATTTAAATTAAGTAGCAAAATTTACTTTTCTACCTTCTAAAAATTGGCCACTGCCTAACTTTGGACCTTTAGTAAAATCCGTGTATATTAAACCACGATAATTGCAATAATTATTTAAACCAATTTGAGCTTTGGCCAAATCAATAATTGTTTTGAGCAAACATAAAAATATTATCATAGTATAATATGTATTCCCCGATAAAATCGCGCCTGGATAATATATATTTCCGGATAAAATCCCACTTGGACAAAATTCCGCCCCAACAAAATCCCGTCGCCAAAATCTCGTTGGACATAACCCCGCTATCATAATCTTGTCGTACAAAATCCCGCCGAAATAAACAAACGGGATAAATAAAATGCAACAGATTTTTCTAGACAAAATTTCTTTACGCTTTACATGGCTTAAAACTGACTGATAGTGTATTCCATGGTGAGAATTTTTTCGGAGCGAGATTTTGTCAGGGCGCCATTTTTATATGCGTAGTGTAATTAAACTTTTTTTTTTCTAAAATCTATACATTTTCCAGTTCAAAAAAAAAAAAAAAACAAAAAGTAAGTTTCTATCTTTATGTTTAAACAATATTAATTATTGCATATAAATATTAAAAATCTAATGACATCGTTTTACAATCGTCTTTAATAATAAAATAAATTTGGTGTCTCTAAAAAAAGCTTTATAATTTACAATACCGTAAAGCTTTTGAATATATTATGATTATTTATTAGTTGACAATGAAATTGGACACCGTTATAGTTACCGATAAAATATAGCTGCTATCCCCCAGATAAATTAATAACTTAAAACATGGGAATTAATGTTATTTTACTGGCGGATATCGAAGTGAAAAAAGTCGGTTTGAATTGATATTGAATCGCGTTGAAATATGAATTTTACTGCGTTGTTACGAGAGTAGGGTGTTTTTTTTTTTTTTAATTTCGAGCAACTCTGCGGACCACCCACAAATCCAGAAGGATGGAATTTCGTAAACGGATTACGTTATAGCGTCAAGAATGTGCCTTTTGAGGGTTTTAACTTTCAATTCCCATCCTCCTTCCATTTTTATGCTAATTTCACTGTTTGTTCGGAAGTAATATATTATAATATATACAGTATATATGGTATTCGGTTATTCATTGTTTACAACGAATATTTATACAGAATAGAAAATAGGCGGGGTAAATTTGACTTAAAACGATATAGTGACGGAGTTCTGCAGCTCACGAGTGTTTTTTGTTTTTCCCTACGGCAATAACTATGATTTTTATGTTACTAACAGAGGGGCTCGGGATACTATTATGTGCGCGATTCGTGCGCATTATAATCAAAAATAAAACTTAGCGACAATATTAGAAATTTTCGAAAAAACCAAACAGTTTAATTTATTTCGGTACGCATGTTAGGTGCTATACGAACAAATCGAAAACTATCGGCACATGGAAAACGGATGCCAATCGACCTCGGGAGTTGCGGGTGATTGTCGTTAAATATTCGTGATCCCTACTATAACCGATATATTATTATTATTACCTACTCCTAACGATAAATCGCGTTCGGCGTATCCGCGTACATAATGTTAAAATATAAAACGTACGATATTATGGGTTACGGCGCGACCAGCATCTGGAACGCGGACGACAATATCACGTTTCCCTTTAGAACATCAAACGTGATAATAACATTACCCTTTTTATATTACGTTATAATGAAATGCGAAAAGTTGTTTTTTTTTTTTTTTCGGCCGTTCCGCCCGTGCCCTTTTTACCGTGTCGTCTCGCGACCCGCGAGATTTGCGCTCGGGACGCGAGACAAATTATACGCACGCATTCCTGGCGTGTAACGTAATAAAACTGCCGCCGTTATAGCCAGCAGCTGTACGTTTAAAATATTCAATTACGTAAATATTCGAATGAAATTTGCGAACGGTGTATCGCAAGAACGAAATCCGTTTGAAAAAAATAATCAAAAAACACGCGGGACGATCGGCTCGGCTTCTGAACAACGCGAATATCTCGTGCCGTAATATTCCGTGACGGGTATTACCTACTGCATTAGGGCTCGGACTTGACGGGGAAAGGGGGGGGGGTGGCATTAAGGACATAAGGCTCGAGCCCCCAATTTGTTAGACGGCCCCGGGCAAAAAAAAATTCAATTCGGATTTCCTGTATACACTTAAGAAAAAAAAAATAGGTTTGAAAAAAAGCGTTTTACGACGTTTCAGTTGTACACGAGTCGTAATTATTATTGCATTATCTATTACACGATAAGTTTGAGTAGTCAATTTTTACGACCACTTAGAGACCACGAAATCTTCTTTGCCATGGTCTCCTTAAAGTTTAAATCCAGTCCTGCACTATACCCGCGTATCGTCCGTCAGGTTGCACGCCGAGCAGAACCCCTGAACGCCTTATTATTTTACTACCGTTAACTCTATGAATCGAATTATCAATACGCCGAATGCGTGCGAAGAGAAAAAAATAATTTGGCTTTTTTTAATTTTTTTTTTTTTTTTTTGCGGCATATTTTACGACTCGCGATCTCGCACCAGATTCTCGTTATTGTAATGTTATTTCACCCCGACCCCGGGACTGCGAAACGGTAGCGGCATAGCTGGGATTTTTTTCCTCCCCTGCGGGGCGGTCGGTGAAGCTGCAGCCTGACTGGTTTAACCGACCATCGATTTCAGATTCAGAATAATTATCCTCGCACCAAGACCTCTGGCGCATATTATGCGTACCGAGCTACGTCGAAAAACCTCGCGAAACGATTTATTATAAATACTCTCGGTTATGTTCCGGATAAAACGGCGGAATAAAATAGTTTTTTCTTGATGCACAGCAGTTAGACGGGTAACCGAAACACTCCGATGAATACGATAACACCGGAACTATATGTCAACAAAATATTTTTGTCACGGAACACCGCGGATTGCATCACGGTTTTTATGAAAACATTTTGTTTTCGCCGTAAGTATAGTGCTATACTGATAACTATATAGGTGTAATGGAAATGGCGCATATTGAATATTCAGTGAAATTTCCAAAGGTCTGTACCGTCCTCCCGCAGGACTAAAACATGCCCCCTTGAATACGCCGCCGTGCCGCGAGACGCCACATTTACACGGCGAGAACGATCCCCGTCACGAGGGATAAAACTGACGATTGTCTCGGGATATTATCCGTATAGCGTGAAATTCAAACGGGACGGTATAGTAGTTATGTTATTGTGTACATAATTAATGGAAGAGCATCCGCCGCCGATCTGCGGAGGAGAGGGCGAAAAGTAAATTACCTACAAAGCATTAGCCGCCGCAGGAGGATGGCGGTGTTGGCCTCGGGAAAGTGGCGAGGAAAAAGTAACCTCGTTAAGATGAGCGCGAGACGTGAAAAAAAGTTAGTTAAAAAAAAAAAAAAAAAAAGGCAAGCGAAAAACCCGTAGATATAATTTATTATTATTATTATTATTATAAACCTAACCTCGGGTGTCAATTAGTGAGTGTCGTCGTAGTCTCCCTCGTTATCATTATTGTATAATGCGTTTTAAGCCAGCGACCCCGGAGGCGCGAGCGTTCGCGTGTAACAACTGCCGCGGTCGCGGAGAAGAAAAATAATATCCAGATTAGAATTTTTTTTTTTTTTGTTTTTCTTATCGATAATTTTTCAATTATTTTATTTTTTGGTTTTTTTTTTTTTTTTTAAATGACAATCTATATTATTGTTATTATTACCTGGGTATACTCGGCGTGACACAGAGTCGCGTGCGTGCGAGTTTTAAATGCGGATAATAACCCCGGTCGGATGAACGACCGAGTTGAGCGATACGGACGTCCGGTGGGAGCGCGTCGACGACGATATAGTTGTACGCGAAAAAAAAAAAAAAAAAAAAAACCCGCGAGGACCCGCTGCGGCCGTGGCTTCGGCGACGGTAACGTTGGCGGCGTTGGCGGACGGACGGACGGACACGACACACGAGGCGCGCACCACGGTATCTCACGGCGCTGGACGCCGGACGACTGAAATCCGTCGTCTGCGTGCGTCGGCAAAGGCTCTGCCGAGAAAACGGCCACCGCGCCGCCAGCTCCCCGTAGTCGTCGCCGGCGCGGCGAGATTCTGCGGCGGAGGGACGCAAGCGCGACGACACGCACCCCCCGCCAAAAGTCCCGTCCGCGCCGTCCTCGGCGGGCCGTGACCACGAACTCCTACGATATTCTTCACCGTCCGCCGCGCGCGTCTCTCTCACTTTTTCCCGTCGCTCCGTCATTAACTTTCTCTCCCTCGGTCGAGGTATATCCCCGACTGCGGAATCGTCTCGAAAGGGGTTCTGTTGGAGGGGGGGCATCTTTCCCCGACCCCCGAAGAAAACATCGGCCCCGACGTGTTGGACTTCTCGTTTCGGTATAATCGCGAAACACTTCGTTATACCCGTTAACCCGACAAAATTATGTGACACCGGGGCCGGATAAAAGCCAAGTACAGTCCCCTAAACAGGGTCGTATGTTTACGGTATAATTATAATGTAAACTACTGATAATACAACAATAATTATTATTATTATTATTAGTGAACGGGGCCGTTTATAATATGGAATTCACGCCCGGCCAGCAGATGGCGCCGAATCCATACAATTATTATTACACGCATATAGTCGGCACATTATATTATATCTACCGACTATAGTTTTTGTACGATCGTCTAGGAAAAATGCTCACTTTATCAACAACGTTTTTTTTTTCTGTGGCGTTAGAAGGATAAAAGTAAACGAACACGATAACACGAACAAATTATTTTTATTTAATACATTTTAACATTAATGTTTAAAACATATATTACTAGTATTTTGTAAGTCAACGTCATATTTTCCCTTATCGTCTAAATCAATGATTATATTCGACATAGTTTTCGTTTTAAATCCTTAATAATATTATAAAATGATCAAACGTTCGACCTCTCATCCGAAACAGTGGATCGAATTGGTCAGTCATATTTTCGGGTGGAATAATGTGGAACCATGTAACATTACGATTAGAATTTAACGTAATCTATCTAATCTATAGTAACCATGTCCATAATATGCTACCTGTGACTTATAGGCCATACAATTATTTAAAGGCGATATGCCAACGACACCGTAAGTTCATAGGTATAAAAGATATATAATGTGCGAATAACATTGAAAAATCAACTGATACGTTGTAATCTTTAAAAAAGGGAAAAGATGAATTTAACGGCTAAATGTCTTCGATGATTAATGCACTACCTATATTACAAAGGCCAATCGGATAATATGGTTAGAGAATTTGAAATTGAGATTGTGAACTTGTCTCTACGTTACTATTCTATCATTTTAAAATTAAATTTAACTACTCAGTTATTGTGCTATTTATTATTTAATAATGTCGTATTCAATAAAAAAATTAACAAAAACAGACCGATTACAATCTGGAACCGACAAAAAGACACAGAACACGATATTATACACAATATTCAAAGGCAAAATTATTTAATTAATTATTCGAATACGAAATTCTTCTTTATTCATTTATTTTTCAATTGATTATTCTTATGTATTTTCGTTCGTTATTTCAATTTTTAACGATTAGTCGTTATTCATTATTCCAATTAATCATGTTTAATTCACATATTTCTGAAACAACTCGAAGTCCCATCTTTATTGAAACTGGTGTGCTCTGTATTTATAACATAATATTATTATATATCACTAGTGTTATTGTCATCCATTATGGTTTAGCCATCGGCTTAACCCTAGCTATGGACTTGTAATTTGCTCACATAGTTACAGGAATTCAGTGAAATTGTTGTTAATTATTATAAAGTCTGATGTACAAAACTTGACTGCAACAAAAATATACTGACATACCAAATTATTCGCAATTTATTGAATTAATTATTCTTAAGTAAAATTGTAAATGTGAAACTAAGGCGGTCTGTTACGTTTTCACGTCTAAACCGCTGAACCAATTTCAATGAATTTCGGTACAGAGATCGATGAGACCTTGGTGAAAAACATAGACTACTTATTGTTAGGATAAAATAGGGATAATAGGTTTTTAGGTATTTTTGGTACGGAAGTTAAATTAGTTTTGTTGAATTATGGATTTCCTCAGTAACACGGATGAAATGAAAAATATTTAAAACAAAAACATAAATAATAAACAGTAATGAAAATGCGTCTTAGGAATAAATAGTCTATCTGATTGACAGCCGGTCTATTATTTGCTTGAAAGAGGATGGGCTACCTTGGTAACATGGATGAAAAAGTTTGTGGGAGAAGGGTGATAAGTGATAAGTGAATACAAGTAAAACGTTATCTTTGAATCTTTGTATTTTTTGGTACAGTAACAACACTGCAGTACTATTGTGTCTTCCAAATGTTAACGTTATTATTGTGGATAATGTATAGTTTAATTATTGTGCTTTGTGGGTATCTATGGCTACGCGGATGAAAATAGTACGAAAAACTAAAAGACGTTTTTTTGTTTAATATACAGACAAAGCAAAACAGGGAAAAAGTAAAAAGAATAACAAATTGTCAAGGACAACTCCGGGCGCGGGACAGCTAGTTCAGAAGAATTGGTTTATTTACAAATAAAATTATTGAAAATAGTATTCTTCATTCGTTAAATAATCAATTATTCTTTCTTTTATTTTTTTATATTAATTTCTTTGATTTGATTTTGCCCAACTCTGGGACCACGTGCGACGTTGGAATAAATCCTTTATACAGTTGTAGCGATTCGAATCTCACGATACAAATTTATAATATTATTAATTATACTACATTTTAAATATTCATAATTTCCGGATGCTTTTATACATAATATCCTTTTCAGATACCGTTGCAGATTATATAGTTAGTTGAAAGCGGACGAACAAGATTGAAGACCTCGGAGCAACAATGAGATATTTTCGATGTATACGATTGTTCTAAAGGAACAAAAAAAAAACCTTAAAAAATAAAATCAAAAATTCTTTTTCAATATATTTAAACAAAAAATGTATTCTGATACAACTCCTACTTGTATCACCAATCCCTTGGTGATCGAAATCGAAATCTAATTTTTGAACATTCAAAGTCAAAAAATATAACTCGGAGATATTTTGTTGTTACGCCATAAAAAAATAATGTATTTACTTGAAATTTATAAAATAATGTATTCGATATAGAAAGAAAGGTTTAATTTCCTTTATGACTTTGTTTAAAAATATTTACTAAACAACTTCAGATTTGTAAATAAAATGAGTTTCATTCGTTGAAAAAAAAAAAAATATAATAATTTTTGTCGCTCTCGTTTTATAACCGTTTTATCTAATGGGTTATCGCGCTAATTTGATTATTTCTCGGAAAACGCTTTTTCGGTAAGTAATAAACGATGAAGTTTGATCGCACGTTGCTGAAAAAGAGGACGGCCGGTCGCGGAATATCCGACCGACGGTAATCGATTGAAAATATTATTTTTTCGAAATTCTCAACAGTTATTTACTCATCTAACCTTTGTTTTTTTTTTCCTCCGGGATCGCTTATTATTTTCGATTACGTTTCGACTGTGGTTTTGCGTAGATTGCATTCCTGCGACGACGTTCGTCATACTTTTCGCAACGCGTTTCACCCGGGCCGTTACGGCCGTCCGCGCCACGCGTGAATAATAATAATAACGGCGCTAATAATAAATCGTCTCCTCTCGTCAGATTTCCGTCAAGCGCGCGTCAAATCACGACGCGGCCCGGTCTACCGCGCACCCGAATAAATTGGACGGCGGCGACGACGAAAATAATAATAATATATTACCGTCCTCGGCGCGGCGCACGCGAGTCGTTTTCGACGGCGACAGCGCGTCGTCGTCGCCGCATCACGCCCGGAATCGGCGAGATATGATATCGACGGTGACGGCAATAGGATTTAAGCGACACGGTTACACTTTCGGATGTAGAAGAAATGCATCTTTCGTCAATTGTGCGCGCGCAAAAACAGCTGTGACCATTGTTTAACGAACAATTTGAATTTTAAGTTTGCCGTACAAACGATAATTTTTTATTTTGTCTTCTGAACTATTGGGTCGAAACGAAAATGAAAACTAATAAACAATGCGTATTAATATTTTAATATTAATAACGTATAAGTGAAAAAAAAAAAAAAAAAAAAAAGTATCCAATGAAAAAAATTCCCTATTCCAATCGAATAAAAGTTATTGCTGACCTAAAGAAAAAAAATGTAAAATCACAAATAAATGTTTTTTCATCTCTCCTGAAACCTATGAATTGTGTCCCTTAGACCCTTTTGCCGTGTCACCATCGATATAATAATAAGCAGGCGTACAGGCCCGGGGGTCCATATTAGTAAAGGGACTTGTTCTATTAAAATGGAATAAATGAGCAAATAAAAAAGGTCATCAAATATTTGATTCGAATCATAATATGGTCTTTGTGGGCCAATTTCTCGTGGACCCTAGGGACGTGGCCCCTGGCTCTCCCTTTATTCCGTCAAAAAGTCTAACGCGCATATTATATCGTACCGTACAGCCCAGAGCATAAACAATTTTTATCGGGTGGCACTTTGGTAGAATTTCATACCTGAAAAAAAGTGCATATTATGATGGGGGAAACCAAATCGTCATAACGGGACCGACACGAGTCATACTATCGGTATTGCAGTGTGCAAATAATAAAACATGAACGCATTAAATAGTGGCTGGCCTAGTCATAACTCGAAAGAACTATTACGAAGTCGACGATTTCCAAAGAAACGAATAACATAGTTAAAAATATGACGTGTACTATTATCGTTTTTACACATCATAATAATTCTATTCATATCGGAACGATTCCGGCGTGTATGGCATACGGTCCCGTTCCAATAGTTCTACGTTCATAATTTAATTGAATATTATTATTTCTTTTATGATGTACGACAAACTGTTCAGGAGCAAAAAAATAATACCGGCGATAGGATATTTTGTTGACAACGGTTAACACCAAATGGCAATTGCTCTGCTACAGGGAAAAATGTTCTTTTCATTTTTACGTATTTATCTTGTATAATAATTAATTTCATTCAAATAATTTTGGGTCGTTTTGAGAATGCCAGTGGCACTAATTAGTTATTGTTCCGTGGTGGCGCGATCATTCACCACTGGGTAGCATTAAATTATCACTGAGAGGTACCACGTACTGTGCACGCTAAAATATGCTCTGCAAAGTACCCGATGGGACTACCCGTCGACTCAATTTTTCCGGACGGTCCGATAACGACGGATTAAAAAAAAAAAAAAGCACGAAAGTCCACGGGCGGCCGTAGAACCGTTAGAGTCGAATTTCTCCCCCTCTCCCTCCAAATGTTTTCTATAAGCAACGACGTCCGTGCGGGTTATTTTTTCGCAATACAATAATAATATACGGCCGAACGTTGTATAATATGAAATCTACCAGTATTTAATCGCGGTATAGGTTTTCGTTGGATACGCTATATCTGCGCGCGTGGAAAACGGAGAGGTGGGCGCAACAGCAAGGCGTCTTTTGTTCTTTCGAAAATCACTTTTTCGCATGTTCCAATTAGAGAAAAAAAAAAATCTCCGTCGATCGGTGCAACAATAGAACAAATCAGATCGTTAAAATACGGAGATACAATAAGAAATATGGAAATTACTTCCTTCTTTTTTTTTTTTTCTTACAATAACAATACATCCTCACATTCATATAATAAATTGCTTTTATAAAACGTAAATAATATTTCGTTCCTCCGGATTATTTCACGTGCGTGGAGTTTCCCCCCCCCCTCCCTCTAAAAATAAAACCCATTTTGCGGCGTAAATACGGAGTCGCAAATTTCGAAACACGCGTTTTATATTGTTGCAAATAGGTTGCAAAATAATGGTATGGGTTTGGTTTAGATCGAACAAAGTCGGGGAGCCAACTTCGCGGACGTGATAATTTCAATAATATTTGGAGATGTTTGATTGTTGTTGTTGTGCCTACCTATTCAGCTGTTATTTCTATTTATCG
This sequence comes from Cinara cedri, assembly GCA_902439185.1. Classification (NCBI taxonomy): domain Eukaryota; kingdom Metazoa; phylum Arthropoda; class Insecta; order Hemiptera; family Aphididae; genus Cinara; species Cinara cedri. The sequence goes on from CABPRJ010000026.1 coordinate 331,320, forward strand.
TAAATTAATTTCATTGAGTATGCTATACCTATACATTTTAATATTCAAATAACATAATATTTTGTGTAACTGAAGTTTTTCAATTAATATTTAAGTATTACTTCGTCAACAGATTTGAAATAATTATTCGTCAACTTCACGTCACGCCTAAACGTCTCGAATACATTAGATGAATTTATTAACTGCCACCGTGCCTCGTTGAGCTGTCGCTGAAGTAGACTTGTTGCTCCTTTTGCTTTATTTTAACATCTCTATTTTGTCATCTTTCACAATCACTCGATACTTTAGGTATGGCCCCCCGTTACTAGTTCGATGAAATGTTTGTTATAGTTTATTGTTTCAATACTTACGGTAATGTAGGTATTTCTTTATAAATAATTATTTTAAAATTTGAAACACGTATGCAGCAAGTACTGAACTAACGCAATACGCTTATGTAGTGTGTAAGTATTAAAGAAAATTGCAGGTAGCATACTTAACCAGAAATATCGCGTAGGTATCATACTTAACGAGTACTAATGATTAATAACAAAATACTATCTTTAAAGGTGACACGGGAAAAAATGTTGAGCATTTACGGAGGTAACCATACAAAGTGTTTAAAAGAACTTATAAAGCAATGTGTTAGTAAAAATGTAGGGAATTTCGAAAAAAGTTTCAAACCAACATATATCAGACGAAAAATCCAAAATATTTTGGGAATCCATAATATTATGTACTGATAAATACTTTTTATAACTGTGGGGCACCCGACCTAATATGAAACTCGAAATTAACAATATCACTATTATTGTGTCACGTGTTTTTTGATTTATTTTCAAACGCTTTGTTTAGAGTAAAATAAATATTAGTCCTAAGTACAACCTAATAACGTAATATGTGTAGTGTGCTTCTAGAAAAAAAATTTTTTTTATAGTGGTTAATATAGATTTGTATTTAGTATTATTATTTTAATACTGATGATAACAATCTCTATACATAAAAACGAACGCATGTGTATTTGTGCTTTATGCGTTACTACACCAATACACCATTCATCCGATCGCCGTGAAACGTTGAGAAGTTATTGAGTACATTACCGCGAAGGTCTCTGGCACAATATATCCATGGAATTCTTCCACTGTCACTCACAAAAATCAGTTTTAAGGTACTTTTGGTATGAAGATAAATTTTTTTGTTTATGGGTTAACTTAGTAACACGGATGAAAAATAATAATTAATTCAACTAATAATACTAATAATAACTAACTATTCAACTAACTAACTAGTCAACTAATAACTAATAATAAATAATTAGTTGACTGGATTGTTATGGGTAAATCTTTATTCTTACTGACGCGGTCAAAACCAAAAAGTAATACGGGTAAAAATAACAAAAAAATATAAAAATTAATACGGGTGACACTGGGTGGGTCAGTGTAAATAATAATATCACTATTAATATTACAAAGCATGGTCAACATAATGTAAGACATTCATTATCTCGGAAAACATTAACTTTTTTCGGAATATGTTTTTTAGAAAAATTATCAATGTCGTATATCTATTTTTCTTTTGATCATCTTTATTTTAGGGAATGAAACCATTACCTACTTTTTTTTTTTTTTTTTT
>CABPRJ010000026.1:333211-461375 GCA_902439185.1 Cinara cedri
GCATGGTCAACATAATGTAAGACATTCATTATCTCGGAAAACATTAACTTTTTTCGGAATATGTTTTTTAGAAAAATTATCAATGTCGTATATCTATTTTTCTTTTGATCATCTTTATTTTAGGGAATGAAACCATTACCTACTTTTTTTTTTTTTTTTTTTATAGCAACCTATATTAAACATTTTTATAAACAGATGAAGTATTATTTTAAATCCATTTTTGTGTTGAGATTTTTAATTTCCGTCTACCCGTTGACGAGATATTTCAATTTAATTCAACTTTAAGTTTCAACGAACTGAGAGGTAGAACACTATTAAAACGCCACGTGTCTTGCCAATACAAATGATGCACCCTTACTCTCCCCTCGCTAAAATTTAAAAGTAAAATATCTCGTCAACTGGTTAACGGAAATTAAAAATGTCAATACCAAAATTGACTTAAATTAATACTAAATCTATTTTTAGTAATTTTCTATGTAGGTTGCCATTTGAAAATCAAAAGAAGATTGTGGTTTTATTCCCTAAGGGAAATGAAAGATTCTTAAATTTTCTGAACTCTAATATATAAATTCCGAAAAATTGAATATTTTCCTAAATAATGAGTGTCTTGTTAAGTAGATCTCCCGGTCAACCAAAACAACAATCATAATTTTGTTCTATAATGACTATAAGAACGAAAGGACATAATGGTGTATGCGTAAATAGAAGGCTTTAGGTCTTATCCCTCTCAAAAATGTCAATATCCCTCCCCTCAAACTAAGACTTTTATTTTTTTTTACCAATGTAAACTAATAAATAATAATACCGGAGTATTTATGTGTGTGTGTGTGATTTGAGTTACGTATTTCGTATATAATCGTAAATTATTTTAAGCATAATTATTATAGACTATGATTTAAATAGTAAGTTTGTAAACAGTTTTATTGTTTAGTTATATTATATTGTAATTAGGAAAAAGTGCAAAATTTGAAACCAAGCATAGTGAGTACAGATTTTTTAGGGATGTTTGCAGAAGTAAACAACCTATTGTTCTGGCCTTTAATCGGGTATGCAGCCTCTCTAAATTTCAAAATTTAAAATAGGCACAAATGGCGTTTGCGCCTAAACGGTGTTATACGGCTTAATAAATTCAATTTCTAACTGATAACAAGATGAGAATTTTCAATCCACTGTTTAATTCGAGAATCATATCGTTAACTATTAAATTGAGATTAGTGATCACTGCTATATCCGCGTCATATTAACGATCATGGTCTTGGTTACGGTGTTAACAGCGGTAAGATAATAGAAACAACAGTTACCGCGGCACAAACGTATACGACAAAGCCATGGGCTTCGAATTAAACGTTCGCCGTGTTGCTTTAACCGAAAACATAAGTGTAACATTATGGCAGTATTTTCATTAGGCAGTCGACAATAAATAATATTGTACAACTGTGATTTAAAAATACTATTATACAGTATGATTTACGTGTGATGGTGTTTTTTTTACTCGTTGACCGTTACATAAATTTAAGAAACAGGACATAGACATTTTTTTTTTTTTTAATTTTCAGAGAAAAAAAAAACAATAACAAAATAAAACGTTCGTGAAAATATATACACCGTAATGCAGGTATAATACCGGTATAATAAAGGTGGAAACGGGCTAAGCCTGCGGTCGAAAATCACGCGTATAACATACTGTAACCGCGGCCGGAACGTACCGGCGGGCGGAACGGGAGGGGGGGGGATTCCGACGAAATACACGGGAAAAAGCGATCGACATCGCGTGCGACGCCTATAGACGTTGCACTTTACTTATATACAGACATACATAGAGTCGTGTAAAGATGCCCGGACTCTTCCGAGGGATTAGCCGTGTTTCGGAAACGCTAATGAAGTTTTGATTAATCAACAATAACAATACGGTGAGCTACGGCGGCTTGTTAATGACGGCTCGAAGTATATGTAAATATGAGTACTGTAATAATATACTCACCGTACTTTCGTACACATACGTCTATAACATACCCATTTGTATGTACGTATATATTGGAGGCGTTACGTAAACAATTATAAAGTTGCGTTGTAGATTTTACCCCGAGCGTCGTTCAATATTAGTAATTGCCGCAATCTTTAGGTTTCCGACCTATTAAATATTGTTATGATTTCGCGTGTTTTTTCTTCGGCCTTTCCACTTCTGCAGGTGATCGATTAGCGGTGACTGTCCGTCATCGCTCGCCCCCCCCCGCAACCCGCCCCTCCCTCCGCCACTATTATGCTGCGGTTACAGTTACCAGTTACCGTTTAAAAAGGCGCCTACACTAGTGACGTAGTTACCGTGGTGTTATGGTAGGCGGGCGGGGGGGGAGCTGTATCTACTATCAGCTTCCTTCCCCCCAAAGGCACAGGACTCCGATAATTTGTCTGGTGTTGCTATAAGAATAATAAATGGTAAATAATTTATGAAAAGGGATGTATGAAGCGAAATTAACAATATTTCATTTTTTCCTTTTTTTAGGAATATGAGATAAAATTATATCCAATTTTATCAATTTGTATAATATGAAAATACTTTAAAAGTATAAAAACTTCTGGCTAGTAGAATGTTAACTATTAAGATATCACTGTTCTGGGTTAGGAAGTTTAGATTAGAAAGTCCTAATAGCTAGGAAGGTAGGTAATTTGATTGTGTGCACTGTTTGCAATGATTAAACATTGAAAACGAAAAAAACGATTCTGTCCAAAGTTGTACTAAATTTTTTAGTCATGTTGTTTTTACTTCGTAGCCAAGTTAACACAAAAATAAACAGAAATAAAACCTTACGCCCTCACACTCTCCTCTAATAGACATGACTATTTTTATTTTTAAATTTTAATATTTCGGCCCACCACTCCAACATTTTTGGGCTAGATTTATTATCAGTGCGTTTCGTAGTTTTTGGGATTTCAAACGAAAACGCACAATCAAAATTAATATCCTGCAAAAATCACTGGTATAATAATATATACTAATAAAACCTATATAACATGTTAATATTAGCAGTGCATTTTGGATTTTTGATTATTCGTTTGTGGATGAATCAATATACTTACGCATTCATATGAAAATAATCTAAAAATAAAGGTAATTCTTAACAGGTAGGTTATTCGCGACTTTATCAAAACGTATCCGTAAAAACACTTTTATCTTAGTAACATACTAACTAATATATCAATTAAAAATATTAATGTTTGAGTGCATTTAATATTCTCGTTCAAATTTATGCATGTAATTTAATTTCTATGTTACCAACGAAATATATTATTCATTAATTGTCTCACTTTTCACACTACCTATAAAACATATGAATACAATTACTTTAACTTCATTTCCTAAAACTATATTAAACAAACTTGTATACTAGGTATATTGATCTAACTTTAGAAACAAACTAATTAACACCTTAATAACTATGTCTACGGTGCACTTAATGGAAAAAAAGAAAATAATGTATTCTACCTGAAGAACTCATATAGTTGGTAAATAAATTTATTGATGTTTCTAAATACATTATAAAACTATATAAATTATGTTACACCGAGTCCAGACTAATATATGACCAAGAAGACATTGGTAGTATTCTGAATAAAGTGTTCTGAATACTGAATTCATAATATTTTTTAAGTATTCTGAATCTTTTAGAAACAGTTTTTTCGGTAGTATATATTCAATATTGTATTCCGAAAAGTTCTCGAGTGTATTCATTAGAAAAAAAAAACTACTTTTGGTCATTCTCGTTTTAGATAGTGTTTGTTTTACTGTAAGATGAGTACTTTATTTTCCCCTAGGAAAAAACTTTTTCGGTAAGTAAAATCGATTTTTTTTTTAGGCATTTCTCCAAAAGATGCGGGAAATCGGATATCGGTTATACCTTTTGTTTAATAATGTCTCAAACGAGAAACCAAGACAGTTGCGTACAATATTTATAGCCATCGCTTATCGATACAAATAATACAATATGTACGATTAATTGTTATTAGTTTAAAAATAATCATAATTATTGTAGTCAAATAAATGATAACAAACAATATCAAAACCCCGTCAAAAAATTAACTAAGCATTATATAAGTACCTAAAAATTCAGCTCTAAGATTAGTAATACTTACAACAAAGTTAAATATATATAATATGTAGTGTGTTTCAGAATTTTTTTTTTATCAGATGTTTTTCATCTAGTGATATTATGTTCTTTAGAGATTTATAATGTTCTCCAATTATTTTCAAATTTGTTAAGGTCGTCAAGACATAAAGACGATGGTCTTTATGAAAAAGTTGAATTTTTTTTGTTTTTATTTTTTATGTGGGTAAATAATAATTTTTATGGAGACATTATCAGATGAAAAACTATTAGAAGAAAAAATAAATGTATTAATATTTTTTTCATATGAAAAAAATCTAAACTTTACTATTCGTTTAGACCTTTAATGTAAATGTTTAGATAACTTTGATAAATAAACCATTTAAACCACTCTAAAATATATTTTTTGACGGTCAAAAATATTTTATATTTATTCTAAATTTAGTTTCCAAGATAATATAATAAGGTTATTCCTGTATATGAGTTACACTTGATATGACTTCAAATAAAATTATTTTGAAATTATATCCAAAATAATTTATGTTTACGTTTTCGGTTTATAAGTGAACTTTATTTGACAACAAAACATTTATTATTCTTGAATTATAAAATTCCGCTATCTTTTGCCTGGAATACTGTTCGTTTACGTTATTTTGCGCCAGCGTTGGATTAGAATATGGAAATGATGCAGTATCACCTATAATATTAATATATCATTCTTGACTGTTAATTTATCTTTATTTTAATTGTACTTGTATATATGAAAATTTAGTGTTTTTGGAAAGTTGAGAGTGGAAGGATTTCACTCATTATGAAAAAGTATAAATAAACAAATCAAATTTTAAAAATGTTATAGAAAAAAAAGGTTTTCAAATGTTTTAGTTACTCAAATAAACCTCGGGTGATTTGAAAAATCAAAGTAAATAGTGATTTCGTTTTTAAAAATGAGCGAGACGAAAAAAATTAACGATAGTTTAATAATTTAAAGCGATTTGTCTCTTAAATTTTTAAAAAATGAATGCCAAAAAAAAAAAAAAAAACACTTTCCGATATAATGAGAGTCTTACGTTGTATATTGATCACGCTGCATACAAATGTTAAATCTTTTTAAGCTTTTTTAAATCGTGATGATTCACATAATAATCGTGTGTCGCTTAAAAATTGAAATAGCAAAAGACCATATATGGTTGCAAGGATAATGTTCTTAGGACACACGATCAATTCACTCTGATATTAATACTAACAGCGCAAAGCCGGTGCCTGCAATGCTCAAATTTGATGTTTCGTGCATTTGTAAGGCGGAAAAGCACTTGCGGATATCACGTCCTCTTAACGAAACGAAAAACAACAAAAACACGCGTATCGGGCACCCTTCAAGATAATCATTTTCTCCCAGTGTCCCAAAAACGTCTATAGAATGTTGTATTTTGAAAATGTATGAATAACCAAGCGCGCACAATGGAAAATGCATTACATTTAATGGCTATCCGGAACACAACTATGTATACGTATACCTAGCGTACGATTTAATCTACTATTGTTATTTATTATTATTCGGATGGGTCCTATAGTGTACTATTATCAATAGAGTCGATACGCGGCGTATTATATGATATCAGTGTATCGTGTTTCAATACGGAATGGCGTAATATTATTTTAATACACATAATGATACGGCACAATGTAATATACTTTCGAGTGGATAGTTGCAATACAGTCGGCGCGGCTCAATACCATTTAAATAATTTAATTTAGGAATTCGATATTGTCGAAAAACATACGGTTATACGATATTATAAATTACAACGCTACTCAAATGGTTACGACTATCGGGTTTAGAACAATTGCGTTTTGGATAGGTGTTTTTATGTAGAGTTTTCGGTTTCGTTTGATTTCGTACCGACCACTTTCGGTAGCTTTTACACGTCAAATTTCACCCTCGTGTACGAATAGAATGCATATTGTTTTTACTCGCAGTAATACTCGCAGTAAACTTACGAGTATCGAATTATTAATTTAATTTATTACGTAATATTCTGTAAAACGTATTCCATGTTTTGTAGTTAATATTTAAACAATTTGTATCAGTTAAAAGAGCTTATACTGCTGGCGGCAAGGCCATCACTGCAGTCGAAACTCCGGGGTAGCAAAATTATCTACAAACAATAAATTTGCATTCTGTTTATATTTCGAAAGTGAAAACATTTCTCATTAATCCTATAATAATATGTAATATTTAACACGCAGATACAGCTAATTTCATGCCATCACAATATTTCCAATATTTAAAATCAAACTATGGACTCGAAACGTAGTGTGGAATCTATTATTTTTACTATGATGTGATTTTTACTTTTTTTTTTTAAAAAATGACTGTGCCTGGAAGCAACCTTTCTACCAGAAATCTTGATCCAATGTATCAAGTGAACATCAATACAAGTACCTACCTACTGGTATACCTATTCTTTTATAAATATTGGTTTATTGCGTTCTTATTAAAAAACGATTCAAACTGTTACTATAGATACTAAATACCGACCTTACGATTTGTAATTTAGACATTTATTTCAATTTAATTTGATTATTTTTTTTTTCTTACAAAGAAGAATAATTTTATTGTAGAAAAAAAAACATTTAAAGGTTATATCGTTTTATATAATAGGTATAAATACATTATTTTGTATTTTTAAACTTGTTAATTTTTTTTTTACATGTTGGCTCAAAATAACAATAATAAAAAACTGTCGTGATTTTAAAAATGTACATTTACAAATAAAACTTAGTACGACTTCATTCAATGCTTCAAATTTATTCGATATTTGTTGTCAGCAAAAATTGCGTCGTTAACTGTTACTTTATCTTTGTGTATGTAAAATTAATCAAAATTACTTAGTTTCGTTTAGTCTATTTATGCAATTTTATAGAAGCAACCCACACTTAAATAAAACAATCAACGATATCACATAGTATATTATTTTGAATACGTCAACAATCCAAAATTGTTTCAACAATGAAGTTTGACTTCCCACTTCACAACTTTCAACTGTTAAAACGAACCATTTATCTATTGAATAGTAAATATCCATTATGTATAGTTAGTATATTTTCAAAATTCAGGTTCTTTTTAAAATTATTGAAAATAGTGGTACAGTTATTATCTAAATGTTCGCGTTTTTTTTATTTTTTGCAGTTCAGAATTAAACAATACAATAATCTATACTGAACAAATGTACTCGAGATGTCCGTATGCAGTTTTTTTAGAGGATCGTATAATACGAAGATAACGCGAGGTTTCGATAAAAATATGCAATAATGGACAAATGGTTCGGGCTAGCTTTCATAAAATGATAATAATATAAAAATGTATGTATGTGCAAAAAAATGATACCAAATAAACTAAAAAAAAAAAATGAAAATCAAACAAAAATTCAGGGCGAAATTCCGCCGTCAAAATGATAATAATATAATTTGCTTGCATATCACGTTCATTGCTCAAACATTTCTAACACAAATATGTAAAGTTAAAATTTATTTGCAAATATATTGCACGCTTGTTACGTAGGTACGCGCAGCATATTATTAGTCCTTTGTAATCATTTTACAAAGAGACGTTGTATAGATATTGTATAGATACCTAATAAATCGCTGTAAATATTTGAGTATTTCATGTTTCGTGGTTATATAAACATTGTTTATTTATGACCTATATTTTGTTTGTAACTAATAGATATTATCGAAAATTGTGTTTATTATTTTTGTTGCTTGATGGGGGCTAAAATTATCCAAATAACACCGTATAAATTATTAAAAACCACAACTGTTACAAGCAAAAAAAAAAAAAAACGGACACAAATCATATAGTAAAAACTACAACTAACACATTTCTCCCTAGGCTCAAAATCTAAAAAATCAAACACTGAGCAGTATAGTTTAGTAGTGATTAATGAAATATATCAATACAATAATAATGTAAAAAATAAAACAATATAACAATAATTATAATAAAATGATATTAAAAAAATCTGTCTTACGTAATGGGGACGGGGCAGCCACTGCTATAGGTGATTTAATGTATATCTGTAAGTAACGATAAAACATTACTTACGAAAAAACGATTCTGAGTTCAGTTCATTGGATAGTGATAATTTTACAACAATATATATGTCATATTATGGAAAAGTAATTACATAGGCATTATGTATTTTTTTTAATAATATTTGGTTAATATTGTTCTAATTTTCCCATTTTTCCTCCGTTTTATTTTTCGGTTTGTGTGATTTGATGAGAAAGCCAAAAATAACTTTCTTAAAGTACCTTCACAGCCCAATTTCTTTTCAGAAAAAGTGATTCATTGTAATATAGAGCAAGGTGGAAAAGTTGCACACAAAAAAAAAAAAAAAACATTTTTTTAAAACTAAGCTTCTTCGCTCCCCTCAGAATTTAAAATATAAAATTAAAACTTATATAATGTGTACATTCTTATAAAAATATAATATTGAAACAGTTAAATAAAATATTGCAGACTCCTATGAACTGCAGCAAGTTATCCAAGTAAATGAATATTTTGGTACAACGGCTTATAATATAATAATCTGTGTATGCAGACGTAGGTACAACGTGCGTATACCGAATATGAGTGTGAACAAATTACAATTTATTGGATGAAAAACAAAAACTTGTAGTATAATAAAATGTATATGCGTAACTAAAAAACAACAATTTAATATTAATGCGACAATAATTCAATTAAACGTGATTATTATTAGTGTTATTATTTTAGAGGCCACTTTACTGTAAAATTTACTAGATAGGATATGATTATGGTATTAATACTCAAAACTTTATACTTTATACTCGTATTGTAGAATATACAACTTGGAACTTTAGAAAGGTAGGAAATAGCAGGTATGACGAGAAGGAACCTTAGAAGAAAGCTGTGAAATTAAAGAAGGTGAATTAGTTTTACCAGACAGAAGATTAGAGAGGAAAAGGAGGTTAAAAAAGTGTCTGCGGTCAGATAGGTTAGATAGGTGTAATTTCAGGTGAATGGGGAAGTAATTATGAGGAGGATGAGGGGATATTGAAACGGGTGGCGACTAAAGCGAGAAACTTACGTTCGAAACGTATATCACTTTTTTCGAGATTAGCATTAGGGAAAAAGTCGCCATAATAGTTCCATTATACACTACTTGTAAAATCTCGCGTGTTCCCACTTTAATACATAGTCTTATCTAAGATGATTTCGTTTGGATTCTAAAATGCAATCCGAAAAATTGTTGCAAATAAAAGCCGTTTTTGAATAGTATTTCTATTTTCGAAATACCAAATACTAATTTCAACAATTAGAAATGTTATTAATTTATAACTCAAAAACGATTTATCAATAAATTTCCGTGATTATTACGAATGCCATTATAAGATGACATTAGTTTATTAGTTTGTATAATATAATATATCAGTATATGTTCATAAAAAAAAAAAAATAACCCCATAAATAAAAATGTCATAGGCCCAGGCAAAATCCACTTGCCACCGATCTTGTATTTTACTTCCCACGATGTTCGAGTGCGGGAAAGGTTGAATTGTTAATTATATTTTTTTTGATATAAGATTTTAGAAGATTAAATAGAGTGCAATCTTTTTTTAACCCTTTTGCAGGTAAAACGGTAAACGGGTGCAATCGTGTTGTGATTTAGCAGGTAAAAAGGTAAAACGGGCGCATTCGTGTTGCACCGCTCTGTGCTATCGTCTGGAACCGCTGAGCATATTTTTACTTAATATTACACACGTAAAATCGACACGCACCCTATTTTCGTCTAATATATCATAAGTTCAACACTGGTGCAAAATGTTTATACAATTCGAGTACTCTATCTCACGCATTTGAAGAAAATCCCACTAATAAATATCACTTAATTACAGTGTTAAACGTCCAAATGATTACCGAAAAAATGATCCGGAAATTGGCAAAATATTACAAAGTATTAATATTTGTCACCCCTATTACATATTAAACTAATAATAAACACGGTTGTTATCTTCACTCTTTTGAAGTCTGTTGTTTTGAGTTAACCTTTAAGCAATTTACACGAAAACTTTTAGAAGACAATTTAGTTTCAATACATTTTATTGGCTAATGACAATATTATTATACTATTTCGGTATTTCAAAAGGCTCTCGGTCGTTTACTAATAATAAAATATGACCTAAATGACAATTTTAATTAACTACTGACGCAGTTAGCAGTTATCAAAGTCAGGCTAAGTAAATTGTATAATGCACTTCATTCCGATTAATTGATGAAACTTCTGATTATCTTTTGAGTTTGTTTAAGTGCGTTTTGTAACTTTAAGACGGTTTTTCTTTTTTCAAAAATATTGTTTATTCTAAATTCAAAATCAAAAAAAAACTAATTCAATATTCTGACATCACATGATATTTATTTGTTTTGTATAGCTACCTACAGTTACTTGAATAATTTAAACTTTATACAATTGTAAATCGGACTAAGATTACGCGAAGTAAAGTTTGAAATCCGGGTATCTTAAATGGACTTATTTAGCAATCGAGCAAAATTTCTATTTTTTGATCTATATAACTCAATAATATATATTCTACTTCCTACTGTTCCACATTTTTATCATATCTTTGAACAATAAACACTTATGGCTTTCATTCAGAAAAGGATGACGGATTCTAGATTAAATAACAGAGCTTTAAAGAAATATATAACGGAGAGAAATATTTATATTTATATTTATTTATAAATGACCGGTGAGCATTGAGTACAGAAGGGATACATATATGCAATGATTAAAATTATTTTCGTACACACTGTAAAGACAAATAACAAGGCATAACTAAAATAAGTCAAGTATGGCAATATTTAATACTATGAACTATGAAATTACAAGAATAGAACTAAGAACTATAGAACACAATTATTTTTCAAACAATGTTTCATCTCCAAGAGAGAATAAAATAAAAAAAATTATTAGATTTATTACCTAGTTTATAGATTGAGATAGACATCAGTCGTTTAACAAATTTTATAATTGAAAAATAAAATACATAAACAAATGAATTACCGTCACTCGGATAGGTAATTTCTCTTTGACCATCATTATTCTTAAATATTCCGTAAGTGTTGTGACAGCGTGTTTGGTTGCACCATAGATGGCAATTCTTTGAAATTGGCTGTAAATCTGATGACCGGTTATACTATACAGACATTTCAATAATTATGATATGATAAATAGTGTTCAATCGAATTTTAACCTCAATTTTCTTTATAGTTAAAATGGAAAATCTTTAAATTTGTGGTCATTAATTTATACGTACTATACGCATGAGAGTTATAATATTATTAATTTAAAAAGTGTAACAGAGCAAAACGTTACATATACGGAAAGAGTCTTTTCAAAGCTAGTAATATTATTTGTTAACAGAAAACAAATTCGACGAGGAGAAAAAAAACACAACCTAGGATTCAGCCACGACAGATTAGGATAAGGTTTTTTCACGTCAATACTGTTCTCCACCCGCTACGACAAAGCATATGTATATCGGCAAAACTACTTCCATTTTTTCTTCGACCAAATCAATGTAAACCTTATATGCTGGATTATCAACTTCCGAGTATCAGTGACCACCATAAACCAACCAAGAAACCCGATTCATAAAATCGCAACAACTGCCATCGCATGACAATCGGAACCGACCAGTCCTTATTAGGATTAAACACCAGAACTGCCCCGACCAAATAGCGATCAAGTAGCCGTGAGATTCGGCACAAATAAGCGACGAACCAACGGTTAAGGCGACCACAAATTAACCGATGAATTGGCTTACGCTGTACACTAACTTTGCGTAGAGGTTTTATCAAAACCCTTCAGGAATAAAACCGAGGAATAATTCATCCGAGTGAATGAGACAAACCACGAAAATATGACCACCCTGCGCCCGTTATTTCATTTTAACTTCCGGCAGCAAACAGGAACTATTGACTCCTCCGAACTCCGAGCTGCGCTATCAGCCTCGAGGTAAGAGTTGTTGTATACGTCTCCATGCATTCTCTAACGTCAACTCCGTAACTACGGTACGACTGAACAGAAATTACACTTTAGCACATAAACTCCGAAACACGGCACCAGCAAATACATTACGTTCCACCCTTTTCTTCTCACATAAAATACGGTAAGTATGACATACGTCCGTTATTCCAATAGATATTAAGATTTATTTTTATATCCGTGATTATCTATAAGATACCAATTTATAAATAATTTCCCTTTTTAATTTTTTACAATCCGATTTTACTCACAACAAGGCCCCCCCCATTTTTGTAAGCTCCGAAGAATATCTTTAAAATATGTTTTAAAAGACTGTTGAAGACAAATCTGTATGCCGATAAAACAAGATTTAATAATAGATTGGACATTTAATACCTATTTGTGTTTTTAACGTGACCGTTAATTTTCGAATCCTTCATAATAGTAATTGCCTCTCTACAACAAATATTGAGCCCTATAACGTTCGTGTCAAACAATAGTTTCCAGTCGTCTGTTTTTCCTGCAACAGAAATACGATATACTTAAACTAAACATAATTAATTAGTTTTAGTGTTTTGATATAACTCAAATAATTTATCTAGGGAATCGGTAATCTTTAAAACCACAGCGTTGTTCACTTATACGTCTACGGATTTTAGTGGTTTTTTTACCCAAGCAAAAGCTTCCAAAATGTTTTCTTCGGAACATAAATCGACTTTGACGTAATAAAACTTACCCGTTTTTTTTTTTTTGTAACTGATTTTTTAATTGCTACAAAACAAATAAGTATCAAAATAATATTAAATACGTAAATACGGACTAAAAATAAACAAACAGGTTAAACTAAACAAAGTGGGCCATTGTTTTAGGTGAGGTGTTGGGAAAGTAGGATATAGAGGAAAATGCATGTATATCTGTATGCAACGATTAATTATTTCTAATAATACGTTCTAATTATAATTTAATTGATTTATAGCTAATTATACGTTCTTATTATAATTTAATTGATTTATAGCTAATTGTACGTTCTAATTATAATTTAATTGATTTATTGAATAATTATACATTTTAATTGGATTCATTTGAAATAGTCATGGCTGTGTCAAGTATTTATAACATTATGATCTCATAATACTATTAGAATACCCGCAATCGCCTTTTAATTTCATATTTTAAAATAAGAAAAATTAAAATAATTTTAATAATAATTATGTTTAATTGAATAGTAATTATTGAACGGAAATTCTATTACAAAGACACTATGCAACCGGCTAAGCTGAAATTCATTAGGAAATAATTATATTTTTTCCGTTAATCATCCTTAATTTTTCTAAAACACAACATTGAACTATATTAAAAGCTCAACAACAAAATATTTTGGTATAGACAACCCGTGTGCTAGAACCTCCACTGAACTAAATAGTACGTATACGTATAAAATATTTAATAATTTAACTAAAATGTCAACACTTAAATTATATGGAGTAATTCAAAAAATAATAAATTGATAAGTTAGAATATAATTATAATTGTAATTTGATTTTTATAAATCTTGCCTGAAGTTTATTTTCTCTTCTCGCGAATCCCACGACGATCATTCATTTTCCAATCAATTGTTTGCAAGTCTCTTCGCCTATACCACAAGAAGCGCCCGTAACTACAGCTACCTTTCCATTTGTCCATTTTTTGAAAAACGAGTTAATCAGCTAGAATATTACGAGTACAATGATATGAAAATTATAAATAATTTTGTCGAGAGTAACATAAGTGACTAGGTCGCCGTTATAGTTTCATTGTACTCTACTTGTAAGATCCCGTGTTTTCACCTTAATAGATAATCTTATCTAGAATGATATATTATAGATTCTCAAATGTAATACGAAGAGAAAATATTCTATACATCAGAGCATGATTTCTAGTAGAAAAGTTCTTTACAGACAGAAAAAAAAATAAACTCGACACAGGAAAATCAATAAATAAATCCCTTGCTTTAAACTTGGAATCTAAAATTACGAGTCATTAAACACTTGGTGTTCTATTCATATAGTAACGAAAAAACGATGTCAAGCATAAATGGCGAAAAATCATTTATAGTATAAGTGGGTAAATGTTGTTATCTTTATTTTTTAAGTACATTTGATTTATTCATTTGTTGTCAGTTGTCAATGTTTATGTTCAATTATTTTGAATCCATATTTTGTTTGTAACTAACAGATCTGATCGACAATTTTGTTTATTATTTTTGTTGATAGTGGCTAAAATTATCCGAATAACACTGTATAACTTGAGAATTACGAACCGTTACTGTTCAATTTTCACCAAAATTTCTGTTCAGATATTAGTTTACAGACACAAATCGTGTAGTAAAATTATAACTAACACATTTCACAGTAGGACCAAAATCTATTAAATCAAATACTGGGTAGTATTGTTTAGTATTGATTAGTTTGTGATATCGATAAAAAAATAAAAAACAATATAATATTATAATTGTAATGAAATGATATTAAAATATAAAAATAACATTTATGAATTGAAAAGAAAAAAAAAATAATATTTATAAATTAAATATTTTTAGTACAGTGGCGCATTATATAATAATACGTATATGCAGACCTCAATTTCAAGAATAAAATGGGTATGTTGACTAAAATCGGTATAACAAAAAACCACAGTAGACTAGATGAAATACGAAACGAATACAATTGAAATAAAAGAATGTGAGTAGAAAAAAAGAAGCTATACACTGCATCGTCCTTATATCCTATAAGTTTTTTCCCAATTATCAAGATCACCGTAATCAATATTGTACAATATTTTTTATATTTTAAGAGATAATTTGATAAAACAAAAAAAAAAACGAATCGAGTACACTAAGATTTACCATCGCGTAGGATTGCGTAACATTGCGCAAAAAATATTTAAGTCGCTAGAAAATCCCAAATAATAGCTATAAATCCTACAATAATGATCACGAATGATTAAAGGAAAAATACTTGATAAATATCGACGATGTCGGAATTCTGCAGGAACACTGCGTAATACGACTAAACGTCTATCGAAATTCGATGTATACGAATGTTTGTAGTTGTAACTTTGAAGAAACGTCATTCTTATAGTCTGTATACATAATAATAGTTGTTTGTGCGTGCTATATCGCGTGTATTATTATAACAAGGGTAGGTGGGTAGGTAAGGTACCTGCCCATATATAGGTAATAATAAGTACAAATACGTACCTACACCTACTTTGTACACGTGCAATCGTAAAAACGTCATTATACATGCATTATTATGGGTTCCGGAAAAGCGTGAACACATCGTTTTATTTGCCCACGTGCATAATCTAGCGAGCTGTCGCAATTTTCACGGAAAACATAAAAACCGTCGCCGAGCGTTGTTGTGTATAGGTACACCATATGTGTATTACAAGCCATCTCACCCGGCGTTTCCCGTACCAAAAGTGATAATAGACAAATTATCAATATGCTATTGCGGCCCTTACACGGACTACCTTAATATTTATTCGTTTTAACTTTTTCTAATTCCGTCCAGATTTACCAAGGTAGTAAAAGTATTTAGAATTTCGTTCCGAAAATACCGAAAACACTGTGTCAGTCTCTACTTTAGGAGCTTAATATGGGGCAGGGGGAAAAGCCTATATGTTATTCCTAGTCTAGAACTAGGTACACAATAATATATGCAACGTAGTTTCAGCTCAATCCGATTAATGATGTGCATGAGAAGTGATGACAAACGTACATCCATATTTCTAAACAAACCTTCACATTTATAATAGGATAGGATGTGTATTATAAATACAGCAGTGGATTCTCGTTCTGAATCCACCCCCGTGTATGTATACAGTGTGATTCATTTAACGTAAAATTTTCATTATTTAGATAAGTATTGATTTTTTTCAAAACAATGTTTTTTTTTTTTTTTTTTTGCCAATAAAAGAAATTTAACAGCTTTAAAATGTTAGATTACTGTTACTTTTTGTCCCCCTTATTTTAGATTCCGAGTGGAGCGAAAAAACTTATGGTTTTACAAAGATGTTTATTTTTTTTTTGTTCGATCTTGCTCCAATTATTAGTACCTTTTCTGAAAGAAAATCGGTATGTGAAGGTATTTTTGGGAGTCAATTTTTGATTTTCTCATCAAATGCGAAAAACCAAAAAAAAAAAATATTAAAGAAAAACGGGAAAATGTACGAAATATATTAGTGTATTATTTTTCTGTGCACAATTTTTCTACCGGCAATTGTGCTCCAATTATCATAGCAATTTTAGCAATTTTTCTAAAAGAAAATTTCAACGAGAAAGTATATTAAAGTGGTCGTTTATTTATTTTCTCAAGAGTGTTCCCAGCAAATCTGTAAAACCAAGAAAAACATAGGAAAACCGGGGAAATCGGTACAACATATTAAACAAATTTTATAAAGTCTATTAAATTATTTTATTATAATATATTATTGACAAATTATCACTATCAACTGAACTTCGCTCAGAATTATTTTTTCATAAGCAATGGTTTAACGTTACTTACAGGTTTACATAAAAATACCTATAACAGTGGCTGCACTCGTCATAATTATCCTAAGACCAATTTTCAAGAGTGAAACGACTATGTATTTTTGATTTGAAAATGACAACGAATACCTATTAATAATCCCATAGCTAAATGGAGGATTAATTTAAATACATTTTGGTGTTCAAATTTTTGATTCCCGTCAACACGTTGACTAGATATTGTACTTTTACATTTAGGTAGGATCAAAGTAGATAATTCAATGCTATTCAAACGCCGCATATCGTACCACAATACAAATTCATTATTAACCAATACTCTGTTTAGTTAGTATAGAGTACATGTTACCTGTATATCTAAAAGGTACGATAATTCGTAAACAAATATCGATTGTGTACAGAATATGTCGTATCAGATATTCGCCAATAGATATGTGCGCGGTCTGACTGCAGGCTGTTTGTGCGGCTGTTACTTTTAAGAGCACTTTGCGCAGTGCGCACAATTATTGCCCGAAGGACAACTCGATATCACACACGAATTTTAAACGAAATAATGATTACGATAAAAACGTTTTTCCAAATACATACTTACATTAGATGGTATATTGAAAAATATAAACCTAACCTTTGTTTGTAACTAAACATAATAATTTCACAAAAAACAGCAGGCATCAGAAAAAAAAAAATTTTGAAAAAAATCTAAACACGATGAAACATTGTTAAGTAATAAAAACAGGTATTTTCGGTATTCGGTTAAACATATTTAGAAATATCGTGATTTTACGATTTCTGTCAAAATTTAAAATTCAAACATTTATAAAAATTATATATTTTAATAATTTATTTAACTCATCAAGTGCATTTCGACTTCAAACTAGTTTTCTACCGAAAATCTTAATCCGTTCATTACAATTACACCTTACGGTGATAACCACCCCGTGTTTTTGATTTTTTTTATTTTTTTTGTGGAAAGAAAACAACTCCAACAGGTGCAATGAAGTTTAATATTTCATTATGAAACTCATAACCACAAAAACTTAATTTAAAAAAATTGTAAAAAATTAGTCTTATTCAAACCCTAATTATAGCGTTTAGAATCATAATTTAAAAATTCAAGTCCGATGCGCCCTGTAAGAAAAATCTTCATCTTTCTGAAAAAAAAAAATGACTTGAAGTGGGCCATGCTATAAAGTAGCAGAGTTAACCCTAGTTTTACCATGGTTGTTGCAAAAAATAGGCCGTATACCTGCAATCCCCTTAATGAAAATAATCCAAATCTCGGTATTTCAAAACATGCTTGACCAAATATCACTCAGAAAAATTTTCGCAATAAATTATCGTCGAGTATAGAGATATTAATTGAATTGTTCAACTTCCCGTATATTATTATAGTAGTACAAATACAATTCAACATCAGTTGCATTTCCTTTTATCTTGCATAGGTAATCATTTAAGTGAGATTCTTCAAATATGGTCAAATTTCATTTTTAAAAAATGAACTTTGTTTATTTATCCATATCGTCTGCTGTTATAATTGATATCCACTATTTTTATGTCTATAGGCAGTGGGGCGAAGAGGAATATACAAGATGTTCCACGATGATACACATAAATATTTCAAAAAAAAGGAATGTTTTAGTAAAAAAAATATACTAAGAAATATTGTAATTGATATATTCATTCGACAACCTGTATCTTCTAATATACCTATAAATATACCACTAATATTAATGATAATTGATAATAATATGTGATTATACTATAAATGCTGTGTGTTGTAAAATGTGTGCATTCAAGGATGTGAGCATGTATACGTTACACGTTATGAACAGTGTAAAATAATTTGGGTCAATTGGTTATTGACACCACCCCTCCCCATCCGTCGTTTTTTCTTTCCCTTTTTTGGGGAATACTGCTGATTCGCGTATATCTCCTGGCCCATATCGTCGAGAAAACGCTATTGCGGCCTCGCATTCGGATCACACACACATAAAAAGAGATTTTTATATTATATTAGTATCTTCATATTATACGAACCACATATAAACTATACATTATTATACGAGTATACACTGTTTATTTCAAACGGGAATTCGCTTCACTTATTTTCGATCAACTTGTTTATTGAACCGACGCAACTGATGTAGGTATATGTTCAAAGGCTAAAGGTTTCGTTAAAAAGATACACCTACCCGTAATTCAGAAATAATGATTTTTAACAGCTCCGGGTTAGTATTTGATGATAACATATTTGAATTATTATTACGTATATCAGTGTTTTTCAACCTATGGGTCGCGATTAAAGAAAAATATTTTGATTATAATATAATAAAATAGAAAAAAAAGAGCTGATACTGAGGATGGGAGCGGCCACTGTTGTAGGAGAGAAATTAGGAAGGTAGAATATATAAGATTATTTCATTTATATTTGTAAGTAACGATAAACTATTGCTGGACGAATGACAATTCCGAGCGCAGTTCAGTAATACATAATTTGAATTATCGTAATTTTTTTTACGATTTTCGTTATAATTTGATTTCAAAACGCTTATTAAAAAAATAAAAGTCGTCCGATCATTTTGAAAATTTTACCACATCTAGCTAAGTCCGATGAAAAGATTTGTACCAAGTTTCAACTCTCTACGTGTATTCATAACCGAATTCCAGCAAAAAAAAACTCATACAAATTAATATTCCTTAAAAGCTCAAAAGTGATTTAAAAATTTTGGTGATGATACCGTAAGAAAGTAAATCAAAAAGGCAACAGAATAGGTATCTTCTGATTTCTGATTTTTCGATTAAATCATTTTTTCTGGTAGAAAACGTCGTCCATGTTTTTGTAAAATAATGAAATCATGAAATTGTACGTTTTCCTACGTTTTTTTTCCACTTAAGTGCTTTTATTAAAAAAATGACGTCGAAAATCAAAAATATTACCTCTTTAAAGTACAATTTTGAGCTTTTAGAAAAGTTGCTACATTTATAAATCGGAGCAAGTTTACTAGGAAAAAACGTGTCCACAGACTAGAAGAAAGAAAAAAAATAAAAAATAAAACGTCTTAGTAAATCCAATAGCTCCCTCGCTACGCTCGGAATCTAAAAATATTGGTAAGAATAATAAGAAAATAAGAAAAATAAAATAAAAAAAATAAAATAAGAAAAATAAAATATTATAATATGAAAAATAAATTCAAAAACTTGTATTATTTTTTTTACGACTGTGTGAAATTTCATGTCTTATCGGTCAATACGTTAATCGCTACTAAGGCTTATGCCGTGTTCCGTGCTTCTTATTGATGTCATCGAGTGAAATTCTGCAAGAATATGTTTGCGTGCTGCCTTATTAAATTTATATAGTCCGAAGAATGTCGTAAATTAAAGAAAATAAATAAAAATTATCTTAGATAATAGAAATAGCAGAGTAGTGTTCAATAACAAAAAATAAATAATAAAAATAACAATAACAAAAAAAACTTAAACGGCTGATAATGGGTATAGGCATCAGTAAATCACTGTGAACCAACAACAATTCTTAAAGTGTGGAGCTGGCAGATAAATATTTTTTTTGCTACGTTAAAATCAAATGTTTTTGTTTCTTTAGTTCTAGACAACAAAATAAATAACAACTATTCGTGAATTTTACGAACATTTTTAAAATATGAACTTTATACACTTATAAATAAAAAAGATACAAATATACTTCGCACGATGTGTGGGCTACTGTTAAGAAGTTGGGAAGGTAGAGGAGAATTTAATGCAGACTTATCTGTAGGAACGGTTAATCTTTGATAACGAAAAACAATTCTGAACGGAGATTGGCTATACGTGTTTCGAAAAGCCGTATTATTTACTATTTTAAAATAGTACATTTCGTATTTTAAATTCTGAAAGGAAACTCCTTAGATATGATTTTACAAAGATGTGATGTTTATTTTTTTATTCTAAGAACAACTTTTCTATTAGAGGATTTACTCCAATTTTTTAAAATTTTTCGACCACCAAGTACGACTTTTAATAAACTTGTTCAATTGTCTAGCATTTGTGTTTGGTCTAACAATTTTATACACAGAGAACACAAAAAAAACCTTTAAAATTAAAATGTCTATTTCATTAATTCCACTTTTCATATCTTAAGTTAGAAGTCGAATAAAATTTGATTTTTTCTTATGTGACCATACCATTTACGCTATGTTGGCTTCCGATTGTTCCCTTTCTAAAATTATTATCGTATCGCTTGTCTTTCCTTCTTCCTTCTACGATAAAGTCGGTGAGTTTATAGATCTCTGTACCTTTATTCGCCGAATTTAACTGTTAATCCATTATCTTCTACATGTTTTACTGACATAAGTTTGTGTGTGAGATTTAGAATATGTAGTGCATTTTGCATTGTGATACGATTATTGGGTCATATTAACACTATTTTTCCTACATGTATGGCTGAGATTGGTGCACCTTCCTCCACCATTGTTATTATAATTGATTTCTCTACTTCAGTCAAGCCATTAAATATATTTTTTTGATTTGTTATGTGATCCGATGTTTTGGAGTGAATGAGCCACACCATACTGTTCTTACAGGTGTTGATGTTTTTCTCATGAGCGGTAAAATCAAGCTCACTCCTTTCAGGTTCCTTTGTTTCAGTTGCAGATGCCTTTTGATCTTTGTTGTGACCTTGAGTTCTAGTTCTGATTTTGTGCCCACTCTTTTCAATTCCTCGTCTAGTATTTTACCTCAGACAAAACTGGTCGTTAGTCTATCACCATTTAAAGTTTCAAGGATAGTGATAATATTATCGTGTATTTTTGGTAGACTTCATGGGAGGAAACAAACACATAATGGTTGTGTAATATATTGAATATTTAATACTTGTATAATCAACGATCAAAGCTACACAGCACATTTACCAGTTTGATCATAAACATTTCTTAAATAGTGTTGCCACCTTAATACGGCACATATTAATTCAAAATATTAATTACGCACGTCGCTCACATAGAGGCGCCCACGTAGCTACCGTGGCGAAGTGGAAAACCGCGGAAGGCTTAAATACTAATTAAACGACTTCTCTTGCTGTTCGCCTAGCAGAAGCAAACATTTTTTGCTCACTTACTCAAACCGTACATTTTTTTCCCAACCTCTACAGTAGTTGCAGATACCGAAGGTGGGCGGCTGTATTTAGTTCTCCCTATCCTAATATACCTGGTAATTGTGCTTGTTGTCACTATTGTTTTACCATATACTGTGTTTATTTTTTCGAAAATATATATATATATAACAATCCGGTATGTAGACGGCTATACGCATCTAGTTAATCAGTTGTGAATGATGTAGAACGGATGTGGTCGTATTGCCAAAATCTAACCCGTTCACCTCCGTGAGACGTTTGTCTATGTGCTTAGAAAGGACTGTGGAGAAAATACAATTCTCGCTGACACTAGCATTGTTTGTAAACCTGGTTGTCGCGTTGTGAGCCGAAGGCAAAAGAGTATTCACACGTCTATCGAGTACCTAACGAGATGTATATATATATTGCAACGATTCATCGATACCTAAACCCCTTATATCTTGCTCCTAATATTTCGAGCAACGAACTTCTTGTGAACTTCAAACAGAAAATATAAGATTAGGGTTAGCTTTAAATATTTACGTATTGGAATATTAATAAGAGTAAAATAGGCAGAAGAGAAGTATAACTTCTTACGATAGGCAAGAGACATCATCAATAAATATAATAGGTACGTGTTTTTATCGACAAAATATAGGTATTCGTACATATATTACAATATATTCCTAGCGACCACGCGCACACACACATAGAACCATGTACGCACACACTACACCAATTTTGTCAAAATATTTCGCTGTGACTCTATTCAAGGTCTTATCCGACCGATTTCACGTTGTGGCAACACTGCCGTCAATCATCCTATCGATAGATAGATCGCCGCATGTACGCTTCATGCGTCATACATACGAATATGAATATACCTATCACCCCCCATATAATTACTTTACCCATCCATATTCTTTTCCGTAATCTACTCTACTCGCTTCTTTCTTTCTCATTTTATTCTCCCTTCTCTCCCTTCTACCTTCCCTCTTTTCCCTACCCGATTTTTAAATAATATTTGTATTCTACTTACATTGTAGTACTACTATATTGAACATCTTAGAGTTTTCGGATAAGATGAATTTCTACACATTATAACAGAAGAGAATACCAAATTTAACAATAAAACTCGAAAAGGGAAAATAATTAAATATACACACAACGGGTACAGAATATGGTTACCTGACAAAAGAAGAATAGTCACAGCTAGGGAAATAGTTTTTGATGAACCAATAGAACACTGTAACGAACAACCAGACGACCCGGAAGAAGATAGGCAGGCACGAAAACAATATTGGCCATCTATTTCTTTTTTTTTTTTTTTGTTTCGGCTACATCACACTGCGGTTTTGATCGTCATTCACAGTGGCGTGCCTGAGAATTTTCAGCGTGAAGAAACGTGGCAAAAAAAAGAATATTGTGAAATCATCTTATCTATCTAGGTGGTGAATTCCTGCTCGAAAACGACTCAATGAATGTCACTAAAATTAAACAAATTATTTTATTGCATTTAAACTAGTAATCAATTATATTAAATAGTTATCAATAAATTATTAAAACCAAGACGTTATGATATAGGAGTGTTGTCAACGTTACACTTTCTAATAACAAAACTTGTTATTCGTTTATTATAAATTATTGTTTCAGTAAATTTATTATAAAACAATATAGCATTTATCAACTTATTTAAAATACTTTAACGTTACACTATCCACTAGAAAAAATTGCTGTCCGTTTATTATAAACGATTCGTTGCATACAGTTATCATTTATCAACTTTAATTTACTGTACGCAGCATTCAATGTTATGTGTTGAATATCATTGTGATACATTGTGGATTTGATTTGTCTACTTAATAAGTACGTATAGAATGTATGTGAAATATTTTTATTTTAAACAGATATGATATTATTAGTTTTGTAATTTTTGTATGTAGGATATTTTCCATACGTAAATCGACATTTAGATATTAACGAATTAAAGGAGAAAACAATTAATATTATATTACTGGATCATCGGGTGACTCGTGGGCATCACCGATACCCATCGATAAAATGAATAGTAGAAATACTGTAGTATCCATTGAATCGAAACAGGAAATCGTAGTTCATAAAACTACCAAAATTATATCTCAAAAACGTAGTTTTGAAGATACAGAGAGTATCATCCAAGACGAGTTAATTGACTCTAATCAATCTAAAAATGTGATCAAAATTAAACGACTTAAAGACTCTTACTACAGTGAAACAGAACCCGAAAAACACATGATAAGCAATAGTGCTAAGAAATTATGCAATCGCGTTTCAGTTTTACCCAATGAACACGGTGAAAATAAAGACTTTTCCTTTGTGTACACTCGAAAACGTGGTTCCAGCGTTTCCGATGAACAATGTTCATCAAATAAAAAAGTAAAACTACAAAAACTTGACGACAAAGTCATTGTGAAAAGACAAGGAAATACCATAAAATTGACGTCGACAAAAAGTCTTGAAGAAAATACCGTCCAGACATCGAATAAACCAAGACTTTTAACTGCATTACTATTGAATGGAAATTTATCACCAATAATAAATATAGATGAACAAAAATATAACATATACAACACATGTGCTTTTGATTCCATTGCCACAATTACATCAAGGGCTTTTCTTGACAACAGTGTGTATACAAATTTCGTAGACGCAAATTCAAGTTCAGAATTTTTGAATTTCTGCAAATCGGTAGCGTTTAGAGACAGTGCACACAATTTAAATTTACAACGAGTGAAAATATTGAGGAGAATATTTAACGAAGATAGCGGATTATCTAATTTAAAAATTATTAATTGTGAATGCAATATAATGAATGTAATATGCGATTTGTTTAAAGAGTATCCGTCGGCAAAAGACCACATACGGTGTTCTAACAATAGTTGTAAAAATTCGAATACCTGTAGAAACAATAGTACTATCATTTTGGATGTAAAGAAACTCTAGCACTTAAAAAATTTAGAAGGCATGGTAAAAGAATATGCTAAACTAAGGATGTATAATTGTGGTAGATGTAGCGAAAAAGTTGTAGCGAAGAGAGCATTGAGTCATCATCTATTTATTGAAACAGACCAAGTCGAAAGAACCAGTAAATTTACAATGGCTGACTTTCCACCGGAAATAAGCGTTGAGAATAATAGGTACGTATACCTTTATAATTACAATATATTTATGTAAATTAAATTCATTGATATTATTTTCCGAATCAGATTTGTACTCAACGGATCCATGAATTTTATGAGTGGACACTATACCAGCCATATACGTCGTTTAAATCAAAACTTATGGGAAACTCACAATGATTTGAAGAGACACATCGATATATGTACGATTCCGGAAAAATTAATTATCAATCCACATTTAGTAGTTTATACTAAAAAGTAACATTTTTGTTTAAATGTTCAATATTTGAGTAGACATGATCCTCCCCTAACTTTGTTATCTATTATTCTATAATCATCGAAAAACTTTGAACATTATTCATTGTAAAATTATTATTTTCACTTTTAAATTGTTTTTTATTATTTATTTTATAATTATTGAAAACTTTGAACTGTGATCCTCAGAAAGAACATTTGGTTATTTACAATTTTGTATTTTTTGTTGCTATTTATCTTTTTTTATGTTTACTTATACCTACTTTATATTTTTCTTTTTTATAATTATCTATTAATAAAAAAATTCAAACTGTAGTAATTTATGTATTTATATTTTTTCACAAATAATATACAAGTTTGAGTATGTATAATAATATTTAATTTAATACTGTCAAATTGTTTAGTTGATACTAGATAGTAGATGTAGTTGATTCATTTATTTCCTTAAAACTTTATATATTTATAGAAGCTACAATTTCAGTTTTATTTAGTTTAACTTAATTGGTTCAAGTTTATTTAGTACAATTTAGTTACAATTTCAATATAAGCCTGTTTAGTTTTATTCACTTCCATTTGTATAAAACCTGTCTAATTAAATTTTTATTTTGTAAAGTTTCCTTGTAATTAATTACCTATATTCTAGAGACAAATTAAACTGAACTTGCGAATATAAAAATGAAATGTAACAATTTGAGTTATATTACATGTTTACTGAAATTTTTTCTCTATCATTTTATGGTTTTTTAGATAGTTTTGTATAGGTTTTTGAACGATCGAACGTATAATTTATAGTTACACTGATATATAGCTGACAATATTGCAATTGGTATTATGCTACATATACGTTAGATTATACTAAACAGTCTAAGATTTAATTTTGTTATTTTATACTTTTAACGGTTTATTAATAAACAAGCATTAAACAAATCTCATAAAAGTTGTGCCTTCTATAGATTACCAATTATTTTTTTCATGTTGCTAAAGCAACCTTTAAATTAATAATGATAATAAATGTAGGTACCGATGTATCCGATGAATCGTCATTTGTTGTTAGCTTTCATTTTTTAAGAAAACTGTTACTAATTAGGAAAAATCTTCAAATAAAATATGTACCGCCACGTGGACAATTCGCCTTTTTTGTGGTCCGTAACCTAGTGTCTGCAGATCTGTTTTTAATACAACTTAAAAAATATTATCTACGTTGATAATATTAATAAAAAAATATGTTATTTAAAAAAAAAAAGGACTGAACATAGTTCATACCGAGGAGGAGAAAAAATGTAGTTAAATTCTTTCTTGACCTTTTTGTATAATAAAACTTGTTTGTTTTCAATTTTACTACGCGTCTGCTTCAACATTTTGAGTTTTTTATATTGCGTTAATAAATTATATTTTAAAAGTTTATTTCCGTGACACTAATATAATTATGATTTTATATTTTCAACAATAAATCTCGAATACTCGATTAAGTATTCAAGCTACTTTGTAGTTATTTATGCGTACTGTATTTTCAATTAAATATACATGTATATATATTAAGACCATTCTAGAAATTGCGTGTATAACCCAACGGATTCGGACATACGGTACACGATTTTGCAATACATTATTAATACAATTAAATTAAAATTTATAAACAATTCCGACATAATTCATGTTGTGGATGATAGACCAGTGTTGTACGAGTTGGAAATCGGGAAGGCGGAATCATTTTAGTCCGCGCATGACGTTGTAAACGAAATTACGATTCTGAGTTTGGTTAAACATTTTTTTTTTTTTTTTTTTTTTTTTGATAAGTTTAAATTAAAAAAAGATATTCTAGGATAGTGGATACAGGTTCAGCCGCTGTTATAGGTAATTTAATGTATATCTGTAAGCAACGATAAACTATTGCTAGAGAAAAAACGATTCTGAGCGCAGTTCAGTTGATAGTGATACTTTGGCAACAATAAATATTTCATATTGTGATAAAATACTTAAATAGGCGTTATTATTTTCTTTAATGTTTAATATTGTATCAATTTTTCCGTTTTTCCTGCGTTTTCCCCGGATTATCACATTTAGAAAACTCTTGGAGAAATCGAAAAATGACCTTCTTAAAGTACCTTCCCAATCAGATTTACTTTCAGAAATAGTGCTATCATTGTAAATCGGAGCAAAATTGCTGGTAGAAAAGTTGTATACAGGAAAATAAAAGGCCATAATATTTTTTCACTAATACCTACATGTCGTACATTTTCCGTTTTTTCGATATTTTATCCCGGTTTTTCTCAGTGACTATGAAAACCGATTGAAAAATCACAAAAATGATCTCCCTAAACCATGGATCTAAAATTTTCTTTTAGAAAATAAACTTCACTTGATACGAGGAAATAAGATTTCTGGTAGATAGTTTGCACAACAAGTCGAGGATTATTTTTCGATTATAATGGTCCAAGCAAGCGATAGCTAGGTCTCTAGATAGACCAATAGAATAGAAAATTCAAAAAATTTCTTTTCGAACCCTTGACCCCAAGTAGTGTGACATTACGTATCGATGACCATTCGACTACAACAAACGAACAATAAAGATGTCAATATAGAGTTATTTGACATAAACATGTAATATTTGCATAATATCTGAACTTCAAAAAGCTATAGTTTTGAAATTAAGTCAGTTCGTTTAATTCTGACTTTACCACCCAATTTAAATCAGCAATACACATATGTTTGAAAAAAAAAATTGAAAAATTAGATTTGTTCCACATAATATTTTACTCAAACAATTTTCGTCAAAATGTATTATCAAAATTCCTTTATAAAAACAAATACTATATTAAACTCAATTTTTTATTTTTTACCATAAATTAAGATTTAATGAACCTCCTGTTAAATTGTCTAGCATTTCTCTTAAATCTAAAAATTGTACCACAAATTACCTACCGAATAAAAATTACGTACAAAACTTGTAAAATTAAATTGTCTATAAAGAGCTCAAAAATGGCTTAAATTTTTTTTTAAATTTTACTATGTCTAGAAAAAGTAAATATAAATTTTCTGTCCAAATTTCAAGACTCTACAAATATTTTTCACTGAATTACAACATATAAAAAAGTTGATAAAATAATAAAAACATTAATTTCGTACATTTTCCGTTTTTCTTATGTTTTATATTAGATTTTCACAGATATCATAAAAACCGCTTGGAAAATCAAAAAATGATCACCCAAAAATACCATCTGGACAATATTCCACTTCAGAAATGGTACCGCGCGTATATATCTGAGCATGATTTAAGGTCGAATTTTTGTACAAAAGATATAAAAAAAATATATCTTAGTAAAACCAATACATTCTTTGCTACACTCAGAATCTAAAATGTATTACTATAAACGGTATAAACACATACAACCGGATTGGACCATGTTCACCTTTGTTGAATTGTGAAATCTGATAAAATATTTATTAATCATTATTTGGACAGGGTCAAGTGCCCGACTGTATAATAATAGCATACGGATCATCGCACTGCTATACCGTTAAACAGTGCCGTTTTCGTAACGATTTAAGGAGATCAATCTTCTCGAATACCGGCAGCCACTTCTATAATTGTTTTTTTTTGTATTTATATATACGGTGGTGGTCTTACCATATTGTATACTACATATACGTCGTATATTCTCAAGATTTTGTTGAAAAATCACGGATCTATAGGTACGATTTGAAAAAAAATCAAAAAAATCCATCATAATGTAATATTATCATGACTCGTTCATACCATTTATTTCACTAAAATTGTAACAGTTTTTAAAATTGTATTTATTTCTGTGTTATTATAACTGAAAATGTTACAATTTTCTTACGATACATGATTTTAGTTTTAAAAATTTTTTTTTTTGTATAATTGGTATCTATTTCTTTATAATAAACAGTATAATACATAAAAAAAAATATACAAAATTGGGTGTTATATTACGCTATTAGTAATATATAACGCTTGAAAAAAAATAACTTTTTATTTTATTATTTTTGAAAAATTTGAAGATAGCCATTTTATATAGTTTATTTTTCGGAACATTTTGACGAATCAACTTTTTATTTTCATTAAATTCGTGATTTTTAATAATTTTTTAAAGTTCGAAGAAAATTAGTGTAAAGTTAATTAATCGTAATAATAATAATCAATTAGAGAGTGCAATTACAGCCTGCTGCATAACTATAGGTACTTTTATCTGAACTTTAAAAATTACTAAAAATTTAGTTAGGTACACATATGTTAGAAATTATAAAGAAATTAGTTGTTTAAGCTATAAATTAAACAATATAGCCAAGCTATGATTGTTAATTTGATGCGATTCGGTGTGCTTAAAAAGGTGGTTAGTATACTGGCCGTTCGACTCGCTACTCCCGATTTAATTTTGAGTGTGCGCCATTGGGAATGAATCATCGACACGAATAGCTACGGTCGAAACTAACTTTTTATTTAATAACTGTAATGCAATGGGTGATCTAGACTCGTACATTAACGTCAACGGTCGAATGCAAAGGTATCTATAGCTAATGACGTTCGATGACAACATTCGCAATAACATCATTTAGGTAATTAAAACTTAAAACTGAAATAGAACTTTTGTACTTCGTTATGTTTATAATTTAAATTCGCATTACGTATAATAGTATAAGATTCATAAACGTGATAAATTATGAGTAATACGAGTTACGAGTTAGCATTTATCATGCAATAACAAAGTTTTAAATCCAGTTGCAGACGAAAGTTTCGTACTATGTCCAAATAGATTTCGAAATTAGTTGAGAACACTTTTAACGAATAGGAAAAAATAATAATTTTCCCGGAGAGTTTATCCTAAATATTTTCCTATGGCGAATCATCACCTCATATTTTTAAAACCAACTTTAACTCTTTCGGTTGGAAATAATTATTTAAATATAAATTATATTGTGTAATACAAAACAAATTACAGTCAATTGTATCGATACTCGGTTTATTAAAAATAGTATTACATCCCGTGAACAAAATAAATCCCATAAAATATACTATCCGCTCGTGTTCCAATTTATTTTCGTTTTTTATGTCATTTCCACGCGAATTTATAGAAGTTCGACTATACATTTTACATTGTAATGATAAGTTTATATTTTATTCGAGAGTTTTGTTTAAATTATTTTTCCACCGTCGCAGATGAGAATATCGTCAGGTAAATTCATGCCTAAACTGTAACCATAAATACATATAATCAATTTTAGCTCCATTTGGAATTGTTTTACATATTGCTATCCCTCGTTTTATACCCCCATTATTTATACAATTAATAATAAATGGTATTTGTTATTTGTATAAAAAAAAGCCATGTTTTAACAACGCTCCATCACTAGAATCCATCACTAGAACTCCATCACCAAAAAGCATAAGACGCTAACGTCATTCACACACAAATTTATACCTTCATACCTTAGTAGGTACTTTCATTTAAAGAGTCTATACAAAGGGTGTACAAATCTAAAGAACATCCTCTTTCGCTTCTCGTACAACATCCATACAAACATTTATATTAGAATGCAACCAAAATTGTATTTATTAAATCGTGTATAACACAATTATAATTATTCGTGAGCTATAACTCATTTGGGTCATATGAAACCGCTAAAAGTATCTAAAAATAACGGGAACATAATACATATTTGTGTAACGTGTCATTACAACGTATTAGCTAATAATTATTACGTTTTCACGTAACACTAAATATTTCTTCCAGGAGATATTATATTTCATTCCCATTAACTGAAACACACAATTTTGGATAAATTAATTTTTTTTTCTTACCCATTTTGATGGGTACATTATTAGTATAATAAAAATTACTTTTATTGAAAGACATATAACGCAACACCTATTTTTGACACTAGATTTAAATAGTCTCGATTGTTTTAAACAATTTTCTGCTTAAAAATTATATATATATACAGAAACACTCATTTAAAAATGGTTAAAACATGTTATTATTTATGCATTATTTTATAATTATCTTTACAAATAATTTTTTCATACAAAACAGTATTCAAATTTCTTCATTTTTAAAGTCAATCATTTTTTGAAAAATTTTTAAAATTCCTATTGTTTATTCAAATTTAGATGTGTAATTTTGTATCTAAGGTAAATTTTAAGACAAAAACTTTTAGCAGAACCGTAAGGATTTGCAAAATTGTCTGTCAACTAATTACAAATAATTAATAAAGATATTCAATTTTTATCGTTTATCGTTTTTACAAGAAAGCATAATATACTCGGTTATTGAATTCTTTCATAGTTGTATAATATGTTATTAAATTTACTTGTTTAAAGTACGTTTATAAACCAGTGACACGCTCGCAGAGTGAGCTTCTTCACTTGTTATAAAAGTACATAAATCCAGTGCAACAACTAATAATAAATTATAAAAAAATGAATACAATAGTACTTATAATTATAAATGGGGCCCGTAAATTGTTACTGACCAAAAATAATTACTATAGGAAATACCGGAGTGACTATACAATAAAATATTGGCCAGCCATATTTCGTGCAAACTTTTTCCACCGTTTTTATGTCTGAAATCGTACCTTATGAAACAACTAGCTGTCCCGCGCCCGGGGTTGCCCGTGAAAATTTGTATTATTATTATTTTACCCATATTCATTTTTGGTTTTGGCCGTGTTAGGTTTGAATGAAAACAAATAGATAGAATGTGGGCAGTCCACCTTTGGTGGACTAAATGTGCAATTCGAATAGTGTAAATAATAGTAATCATAATAACTATAATAGTTTTCTTTTCCGTGGCAACCGTTGAATAAACAAAACTCTTTAATAAATGAAACAAAGTCGGATGAGTAACATCATTTGTAACTCAAGAACGGCTGAACCGATTTTGATGAACACGTGATATTTTCCGACTAATTTCTAATAATAATTAATCACCATTTTTTTATTTCAACCCTGTTACCGAGGTAACACAAATCAACAAAAAATAAAATTGTATTTATTATATTATAAACTAAATTATTTAGTTTTGCCCGTGTTTATATATATTTATAAACAAGCAAAAATACTAAAATCACGATTAAAAAATTGTAGGTAGGAGTATAAGAGTGAAAAATACTTTACGGCCTATTCTCAGACCTACCAAATATACCCAAACAATTTCATGAAAATCGGTCAAGCCGTTTCGGAGGAGTTCAATAAAAAACACTGCGACCGGAAAATTGTATATATAAGATCATATTGTAAATTATAAAATATATTATTTTGTATAAAGTGAAATAAATAAACGACACGTGGATACGTCGACGGAAAAGTTTACCGAGTACCTATAGCAACAGTTGAATAAACATTAACTGCATTTTTAGACGATTTAACGACTACAATTTATTTTTCATTGAAGCATAATCTGCAACACTTTCTTGTTTTAGATTTTTAGCGTAGCGAGAAATGGTTTGGTTTTACAAAGTTTATTGTAATTTTTTTGTTTTGTTTTTTTTATTTGTGAACAATTTGTCTACCAATAATATTGCTTCGATTATCAAGTGCAGTAATATTTTCAAAAGTGAATTTTATCTGGGTGGTATTTTAAAAAAAGTCATTTTCCAAACGGTTTTTACAAAAACTGGGAAAATGTACGTAAAAGTATAAAAGAAACTTCCGAATCGTCTTTTATTAGCAATGGTCTATCGTTACGTGCAGATATAAATTATATTCTCCTTTATATTCTACCTTTCAAACTTCTTACCTACAGTAGTGGCCCACCCATAGTGCGAAGTATGTCCGTCTTTTTGGCTTATTCAAACTAATATATTATATTAAACAAATGGAGTCACACTACACTACAACATACGTGCGGATTTTACGAGTGTAACGGTCGAATACTATCAACGCGGTGTAGCGCATGATACGAATTTAAGGTGCGTAAATGCGAAAAATGTTTTTGGTATAAACTAAGTTTTTTGTTCTATCTTATAGTAAACAATTGTTATTTTGGAGCACAAATAGGTATAAATACCTACTAAAAATTAACTTTTGGAAATTCAATTCTCAAATGAGCACACTCCGTGAATTTCGTCGTTATAAATTCCGAACATTTCTCTTATTGTTTTGTTTGCTTATTTATTTTTGGATTTCGTGTAGGTTACACGAGGAAAAAAACCTCGTAAATTTTGACAAAATCGCATACACAACAGTCGCGTAAAGAGGGATCAGCTATATAATAATCATTTAGAATAAATTTGAGTACGGATGTTCGTGTAATGCAGTTGCAATTTTTTTCGCTCGGATAGTTAGTTAACTTTCAGCGTTTGATATATCTCCACTCCTAAATACACGTACGCTATCAATATTATAAAATATGCGGCGGTTCGAATGATTATTGTCGCTCGACCTCGCTCTTACGGCCGCACGGTTAGTTTTACCCCGGCAAAATGTAGAGTTTACCATGAAAATACCTATATTGTGTTGTTGGTTACGAAAATTGAATTTGTTTTTTCTACAGGTTCTCCCCGATTACACGGGAGAAAAACCCCTCGGACACATTGTACTTAGAGTTTTTCGCTTGCTACACAGCGGCCTACCGGTAGTACGAAATGTGTCCGGCTCTATTATTTTTCGTCTATTGTAATGATAATATTATATTACGCTCTCGTAAACCAAACGGCTGATGGCGGGTGGTGTAGATACACACCGTAGGCACACTACTAATACACTTTTGTATACCTGCGGTACGTATGTATCCGCACATTTTGCGCGCGTTTGATTTATTGTGGTCACGTTATAAAGCGTGTAAAAAAAATTAAAAAAAAAAAAAAGATAAAAAACGAAAATTCGCGCGGAACATTGGAGGGCCGTGTACAAATCAATTGCACGCCCACAAACACGTGCGCGCGTTAAATTCGTTTTTATCGCGGAAAATGGAACCGAGTTTTCGGTACGTTCTGGCGTTTTTTTTTATTATTATTATTATTTTTTTTTTTACACGTACGATTCCCGGTTTCGCCAAACCATCGCCTACGCGCGTCTGTTTGCTTACGGTAAGTAAAGGTAAACATCGAGAGCAATATCGGAAATGTTCGTCAATTTTAACGGCGGCGCGTGAAATTTCCCTCACCGGTACCCGTACACAATAACGTTTCGGGCGATATTATGCGCCTGCGGGTGCAGATAAGCAGCGAACCCCGAATATATTTATACAACAATATACAGTGCGTGATACGCACTTTTGGATCATCGTCAGATGTCTGCCGGTGTATTTAACGGCGAATACCGTTGTGTCCTGTCCGTGTGGACGTGTACCGACATTTTTTTTTGAAAAACGATTATCGGAAATATTAAATTTTCGTTTAAGCTTCCGGAGGACCATCGCTGAATATTAAATAAAACATTTAACGAAATCGCGCGGCGTGTACGCAAATTCGGAATACGAAATAGAGACTAAAAACTAAAAACGAACCGACACTCTCGTGGGTAGGCCACTGTTAGAAGAATTTGAAAACTATACAGGGCTGTATTTAGATTGAATCGTAAATAATAATTTTGATAAAATGTACACAATAATTACTAACATTTTTCATTATTCAATTTCCAGTGATAAGTAATATTTTAATAATAATAATAGTACATTTGTCTAATTAACAAAAATAAAACGTCAAATTAATTAAATTGTAAAAGAACGAAATGCATTTAAAACAACAAAATATACGGGAATACTTCGCACGAGTGAGACACTGTTGTACATAAGAAGAGGAAAAATTAATATTTATTTCTGTAAGCGAAATCACAGGTATTACATACATGTTTTGAGAGGCCGTAATATTTGCGATTTTCGTTAAAATTTAACGTAAAAATTCTTACGAAAAAAAATTCTACATAACGCACGATTGTTTTATTTTCCACAAAGTACGACTTCTAATGTATCTCCTGTTTAGTTTTAAGGAATTTCTGTTTGTTCTGACGATTTTATCCACAGAGTATATAACAAATAAAAATTATGTAAACTCGAAAAATAAAAACGGTTATCAATAAGCTGAAAAATGGTACAAATATTTTGAAAATTCTATCACGTCTAGAAAATAAAAAAAATAAGTCTTATGTTTAAAGTTCAAAAGTTCAAAGTTCAAATATTTTTAACCGAAACACAACAAAACAAATACAATTGAAAATAATTTATTTCGTACATTTTCCTATTTTCCTGCGTTTTTTTACCGGTTCTCTCAATTAATGTGAAAATCACTCGAAAAACCGCTCAGCTAAACTGTATTTGCCGAACAGATGCTAGGCTTGAAAAGGCTTGAAAATCAAAAACAAGATTTCTGGTAGAAAAGTTGGTGACAGAAAACGAAAAAAAGAAAAAAGTCAATGTAAAACCAAATATAACATTTCTCGCTTGGCTCAGATTCCAAAAGTATAGTTTATTGTTTATAGTTTCGTTGCGTATTGTCTTAAGTATCCGTTTCAGAAAACGTTATTCATATTGTTTAATCACGCGAAGCGGAGACGCAAACGGTGTCCGATTCGCGAATCGCATAATAATAACCGGATACGGACGCGACGTGACGTATATTATTATTTATTTCTCGTGATGAAGGAACGTCGGGCCATACCGAGTCTCTCGTTCGGCGTCCCAGAAAAATATGCCGTTCATATTACATAAATAAAACGGTCATAATCACAGCACGATACCCTCTGTATTCGGGGAAAATTCGTTAGAAAAAAAAAAAAAATAAATAAAAATAAAGACGGAAATAATTCGTACGACATGGATGTGCCGCTTTTGTAGTCGAGAAGTCGGGAAGGTAGGACATAAAGCGCAATTCAGTGCACGCAACGATTAATGTTTGCTAACGAAAAACGATTCTGAGCGGAGTTCACGTGTACACGTTTCAACAGGCCGTGATATTTACGATTTGAGAAACAATACATTTCGCGCATTTTTCCGCCGTATTTTTCTTCCGTTTATTGGGAAAATCAAAAAACGACCTCCTCGAATTACCACGCCAGTGGGATTTCTTTTCGGAAAATTGTCGCGCTTGAAAATCGGAGCGAAATTGCCGGTAGAAAAGTTGTCCGCGGAAAAACCGAGATGCGTTCCTCGCTCCGTTCAGAATCCGAAACGGCTACGGGACGAACGCGTATCCCGCGTGTCCTCGCCGTAATGACGCCACTGGAGAAAAAAAAAATAAAATAAAATAAAATAGAATCAGAAACAAACATCGTCGCAGTAAACGCAATGCGTTCGTCGCTCCTCTCGGAAAGCCTCAGACGCGAATCCGCGGGAGCACCGAAGTCGAAACGCTGAACGTTTTCGATTTGCACCGCACGCTCTTGCGCGTCTCTTCTCGGCCGTGACGACGGTGCGGCGATTAATTTATAGTGTCAGACGTCGTTTCGCGTCACGTCGCGTCGTCGTCGTCATCGCGGCGGTCCGTCTTCATACCGCGCGCGCGGTACATTTTCCGGTTAGATGACCCGGCGGCGGGCCGCGGTACCGGGGCGCGCCGCGCGGGGAAATACCGGCCGTAAAAACGGTCGCGAAATGACCAATCGCGCATTTATCAAAACGCGCGCGCTCACGTGCGCGCCGACACGACCGGCGAGCACGTGTGCGTGAACGGTATGCGGTTCGGCGGCGCGACCCATTTTCACGGGCAACCGCTATGTTTACGACGGCCCACTCGTGTCCACCAGCCCCGCACACCGCCACCACCCCCCCCCCTCCCCACCGGGCCGCTATTATGCGCTTACTTACACACACACACGCGCGCGCGCGCGCGCTCGCTAAAGTGGCGGGCGGCGGCGGTTGGGATTAAGTGAAAAGTTTTAAATCCGCCCGCAGCATGACGTCTCGTCAGTCGTCACACGACGCGCGTCCGTCCGCCCCGTTTCCGTCCCCGTGTCAGACCGCACCGCCGCCGTCCGGCGTATCGGCGGCGGCGGCGGCGGCGGCAGAGTTGCGGCTGCGGAGTGGCGTCGGCAATCGATGCGAACGATTTAACCTGCTTTTCCGCCACTGCGGCGACGACGACGGCGGCGGCGGCGGCGGCGGTGGCGGCGGCGACGGTGGCGACGGGCCTATACAATAATAATAATATATACAGGGCGATATCATTTTTTTTTTTTTTTTTTCTCTATTATTATTTTCGCGGACTGTATACAGGGAGGCGAGTACAATAACGGCGGACGCGTTTATACGATAATCGGGCAATTCATTACGATATTTATGATAAAAAAAAAAAATAAAAAAAAAAAAATAATAATAATAATAATAACAATAATAAAAATTATCAATTCGACATTTCCGAATAAAAGCACAGCAATAACTGAGATATTCGAAGGGGGAAATTGTGTCACGCGAACAATAACCGCTCGGGCCATGTAAAATACGTATACGTAATATTCAATTGTTAAGAAACCACACAATATTCGCAGCAAAAATAAAATGTCCACGTGGCACTGCGAGTTTCAGCGTGTTTTTTTCCCGTTATATCGTATGTTTATACCCATATACTAACCTACCCTGAGAAAAGTCTTTCGTTTTGGAAACGCTTATCATTGTCCGATTTTAAATAATTTTTTTTTTATAATAAATTTGTGGTATTCAGTTTAAGAAAAACTATATGTGTGCTATTTATCATAATATTATATGTGTCATTGTGTCACGCAGTTCCAGGGGCTGATCCAGAACTCAATTTCGGGGAGGGGGGGGAAAGTGAAAACATATAGTGCTAAAAATTAAAAGTAAATTACTACTCCACTACGGTGCTTGGGAGGGGGACAAACGATTCCGTTTCACCACGTTTGAATCCACTACAGTGCAGGTCCTAAAGAACATGTAATTAACGTTTCTGTTATCACAGTACTATTGATATTAAAGAAATCAATATTCGTTTTTGAGTGAAGTTTGTTTTGTGAGATAAGCAGATAACCGATTCTTTAAATTTTTATGTTTTTGTTCGGGACAATAATGCAAATGAAAAGCTTAAAATAATTAGAAGATCATAATACCCGTTGCCGTTTTGTGCTATTTTAAATCTTGCGGACGAGTATATAGGGAAATGCAATAATATGTTTAAATAACCTTTCCGGTCTAAATATTAATGCAACTCGAATCTCGATTGCATAAGCGGTACAATCGATATTTAGCATTACCCGCAGCCAACACAATATTGCTATGCATGCGTTATGAACATTTACAGATAACTATTCTCGTGTCGTATTTTAGATTCAGAGCGTGACGCAAGATCTATTGGTTTTACAATGATGGATACTTTTTTTTTTAGTGTCTGTGAACAATTTTTCTACCAGAAATCCTTATTCGAATACGAAGGGTAGCATTTTTTTCTGAAAGGAAGTTTTATCTGAATAGTGCATTGAAGAGGTAATTTGTTTGACTTTCCGAGAGGTTTTAAAAATAATTGTAAAAAAACCGGAAAGAAAATTATGTGTAAAACGGTAAATATTTATATAACGCGCCGTGGCGTTACTGTATTCATTGTTTTTAATTTTTGAAACCTATGTTTTCTACCAGAAATATTGCTTTAACTCGAAAATGCAACGAGATCAATCTTATTCCTTTTAAAAATAACTACTGAAAAAGAAAACTTATATCCAAAGTAGTTTTCATAATATTTGGGAAAAACTAAAAAGTACTAAAAATACTACTTTTTCAAATTACGGCACGTTTTCATTTTTTAAAGTGCATAAGATTCTATTTTTCTAACGGAAATCCTTGTTCAAATTTAAAGAATAGTATATTTTCTGAAAGAAAAAATGTTTCTGGCTTGTAAGAAAGAAGATCGTTGTTTAATTTCCCATTCAGTTTTCCTAATAATTACAAAAAATCGAGAAAAAAAATGTTGGGTCTTTTGTTATTACTCAAGTGAAAAGTATTATGGAGGCCTGTAGTTTTCGCAAAATATTCTATCTATTTTTAGACTATTTATAGGTATTCGGTATTTTCGTGTTTATTTTGTTTATACGTATTTTTATGTGTTATCTGTTATTGAAATTATATGACTTAAGAGAAATGCTTTAGAATTTAACACACGATTATACATTATAAGTTTTACTTAGTGATCTAAAATCCAATTTGAGTTTAATACGTTGTTTTTTTTTTCATAAGCGTTTTAAGATCAACTTTTGACGAAAATCGTAAAAATTAAGACATTTAAAAAACATGTCTAACCGAATTTTATGTCTCCGAATCGTTTTTCAATGGTTTATCTTTGTGTACAGATATATATTAAATACATTTATGTATTATATTTTTGCAACTCCCTACCTACAACAGTGGCTGCACCCGTCTACAGTATCAGCTCTTTTTTTTTATATCAATGGAACTATACCACTCGACCTTATCCGACCTGCCTTCTTTTTTTTTTGAACATTTAAAAGCTGACCTTTTAAAAATTCCTTTCAAAAACCAAAATCAATAAAATAAATTCAATTTAACGTGTCATTCCTGTCTCCCTTTTTATTTCATCAGTGCTTCCCCATGTGAAACGATCATAAATAAAACAATACTTTTTTCTATGTATCATTTGACACCTTGGCATCGGCCATGTCACCGTGGTAACCCATAAATCAACAAAAGAAAAAATGTTCGATTTTCGTTCCAAAAATATCAAAAATCCTTTGTCAGTCAGTTTTGAATTTCGGATTTTATCCTACTTCGAAATTTTCACACGGACCCGTCCATCCGCTTTTGTCGTACCCAAGTAAATGTTTAGACATCTGCGTGCGATCGACTCGGTTGTGAATCGGGCACAGACGCAAACACCTTGTTTTATTGAAAATAATATACAATTTACGATTAAACAAGTACGTATACAGGATAAATTTTCGGAGGGGAGGGGTGAGGTATTATATTTTTAATACATGAATGTGTAGTAAGTCGTTTTATTATAATATTAATAATAAACGCCTACTTTAAAAAACGTTTACACCCAAACCCCCCCTCCCCTCGCCCGTTTACGGGAGGATGGATTGACAATGAATGTACATAAAACACCGACGGGAAAAAGTGTTCGTCCGTTTGGTTTTTTTTTGTTTTTTTTCTGAAAAGGGTCCCGTATATATTATGCCCACTGGTTTTCGTTTCCACTTTAAAAACTACGCGCGTTCGGGCTCTTTTTATCGTCAGCGTTTCGTTTATGACCGGTAACCCGGCAGCTAAATTAAAACGTACCCGCTCGAAAATACCCGTCGTATAGATTATCTCTAATAATAACAATAGGTACGCGGTTCGCGATAAAAAAAAAAAAAGAAATAAAGAACAATAAAAATCACCCTGTATACTCCGGATCACGCACACGTACGCACGTGTACCGGTAATCCCGGTGCCGTCGCCAGGCCGCCGTACCCCCGCGCGGCCCGTCGTCCGATCGCCGTTTCCCGGGCCGGTCGCTTACCGCCGCGTCACCCCCGGGGGCCCGACCGTCGAAAAGGTCCGCGCGAAACGCGTGTCTTTTGGACGGCCGCCGTACACCGCACACATCATAATAGTAATATCGTCATCGTCGCCCGCCGCCGCACACGTTTCCGATTTCCCCGGGACCGATATACCGACACCGGATATTATATTTATGTATTGCGCTGTAATATTATTATTATTATTATTATTATTATTATTATTATACGTTTATATATATATACGTCCGGTATAGACGAAATTCCGTATTCGACGATGTCCCGTTTATCGCGCATCACTGGCGTTGTAAGTTCGGAATATTTTCGAATGAAAAAAAAAAAAATAAAATAAAAAAACTGTGCCGGACATGGTTCGCGCGACGTGTGGACCGCTGTCGTCGGTGAAAACTCGGGAACGTGGGACGTAGATGGGCAATTTACTTGTTCGCAACGATCAAACGTCGCTAACGGAAAACGATTCCGAACGGAGATCGGTAGTACGGGTTTCGGAAGGCCGTAATATTTGGCATTATAAGTACGGCCAATAACGAATCCCGCGTTAAATGTTCAAGCATTTCTGTTTGGTCAAACGATTTTATCCACAAAGTACCTACCGAATACAAATTACGTGAAAACTCGCAGTTAGAATGTCTATAAATACCTCAAAAAATGTTTTGAAAGTTATACCACGTCTAGAAAAAGCAAATATAAGTTTTTGTTCCAATTTCAAGTCTCTACGAATATTTAACT
Source organism: Cinara cedri (assembly GCA_902439185.1). Taxonomy (NCBI): domain Eukaryota; kingdom Metazoa; phylum Arthropoda; class Insecta; order Hemiptera; family Aphididae; genus Cinara; species Cinara cedri. The sequence goes on from CABPRJ010000026.1 coordinate 374,585, forward strand.
GAATAACAACAAAAAATAAAATTGAAAATAATACATTTCGTAAATTTTCCCTGTTTGCCCGGTTTTTCCCAATTATTATAAAAAACGCATATACATTCGAAAAATGTGTAAGTAAATTAAAGTACTACCCAGGTAAAATTTCCGTTCAGAAAAAGTGCTGCACTTGAAAATCGGAGCAATTTCCGAAAGGTTTCTGGTAGTAAAGTTACTCACAGAAAAATAATTTAGTCAAATAAAAGTGCCATCTATTTATTATAATACGCCAAAAAAATTATTAAAAAAAAAAAAAAAAATCGTAAGAACAAAACAATTATAATAATACATAATTAAAGTATAAACGGTTGTAAAAACCAGTAGGTACTGCCTATAATACGTAATGTATAACGACAATGTACCTACGATAAGATTAGTTTTATTATTAGTTACACATCATTGGTTTTATAATTTACAAACAAACTAAAAATGAAATGAAATTTTTAAGAGGGAATTGTTGTTTAATATTCTTTTTTTGCTCAAAATGTTTCATTTAATTAATTTCACTTATTTTTCAAGAGGAAAAATAGCACGTTATTTGATATTTTCTTCGCCGCATGGGAAAAATATAAAATCATGAAAAGAAGCTGCAATTAACAAACTCTCTCCAACCCTTCCCCTTCCGAAAAAAAAAATGATAATTTAATGTTTTTCCGTGCAGTACTAGAAATATCAAGTAGTGCGTTCAATTCGTTTATCTTTATTTTCTCACGAATTTTTAATTTTCAACCCTCTACGTAATAATTCCCCCCTATTTTACGTCATTTCCTCTTGAATTTACTACGTTTTTGATGATGATTATTAAGCTGTGGTCTAAAAGTTGTTGCAGTGCCGTTATCTTCAAACTTTTTACACAATACCTATCCCATTTACTTCTTATTTGGTAGGTATTAAGTGAGCTATTTAGTGGATAAAATTGTTTGACCAAACAGAAAAGCATGCAGAGAATTTAATACGAGGTTCATTATAAGTTTTACTAAGTGATCAAAAAAAAAAAGAAAAAAGTTTGAGGGTAATAGTGGAGGGTGTAGTATTCATTAAAAACTAAAAATTAAAAATTAATTAATACATTTTTTTTTTTTTTTTTTTTTCAACGATCGACACGTTTGATGAAACGAAAATAATATTTTCTATAATATTATGATTTCCATCAATTCAATTACTGCACCCCAGGCGTCGTTTAGCCATCATAAAAACTCATCATATTATCATTATTTTTCGCGTTATCTGCGTCGGCAAAACAATCATATTCGTTTGTGTTACTACCGCCGGGAATATCATTGTTGTGTATTTAATTTTAATTTACACGGATAAACACGTACGGACGGCCGGAGCCAATAACCATTAATAGGTCCTTTAACTGCCCCGGTTAAACCATTATTATTATTATTCATCGTCGTCCAATTATAGCTTTTGAACTTTATCGATCATTTTCCATCACGTCAGTATTTTTAACCCGTCTTTATTCGATAGTTCAATATTGTTTGGTATAATGTTTTCACTTATTTTATTATTAATATTGAATTTAATATCGATGCATAATTGTACAACACGTACTCGATAACTGACATAATAGTTGACTATAATATGATATTTTTCATATCATATTATTTGAACACCAATAGTCACGCGAGTTTTGAAATCGTCCGTGTTTCACTAATTTGAATAACAGCGTTTTAGAATGTATTATAATAATAATAATAATAATGATAACAATGAAAATCCTCGGGATTCATGTAAATATGGTAATTTTTGCTTCATTGCTGTTCATAGACCGAATAAATCCTGTCTTCCTTAACGAATGTTATAAATAAAAGCCTTTCTTTTGTTTTGTTGAATCCTCCCACCGGCGCCCACCGTACTTAACTATACGTTATCTAAAGACCCGAAATTTGTATATCCTACATCCATCCTACTCATTCTATTTGAAAACGCCTAAACAATAATCGATTAATATCCGTACCTATGAAATATATTGAATACATTATATCATGGTGCATTAAAATTTACAGTAGGTATATATTTGAAAACACATCTCACTTGCCTTACTCGTCCAATTAATTTTAGACGGAGTCAAAGTTCCCCAAAACATTATTAACACACCACTGTGGCGTTCATCACGATTCTGAGCAAAATTCATTTGAACAAAATGTTTAATGATTTTGTCAAGATTTAAACCTAAAATGCTTTTAAAACCAATTAACTATAATACTCTTGACTTTTTTTTTCACCATTAAATATATCCTATATATTTTTGATCGGCCTAAACCATTTATCCATGAAAAACCAAAATAAAAACTAAAGAATACCCAAAACCACCTAAAATACATTTTCTCTGAAACTTTTAGCTCTCTATGATTATTTTTGATCCATTTACAACAACAAAATAATAATAATAATGAAACCATTTTTGCCGTAATATATATATATTGATTTTCGGTTAAAATTTAAAAAACTACTTTGAAAATTAAAAAAAATGATAACATTAAATATATCAACTATAGATCTAAAATGCAAAAAAAATGAAGAATCTTGCAATTTTCCAGATTAAAGCAATATCTTGGTATAAAAGTGAACAACACTAAATTAATAATCATAGTGAAACCAATACATTCCAAACTCCACTTAGGATGTACAATATATATAAAAGATATTAAGGACGGGTGCAGTCACTGTTGTAGATGTTTAATATTGTATCTATTTCCCGTTCTCTTGGTAATTTCCATTCATTGAAAAAAATCCTATGAAAATCAAAAAATTAATTCCCTAAAGTACCTTTCCAGTCAAGATTTCCTTTTAAAACAAGTGCAATGTAAATCGGAACACAATTTATTGCTGATAGAAATGTTGTTCACAGAAAAAAAAAACATACATACATAGGTATATGATTTAATGTATGCAAAAAAGCCTTTTGCGGATTTTTAGGCTAAACGACGGATTTTGAGTTTAGGGAGGTATTTACATCGTTTTGTGCAAGAACCGACCTTGCGAGTTATGATATTATATGTTGATATTCATTTGGTCAGAAAAAGGCTTTGTTGTTTTTTTTTTTGTTTTATACATATCTAACAGAGTTACGCGGTTTTATTTTTAATTTTCTCAAAATGGAATTTGCACGATCACGGTTCTATTTGCATGAATCAAATCATATATGCTAAACAAATATATAAATGTATAGAGAAAAAGAACCAAACAAAGCTCTAGAGTATTATAAAGGTTGTTTGTAAATTCGACCGGTTTCGATTTAAAAAATCATCTGTACATAATAGGACAACCAAAACGAAAATATAATACGCGACCCAATATAAAACTAAAGCGAAGAATACATAGGGACAGTTACTGTTTTACATAGGGAGAAATCCAATTTTATTAGAAGAGATTGTAAACCGCGATGAGATGACATCGATTTAAGAAGTTGTATATTATATCATCTAAACAATATTGGTATAAAATTATTTTTAGTATCTGTCTGTATGTTCAAAACGTTTTTAAATTTGTTTTCATTAACTTCATTACATATATGCTACTCTTCCAATACTGGAATTAATAATAACAATGTAAACGTTATCTCGGCTATTATAGGAGTATATAATATTTTTATCAATAAATAAATTATACCATTGGGTATTTTAAAAACAATCCAAATCTTATATGTTATGATGTTGTAACATTTTCGCGCAAATCATCTTATCATCATTGAGTTACCAACGTAATGTATATATTTATAAAGAAACGTATAGGACCGCGGTCTTACCAATGATATTACAGAAATAATATGCAATAATAATAATAATAACCTACCGTGTCTTGTTACTCTCACATATTTTACAACAAATTTCGTATTGAAAAAACAATACAATTTTGAAATGAATTACTATCTATAAAACAAGTACCTAGGTTCTTATGAAATAAAATTATGTTATAATGTAACGGGGACAAGTGACTCTAGTGGCGGGGGTTTGCTTTTCCGAAAAATTCCGAAAAGGCCAATATATGTAAAACGGTCGATCGTATTATTATGCGTACATAATGATCGAAAGATTATATTGCTGGCCGATCAAACATTCGATATGCATAACAATATTATTTATTCGGCTACCAAACGTGGACAATTTGCTTACGCCGATTTGACAATCTTGATATTTCTCATTGTACTAAAATGTACAAATCGCGTGCGATTAGAAAACTAATTTCCACCTATAACGTTTTATTCGCGTACTTTGTCATACATTTTCTGTTTACTGTTTACAATTCACACCTTTTTCCATACATTTTTACTGTTTGTAAAATAAAAATATTTCATATTATGAAATATTTTTTTTTTCTTTTTTGTCAGTTAACCTTTTTAAGTTTGAGATCGACCTCCGCCGCACAAGCATTTATTTTTATAATCGATATTAAACTTTTAAGAGAACACGATATTATTTTTCCCCGCATATTATTGTGGTGATTCGCCAGTCATCGTCTTTCAAACGTACGGCATACGGAATTTGCGTTCAGCGGCCCCGTTCTAATAGTTCTACGTTCATAATTCAATAAAATATTATTATTTCTTTTATAATATACGATAAATTTTTCAATAGCTGAAAATAATACCGGCGATAGGATATTTTGTTGACAACGGTTAACACCAAATGACAGTTGCACTGCCGCGGGGAAAAATATATTCTTTTCATTTCTATGCATTTATCTTATACAATAATTAATTTCATTCAAATAATTTTAAGTCATTTTGAGAATGCCCGTGACACTAATTAATTACTGTTCTGTGGTGGCACGATCACTCACCACTGGGAAGCATTAAATTATCACTGAGAAGCACTAGTACCATGTACTTTGTATATGCTAAAATATGCTCTGGTTGGTTTTAATGTTATACGGCAAATTGACGAATTCACTAGTAAACTTGAAGATACGAACATTATCCGTGTGTTTATACGTACATTTTTTCTCTCGATGTTTTATTTTCATAAACGAGGTATTGTGAGAAGTTATATGCAATTTTAAAACGCAATTTCATGTCTATAGGTACCCGTAATTCGCCGAGAAAACTTAAAATATTAAGACAAAAAACCAATGTGTACTAAAAAATAATCTGATAATGTTTACCATTTGAATAGTTCGACACAAATAATGACAGTTTATTCTAATGTTAAATTGACAGCGTACAACTGTCCCTACTAAATGTCTGCTATATCGAGCATTTGTTTAAGATGAGGACTACGCACGCGAGTTTCAAATTCGCTTTTATACCTTTCTTTTATTTCACAGTAAGTTATTTATGAATGAATCAAACAACTAAACGGCTTATTAATACTGTTAACCAAGTAGAATTCATTGCTATAATACAAGAAAACCGAAAATAATGAATTTACAAACGATTTCACAGCTGACTTTTTTAATAAAACGTCTACAGTAGAAGACACGATCATTAAATCGTATCATGAATCAGTTCAAGAATCGGGTAAGATAAACAAATTATTATTAAATAATATAAATATATATATTTTTAAATTAGAATTTAATTGATTCATGTGTATTTTTTAATTTTTTTTTTTGTCTATAAACAACTTTTGTATCCCGAATCTTACTCTGATAAAAAAAAATGAGTATAGGAACTTTCTTGTAAATAAACAATCAGTTTGGTTGTTAGTAAACAATTAGTATAACTTGAAATGTTAAATCGGTTTTTTTTTTTAATAAATATAAAATACTCCTCTGTTGCATTGTTAGGAAGTTGTAATGTTGGATTTTCAAATGAAAAGCGAGAAGAAGTCGATGACATGGCGGTCATCGTCAAATTTATGCAGAATCTATCACTAAAGGAACGGCGTTTAACTAAACGAAATTCAAACAATGAGGATATAGACGAGTCTGAGAACATAAAAAAACGTTAAAAGATGGCCCATACAGAAGATACGTGAATCGATCAGCGGCATCAAAATGACCAGTGCCGTGTCCGGGAATTTCCAACAAGAGAGGATGTAATTACGAATATTATTCGTAAATAAATAAATTCGTAAATTCTATTATAAAAAACGGTGTACTCAATAAATTAATGTTAAACACATTATATTATATGCATGTTTTTGTTCAAACCTATCAATTGTGATTTTTTAATCGGCCTTACTTACAGGATTAGTAATATTATCCAAAGAATAATATTATAATATATTGTTTGAATATTACGTGAATATTAAATAACCGAACCCCATTCAAAATCATTTTTCTTTAGCAACAATTAATCGTCGCGTACAAATGTTCATTAAATTTCTCTCTATATACTACCTTCGCAACTTTTCATTTAGTACGGTGGCCTACACATCGTGCGAAGTATGTCCGTCTGTTTTGCTCTGTATGTGAGTTGATAAAGTGAAACGAGTTTCGATACACCAATATAATAAAATAATATTGGATTAGAAAGGTGGAGAATGAGTGTTGAATGTCGACATTTGGGTTATTCAATAGAAAGTGAATCCGGTAAGTATAGTAAATCGATAGACGGTAGAAATATATAGAAGAACAAATTCTTAAAGGAATATGATACTTCGGTTTTCCCTTATTAAATTTAATACATTCAGTTACCAAAACTATTTTAAAACTTTAATGGCATTGACATACAAGATATTCAGTTAGGAAAAAATGATTTTTTCCATTTTAAACATTTTTTAAATTCCGGGCGTAGCGAGGGAGCTATTGGTTTCACAATGCTGTTTTTTTTTTCTTTCTTCCTAGTAAACTTGCTCCGATATATAAATTTAGTATCTTTCTGAAGTTCAATTTATTTAAATTGCACTTCAAACAGGTCATTTTTTGATTTTTGATGTCATTTTTTAAATAAAAGCACATAAGTTGAAAAAAAACGTAGGAAAACGTACAATTTTTACGATTTCATTATTTTATAAAAACACGGACGACGTTTTCTACCAGTAAAAATGATTTAATCGAAGAAACACAAGAGACCTTTTTTGTTGCCATTTTGATTTATTTTCTTACGATATTATTGCCAAAACTTTTGAGCCACTTTTGAGCTTTTAAATAATTTTAATTTTTGGTAGTTCTTTTGTTGTAATTCGGTTATAAATACACGTAGAAGCTATAAACTTGGTAATAATACTTATTATATTTGGCTCACCTAAACGTTGTAAAATTTCCAAAATCATCGGACGACTTTTTTTTCCTTTTTTAATAAGAGTTTTAAAATCAAGTTTAAACGAAAATCGCAAAAAAAAATTACTTCAAAAACAAAACAAAACACTTCAAAACACTTCAAATTATGTATTACGGAACTGCGCTCGGAATCGTTTTTCGTCAAGCGATGGTTTATCGTTGCTTACAGATACAAATGAAATAACTTTATGCATCCTACCTTTCCAACTTCTCACCAAAAACAATGGCCGTTTCTATCCCTAGTATCAACTCTTTTTTTATTTCAACAATCCCGTGTTTAGTAGGTATAGGTATAATTTATATGGTTATTCATTCATTTTCAGCTTAGTGAATTGTATTTATTGCTGTGAATTATTAAAATAGATAGAAAACAGATGTATATATACATAGTAATGTATTTATTAGTATTAAATTTATTAGTTATTAATTTCTACAATAGTTAATTTTAAACATAATGTTTAATTGTATATATTTATGGTAAAAAAAAAAACGGACATATTTCGCAAAATGAGTGGGCCATTGTTAATTGTTATAGATGAGAAGTTTTGAAGGTTGAGGGAAAATTTAACGTATATCTGTACGTGACAATTAACTAATGAAGCTAACGAAAAACAATTCTGAGCGAATTTCGGTTTTTCATATTTTGAAAAGCCGTAATATTCACGATTTGAAAATAATACACTTCGTAAATTTCCCTGTTTTTCCTGCGTTTTGACCCCTTTAAAGTACGACCCCAGTCCAATTTCCTTTCAGTAAAACAGCTGAACTTGGATTAAAATTCCTGGTAAAAATTGTTTAAAAAATAATAATAATAATAAATATAATAATGATACAAAATAAACATTGTAAAACCAATACAATCCTATCTTCACTCAGTATCTAAAATACATTGAAAATTGAATAGATATTAAAAATAAAAAATAATACAAGCGAACGTTAAATGAATGTATAACTATAGTAAGAATATTGTATGCTACGCTGAAAAACATTTTTTTACATAATAATACAATTATTTATCGTTGCTTTCAATATTGTAAAATAATATTTATAAAATACTATAGACCCATTATTTTTTTTTTTTTTTAACAGACTTCTTTACTTAAATATGATAGACAATGATAAAAATATCAAGAGACAAAATATTTATCCATAAAAAATGGTACGTCATATTAAATAAATAGTTTACCAATTATTGCGTAGTTCCGTATAGTGGTTTAAAGTTTAAAAGTAAAAGTTCGAAACAGGTGATTATGTTATTAATACATACCTAGTATAGATTGATAATAGTTCCTTCGTTAAATCTTGAATATTATGTATAGATAGTACGATATAAAATAGCATTTTTAAGGATTTTCTAAAACAATATTATTTTGGTTTCCGAAGGAAACAACAAATGCGGACAACTTTTCTACCAGAGATCTTGCTCTGATTTACAATAATAAAACATTTTCTAAAATAAAATCTGACTGGGAAGTCATTTTTTGATTTTCCCATTTTCCCAAAATTTTTCTCAGCAAATTTGAACAACCCGGAAAAAACATTGGAACATTGGGAAAAACGGGAAAATTGATACATTAAATTATTATTTTAAAGAAACTATAATATAATGCTTATTTAATTTTTTTAAAACTAATAATTGTTGACAAACAATCACTATTAACTGAACTCCACTCAGAATTGTTTTTTCGTTAGTAATGGTTTATCATTGCTTATAGGTACACATTAAATTATCTATAACGGTGGCTGCACCCGTCTCCATCATCCTAGGATGTTTTTTTTTTTTTTGAACCTGTAAAAGACTTTTCTACCAGTGTCTGTCTAATCAATAACTTCAAAGGAGCTATATTTTAGCATCTTTTATTCAATTTCTCTATTATGAGGGTTAATTATTGATCTTCTAACTCTAAATATTCTCCTATAGAAGTTATCTCCTAAAACAGTGAACCGACCATTAGCAATATATACTATATTATTGTATACATCGCACTTATTGCACGTAAGCCAAATAATGTTTGTATTATTTAAGGATTTTAGTAACTTCCCGTTATTCATTCGGGTTCTTATAACTATCGAACTGGGAATGATTAAGGTATTTAAATTACAATTATATGCTTTTTAGATTCTGAGTGTTACGAAGAATAAATTCGTTTTACAAAGATTTTTTTTTTTTTTATGTGAACATTTCTTCCATCAGAAAACTTACTCCTATGTGTACGATGCAAACCTTTTTCTGAAAAAAATTTTTCTTGAGGTGGTACTTAACAGAGGTCATTTTTTGATTTTCCCTGCAGTTTTTCCAATAAAAGAAAAAGAGTGAGAAAAAAACGGAAAAATATACGAAATGTATTAGTAAAATATTACGATTTTTTTTTTTCTGTAGACAACTTTCTTGCCAGCAATTTTGCTCCAATTTAAATGATAGCACATTTGCTAAAAGAAAATTTGACTGGGAAGGTGCTTTAAAGAGGCCATTTTTCCATTTTCCCAGGATTTTTCTCAATAAATGTAAAAAAATCGGGGAAAAACATGGGAAAACCGGAAAAACCGTAAGGAAAACAGAAAAATCCGTATAATATTAAACTAATATTATTAAAGAAAATATTTATAAACTCAATTCCGCTTAAAATCTTTTTTTCGTAAGTAATGAATTATCGTTGCTCACAAATATACATTAAATGCCCTTTTGTATCCTACCTTTCTAACTTACCACTTACAACAGTGACTACACCCACGTGTAAAATATGTCCGTATTTTTAATAACAATTTTCACCTTAACGTCAATGGCTTAATATTTTGAACAATTTTACTATTAAAAAACTAAGTTTTCAATACAAATCATTTGTCCTCTGCTGCTTATTGTTTAACATACAAAATCTCTAAACGGCCGCAATAAAGTCCATTCGATCGGATGGACCGAAATTTGAAGTCGTCAGTAAGGGGGATATAGACAAAAATCGAAACCATGTGTTCGTAATGGCACGCAGACCATAAAATCAATATGTGGTTCAAAGGATACCTACATTATTGTTGATACGGGTGTAGTTTAATACAAACTAACACATTCCGATGTTTACAGAAAAACGTAATTTTATTATGAAACGGGAGGTCCGTCGTGGACATCTCAAAAAGCTCTATACACATACTGGCAAATATATTCAAATCTTTTTGAATTTAAATTTAAATTGATAGCTTAAGCTGCAAAAAATTCGCTCGGGAAGTCAGGAGTGAGTCATGTAATCGAATATATTATTGTTAGTATTATATGTTGCATCATACGCAAATAGTAACAAAATCTGACGTACAACTAAAGGACAATAAAGATGTGAGCAATTTGGAGTCTTTTTTAGTTTTTACTAACTAAAATGAAAAAAAAAACTCATCTTTGTAAAAGTACAATAATTTCTTCGTTGTACTAGGATCTCGAACATGTATGCAAACACTGATAAGGTTTTTTTATCATTGATTATTAATTGTTATCATTCGTCCCTATGGTTGTCAGTAAAATTATCGGCAATTCGGCAATTCCCCACTCAAAAAAATATCTAATGTACTGGGCCAAACACCATTTTTTTTTTGTGCTATCAGTAATAACCCCGTTACTGTTACCGTGGACCAATACCTCAGGTGGTAGATGCAAACACACCCTGTACATACAAAATCCGTGTCCCTGTCGTGCACGTTATTAATTGCGTACAGTATTCACCAATCAGATAAATCTAGGTCACGCGATAATACTATGCATTTGCCGATTTTTCTAAATAATACGGCTTTTAATTTACGGTTTTTTTTTCTACTTACCCATGCGTACTCAACGCGATTGCATTCTGTATAGTAACTATCATGATATATTGATGTCAAATTAAATGATATCTGATAAAAAATAACCGAATCTATAATATCCAAGGAAAAAATATTTAAGTATAAATATTAAAAGTATATTAAATATATAATTAATAAATAACCATGTTGTTATTTATATACGTTATATTACATATCCGTATGCATTAAAAGTAATTTTTGACTGCTCAGTTACAATTTGGTTTATAATACAATATTTAAAAATCACATTCATTAATAAAATTATCAAAATATCAAAACAATATCTAACAACATGATTATTTATTAATTATTAACTTTGATTTTTTTTCCCTAATTATTTATTCCTCGGATATTTTTTCCGCCTTGATATTTCAAACTGGATAGTTTTACCTAGATTCAAATTAAATAGTTGCCAGCTTGATATTTATCAGCACTTTCTTACCTATAATAAATTCTTCTTATTTCAAATAAAAAAAATACAATAACTCTATTGTATACAGTTAATACAACAATAAGGACACCACACCGAAAACTGCTGTCACCGTCTTACAAACGCACGACATAACAAATATTTGGACGACAGAGGACATCATTGCGCAATAAAATTTGTAATCTATCCATAGTTGCAGACTGCAATCATACTCATGTGCCACCTGTTTATTTTTTTATTAGATGGCAGCCAAAACGACTTTCTAATGTCATTCAAATATAAAACACATGAGCAACAGAGCTCCTTCACTAGTGTTCAATCTTCCTCCAGTCGACTTGATATCGTTATAATATATCATATTTTAGATTCGGAACATATCGAGGGATCTATTGATTTTACTATGATGATTGTATTTTTTTTTTTTTTTTTTTTTTGTGTGTAAATATCTTATCGATTTCATTGTTTTTAGTTTTTTATACGAGAAATATAATTATTCCTACGGAAAAACCATAGAAAGAGACCTTTTTTGTTTATTTTTAATGTAATTAGGGAATAATAAAGTCGTTTTTTGATTTTATCAGTGGTTTTTTTAATAATTAAGCTAAACTAAAAAAAAAAAAAAAAACAGAAAAACAATGGGAAAATGTAAGAAAAAAATACTTTTATCATTTTTAATTTTGTTTTTTGGTTGTTATTCGTGAAGACATTTTTACAAGGAACTTATATTTGCCTTTTCTAAAAATGGTAATATTCTCAAAACATTTAAACTTTTTTGAGCTACCCTACTATTCAAAACATGTATAACCTAACTTCACTCCGAATTTAAATTTCTTTATGTATCCTACCTTTCCAACTTCCTACCTAAAACATGTAAAATAATTATCCCATAATCTCCCGGTAATAATAAGGTATTAAGTAAAAATAAAAAATATATCATCCCCTGGCTTCATTTTAAGGGTCAGTGGAACGTACAGTGCAAAAACACCCTCTTCTCATAAAAACATGGTGAAAAATTCATACTGAAATTCAACCAGAATTGTATTTCTTCAACCCATTTATAACAATAATTAAATAACTAGTACCGGATTTTGAGCTCTTTTGGTCCAAAGAAAGCCACTAAAGTTTCCAAATACACAGGAAAAAAGATGCATAAATATATATGTGTAAGCAACAGATACAATACAGTGCAATAGTTTCAATTATTTGAGAAATATTGGCGCTAATTCTATAGGTGCGGGCTGGCACAAACGACTCTGTAGAGCATACGGTGTGTTGATTACGCACTATACCAGAAATAGTATCAATTGTTAACAAGATTTCGAGAGCTGACTTTTCGATCATCACTCACTCGACGTTTGTCGTAGTCACATACCGAACGCACGCGAGCATGAGTGATATTGTTAAGGAATGTGCGAATACTCCGACGGAACCGACATAGACTAAACCAAGTCCCACGAGCCACCTGTACCCTTTGATTAATGTTCCCTCTAAATACGGTTTTAAAATTACTGCTGATGGGTGCGCCATTTTCATGGGTGAGTAGTTGTGAAGATAGGATACATAAATGTATTTAAATTATATCTGAAAGCAACCATAAATCATTACTAACGAAATACGATTCTGAGCGAAGTTCAATTATATACATGTTTTGAAATGCCGTAATATTTACGATTTTCGTCGAAATTTAATATGAAAAATCTTTAAAAAAAATTACAATAAAATAAATTATTTTTTTTTTGATAACTAAGATTACCTCGAAATAAACCTTGTGTTGAATAGTCGAGCATAAGTGACTGATCAAACAATTTCATTCATAAATTGCATACCAAATAAAAACTACGAAACAAATCATATAATTTGCTCAAAGATCGCTATAAATATTTTGAAAATTTTACCACGTCTAGAAAAGGCTGATATATGTATTCTGTGAAAATTTCAATTCTTTACGATAATTTTTAATTTATTTAAAACAAGTAGCTAAAACAATCGAATAGAATTTAAAATGTATGTTATTTTATTATACCGGGGCATCATAATATTGTCATTTAAAAAGAAAAAACTAAATAATTCTGAATTCTACAAAGTGTATTGTGTCCGTATCCCCTGTACCGTTGATGAGATATTCCACTTTTAAGTTTGGGTAGGATAAAAAGTAGTGGAGCATCATTTGCGTGGTGACACGGTACGCGCCGTTTGAATAGTGTTCCGCTACTTTCCCAAACACACAAAATGGTAAACTTGAAAGGAGAATAATATATAGTCAACGACTTAACGGAAATTAAAGATGTCAATATTAAAATTTATTTTAACCAAAACTAATTTTTAATAAAAGTTGCTATTTTAAAATAAAAAACGAGTATCTAGTTATTTCACTCTCTGAAATAAGGGTGATAAAAAATAACAGTATTGTAACATTTTATAGCTGCTTGTTTCTTAAAAATTCTCAAATACTAAAAGAAGTTAATGCTTTCTGGTATAATAACTGCCTTGCATTATTTTTATCACGTTATACATCCATTTGGAACATCATATAGCTAAAGCTAAGGGACTTTTTATCTCCGCCAAAAACTATCATTAGAGAAATACCGTAATTATTATTAATTTTAAAAACGTCTTATCGTTTAGCAACAGTATTTTTAATTCAATATTTTATTATTTTTGAATTTTTTTTATAATTAAAATGATTTTAGTCAGCAGGGTCGATAATATTTAATTTCCATTGTGTATGCATATACTTGTGGAATTGTTTTACAACACCCTTGTACGAAATACTTTGATCGGGACCCAAATCTATACATGTATAATGCTGACCATAAAGTCACAAATCACGTAATCTTAAGTGCTCCCTCTCCCTATTATTGTTTCACAACGAATTATATAATATAACTATTTGATTAGCGACATCATTCCTGCACTTCTTGTGAAATAAAATGTGTTCAAAAGTGTCGTAGCCTCTCCGACACTACGACACGATTTTTTGTTTTTTGACTCATTCATTTTCTAAACGGGGTGACGTAAAGACATTGAAGTTTATCGTATATATGAATGGTTCACACTTAAAATTCATTAGCGACATCTTACTAACAATATTAAAAAATTAATTATACTATCGTTACATTTTACAGAAAAGCACGGTTTAAGATGAATAATTTTAATTTTTGATTTTCCAAGCGGATTGATACATCAGAAAAAAAACGGACATTTACGTCATTAACGATTTTATAATATTATATTTAATTTTTTTGTTGTAATTCATTCAGTATTAATCGTAGAAACATGACACTTCGGTAGCCTATATAAAGTTATATTGGCGTTTTCAACACTCGCTAAAATGTTCATTATTGTGGCGATTTCTGAGGTATTTTTTTGGCGAATATTTTCCAGTTCATTTAGTTTTTATTTGTTGAAATATCGATAAAATTGCTTGGCTAAAAGTAAATACTTGAAAATTGAATACGTGGTTCATTATAAGTTTTTTGTATTTCAGTTGAGGCGAACACGGAAGGTAGAATTTGATACGGTTTTAATCCTTTGGGGTATACCTATAGCGAGTATTTTTGACATTTTAATATATTTCCTTGGGAATTTCGAGAAAAGAATGTTTAAAGATTTTGATTAAATACGATACTAAGAAATAAATACATATATCATGTATAAATACATTAAAAATGCCTGGTACATATACGTTTATGTAATAATTAGACGAAAATTCAGTGAATTAATAATGAATATTGATCGTTCTTACGGTACGATTATAATTTATAGTATTTAATGTTATTTTTTGATAACAAAATAAATATCAATTTTTTTCCATCAGCCCATTGATAACTCTATTCCACTTTTAAATTTGGGTAGAAGAAAAGTATTGGAATGCAATTTAAATGCCCCGTGGTGCCACCACACCAATGATATGCGTCACCATTTTCCCTTACCTGAGTTTGAAAGTGAAATATCTCGTCAACGAGTTGATAGAAATTTGAAATTTCAACACCAATTATATTTAATACAGTGGCACACCCATCAGCTGTATTTGCCTTGTTATCTTTACGTCAAAGCTTGGCGAGTACAAAAATATGAAGTTGATAACTTATCTACTTATTTATCTGGGGCGTGCTCAATAAAGAAAATATTGGGTTCAGACCACTTCCCCATAAATGTATTATATCCTTTTGTCAATGTGTGCATAGGTGTATGACACAGTGTGTGTGTAACTATTATGACTATTATTATTACTATTATAAAAACAGAATGCCGAAATATATTTTAAACAATTACCTACATTTCTTATATTTTCCAGTTTTTTCAATTTGATGAAAAAACTCCTGGGAAAATCGAAAAATGACCTCCAATGACGCTCCACTCAGAATCTTGAATAACGTGAGCAGGCCATATTTTGAAATAGAAAAATCACCAGTTCACAAGAACCGTTTGAATAAAACGTTCGCAACAGAAAGATAGTCAATTTGCTGGCGACTGACAATGTACTAATGACCTGATAAACTACTGATAGTATCACAAAGGATTAAAACGGTGGTATCTTTATAGAGGCGTTATAAAAATATCTGAAAAGAAAACTCAGTTAACAATAGATTAGCCGACAGTATTACAACCGACTACTATGTTTTAACCAAAAAGTAATTAAGCCATAGATTACACTAGTTAACAAAAAAATTAAAACGAATTGTTGGAAAGGTTTTTTTTTTTTAATAAATATTGATTAATTTGAGAATGCTGAATTAGAATATGTAATTTACTTCTCCAAATCAACTCGTATTTTCGAGATAATAATCTAATAATTTATGTAAATATATAAATATATATAATGTAATATAAATAAGAATGTATGTCTGTTTGTTCTCTATGCGTTACTACACCAATCATCCGATCGCCATGAAACATTAGTCAGTTGTTCCACGTTGTCAGAAGAAAAATCGACGCCATTTATATCTACCCCTTATTGAATATTATTCTCTAAAATTAGGTTTGTAAGAATTTTTAATAAAAAAATCAAATTATTTTTGTTGGTTTATGAGCTACCTTGGTAACACGGATGAAAAAAAAAACTATTGTTATTAATTTTTGTAGTGAAATCCCTGTACTGTGCGGGCGTCTATGGTAATAGCATATTAAAATGATTTATCTATTAACTTTATTTAGAAACTTTTTATTTGCACGGGTAAAGTTGAGCGGGATAGCTTGTAGTATCGAAAATTCCCGAAATTAAGATTAAATACGCACAATCTTTTCAGACTGTTTGTAATCTTAACTTATCGTTTAAATATAATTAATATTTATGATTATTATTGGACATTTACAAAATAAAATGTGAACACATTTGAGCACATTCGATAGTAAAAATAAATTATGATGAAAAGTGTTTATAGCAGGTTCATTATTTACAGGTTAACACATTTTTCTATTGATAGCGATTTTATCAGCTCCTAATGACGTAGAGAACACAACAATGTTATTTTAAAAATTCTTACAAACTTTGCTTTTTTAATAGTTGAAACAACTTGTTGACGCCAAAAATTTTGTTGGTGATTATTATCTATGATTTTAGCGACTCATCAGCAGTTGTCCAAAAATGATAAGAATCTGTGAAATGATAAAATAATCCGAAATCGAAAATGTACTGTCAACCCGGTAAAGCACGATTCCGTACGTTTTACCTTTTCAGAAACACGATTCCGTGCAATTTTGATCAAACAATGGATTGTCAAAATGTCCCAAAAAACAACACAATTCCGTACGTTTTCTGGACGAAATGCTGCCATTTATTATTTATTATTAAAAAAGTTAAAAATTTGTCAATCAAATAGTATAAATTGTATACACATTATTACTATACATTTTTGACAAATATTTTATTATATTTTGATGAATCAAATATTCGTTGATTGTGCGATCTAAACATGTTTAGTAAATAGTCATGCCTTATTGTTTACCGAATGTAATTACTATTTACTACAAATAGTATTTATTATTTGTTTTTATGTTTTCTAATATTATTATTATAACAATAAATTTAGAAAAAAAAAAAATAAATCAATTACTCGAAAACTGATTATCAAGTGCACATCTTCACTTTCCGAACACGAAAAATGAGCCCAAATGCGCTTTAGAATAAGCCTGTTATGATAATATCCCAACATTGCACTAAAATCTCGGGTTCGAAACGTACGGAATCGTGTGCCTTAAAATGTGCGTTATAAGGACCGTACGGAATCGTGTTCTACCCCCCTGCCAACCGTTGCTAACGAATCCAACGAAATTACCTACAGTATCATAATGTAGATGTTAAAATATAATTGCTAAAAGTTGTATTATGAATTATAATTATTATTAACATTCGTATAAATATACACAATTAATATGTAAAAATTGTGTACATCAGACGTGAATAATATCGAATAAATTAAAATACTTATAAGTTATGATAATAAAATATACAAAAAGATGTTGTTTATACAATAAAAATGTAAAAAAAAAAAATGTAAATTATTTTAAAACCAAACTAATATTTTGTGAAACTGTTTTGATATTTTTCGTATGAATGTACACCTCTAAAATTAAATCCCGACTACGTACATGGACGTGGTTATATTACATTTTATTATAACTGTCTGTAAAAATATGTTACTAAAATCTAGAGATATACTCTAGACGTGTGTATGCTGATATAATATGTTGATAATGCTCAAAATGTCAAATATGCAAATGTATGCGAAATAAGTTAGCGTATTTGAACGCATCTAGACTCCGTGAATCGAATTTGTATCACATTCGAATATGACTCCGGTTGCGCTGAATTAAAAAAAAAAAAAAACGAAAAAAAAATGAAACGCCGTAAACATCGCGGGCTCTACTTACGTTGCATACTAACCACTATTCCGTTTTAACGATCCCGTTTTTATTACCTCTTTCGTAATTTGCATTGATATCGTTGTTGTCGTTGTTATTATTGTACACCACTAAATCGATTTAAACCGTTTTCTCGGCCGACCCGTATCCGCGTAATATCTATTGCGCCGCACGCTTAATGTGGACGTCATCTCGGCATACGGATATCTGAACGCGCGGGACGGACGGAGAAAAACGATAACCCGCTGGCGTGCCGCTTCCCCGCCCGCGGCCCATCCGCCGCCGGACCGTTACGGACGTCGGTGTCCCGGTCGGAACGCGCGGATCCGCGGGTCGGCGGGACGGCGGCATCGCAGTGTCCGTCCGATCGGACGTCCGAAAACGGAATCCTCGGGAAACGGCGTCCGCGGCTCCGACGAACGTCGGCCCCGGCGTCGGGCGCGCCGGTTTCGCCCGGTCGACGCCCGGACTGTACCGTCCGACCGTCGTTTCGTACCGGTTCCCGTCCCGGTTACCGGAAGAACGACATCGTTTACGTTCGCCGGACGTTTCGTAAATATCGTTTTATCGAAAATGTCCGACCGGTCGGCGCCGGTTCTCGGAAAACACTGTCCCGGGTTCGTCGACCGCGACGGAAACAGGTCCGGCAGGTTTTCTCCGTTTCTGCCCCGCGGGAAGATTATTGTTATTTATTATTATTATTTTTTCGTTGTCCGAAAATCCGAATGGTAGCAGATTATTCCTCCGGACCGACCTTCGTTAATATTTAGAAAAACATATTACTATGCCACCGTTCTACTCCGCTCTGATCGTTATCCGAACGCGACCCACTAGGCAACTGCGAGGGAGTACGATTCTATATGCAGGGATCTGGGGCGGCGGCGGGGGGGGGGGAATTACAACGCCGGGCTGTCGCGACCGTCTCCGCTGCTGCGCCGCCATTACCGAGAACCGAATTCGCGGATTCGTTTAAAATAATAACGCGAAATTACAATCGTTGTAGGTGAATAATTCAAATCAGTTGTCTGCCGTAGCGGGTACTTAATAAAACGCATTGTACCGAGTGAAAAACACAAATTATCCAAGGACAATACGGCTTGTAACATTAATGTTTGAGGTCGTGGTTGTAGTTTTGTCGTCTTTCATATGCTTGATTTTTTAAGTTATAAAAAATCAATACAACAATAATTAGTTATTATTCTATATAACGTCACGGACGAATCGCATATTTTTATGGATCTACTAGCTAACAACGCTTCGCTATTGTTTTTCTATCCGGGCTACTTTTTTATCGTATCAAAAAGAATGGTGACCTTCGACTCCAATTCTCCCTTCGTAATTTTTTTACCACTTTTTTTCTTACCCAGAAACTTGCTCACGATTATTTAAATAAATATGTATAAGTAACGGACAAAATACAGTGCTATAGTTTTAATAGTTAAAAACAATTGAATTACAAAAACTAAATACATAAACAAGCAGCTACAGATGTATGTAGAGAACTTTATTAATTAGTAATATCAATATTATTTATGTATCCGTGATTTCACTATACTAATAATGCAATGTACGATGTAACGTATACTATGTAGCGCTAACACCTCATAGGTCTTCAACACGGATGAGAACTTTATTGGCCGCGGATCACCGTGCCATACGATAGCCCGTTGCGCAACCACCATTCAATCCATACCTGTGGTTAAGTCCAGAGAACAAAATGAAATTCGCGATTCCATGGAAGAATAAACGAAAACTTGAGGTTTCCGTGAAAACGTTTTAAAAAAGTTTTATTATGAGGGATTTATTATATTCCGATCAGTGTCTATGGTTACACAGTCGATAGGTCTAGAACGCGATACAACGTTATAATAACATATTATATCAATGACTGAGCGTGAAATATAAGGTGAAAGCTGAATTTTCTCAAAAGATGTTATTAAGTGCTCTTGACACGGTTCATTTGGCCGAGAATCGTTTATAAATTTGAAGACGCTATACTATGTGCACACGCTACGAATCCGTGTATACATTATAACGTATACGCCAAGAACGTCTCCGAATTGAATCGATTAAACTTTTTCATTAACTCGATAAATTTATCCCCTTTATAAAAAAATGCAATTAGTAAAAGTACTGAAAACACCTTCCGCGGCCAACACAACTACCGCCGCGCCGCATCACCTTCGTTACATTTAATATTTCAAACTGTTTTGTTATTTATAATATTATATATATTAACATAATATTATGTATGCATGCACTTTTTTTTTTCCATCGCCACAATATAATCACGAGAAATCACTGTAGCCGTAATCGAATGCTTAAACAAACGTGTACGATATAGATTCTCGTTCAGTGGTTCTTGACTGGTTTTTTCTCGCATTGCGGGATAAACGTTTGGTATGTAAATATACTAATATTAGATAGTATTGCGATGAAATTGCGAAAATCTCGAAAGTAAAATCAGTGTTATATAAATAGATAATTAATTTTAAACTCAATATTGATTAAACACATCCTACTTAATAATAAAATATGAAAGTTTATGAGGATTTATGAATGTATGTTGCTCTTTCACGCAAAAACTACTGAGCGGAATTCGATTGAATTTCGGTACAAAGATAGACGTGAACATGGAGAAAAACATAGACTACTAAAAAAGAATCAAAAAACTCTATACTTGGTGGGTAAAAGAAAATTGAAAATACGTAAAACGTTATCTCAGAAATTTAAGGTTATTATAGTGGATTTATAGTTCAATCCCCGTGTTGAGCAGGTATCTGTGTAATACGAATGAAAACAATGTATGATACACTATAGAACACTTTTAGATTCTGAGTAGAGTGAAGAAGCTTGTGGTTTTACATTGATGTTTATTTTTTATTTTTTTTGTGGATAAATTTTTTATCAGCAATTTTGCTCAGATTTTAAATTTTATCACTTTTTCTGAAAGGAAATCTGACTAGAATGGTACTTAATTAATTTGGAGAACTATTTCGGAGAACTAGTAAAATAGTCTTAAAACGAAACAATTATTGCAATTAATGTTATTAATTTTTATTTTTGTTTTAATTTAGTTAAAAATAATTTCAATTACCTGGCATTTTTGCCCATTATAGATCAATTTTTAAATTATCTATTATCCCAAAACTATTTGAGTCTATCGTTATTAAAAAACTATACATATTATTTTTTAATTATATTTATCCTAGCCAACATCGGTTTTGGCCTAAAAAATCAGTTTTCACGAATTGACTTCTTTATCACACTTATTTAATTTCTTCTATTAAAAACGACCTTTAAATTGATACAATATATACAGATTTCAGTAAAGCTATTGACAGAGTAAACCATGACTTGCTTATAATCAAGCTACACAAATTTGCACTGCATGGTAATTTTCTTAATTGGTTAAATTTCTACCTTATTAATAAAAGTCAGTCAATTTAATTAACAAATTATTCAAAAATTATTTCTGTAAGCTCTGTTGTATCTCAGGGTTCACACTTAGGACCTTTATTTTTTAATATTTACGTAAAAGATCTACCATCAATTTTGAATTCGTCGGTCAATGTATTAATGATATCCGATGACACAAAATTATATTTATTTGTTGAAAATCAAGATGACGCCGTTGATGCAAGAAAATTTAAATAGGTTTAGCACATGGTGCAACGAAAATGTATTATCAATAAATATTAATAAATGCAATGTTATTTCTTTCAATAAAAAAAATTATCCCTTAGTTTTTAGTAATAAAATTAATAATATTATCATAATCGAGTGGATTCAGTCAGAGATTTGGGTATTCTCTTTTATTGTTATTTATCCTTGTCTTTTGATTCTAATTTAATTATAAATAAGGCATTTATAATGCTAAGTTTCATATAAACAAATACTAAAAAATTTTTAAATTTTCATGCACTAAAAACGCTCTATTGCTCTTTGTTAGGACTTAGAATTTGATTCATTGATATGACGTCAAAATTCCACTGATACACTTGTTAACAATGTTCAATATAAATTCTTAAACGCAATTTCCTTCCGTTTAACTCTATCTATTTCCAGGGATTCAATGTCATTAGTAGCAGATTCCATTTATATTCAGCCATGTGTGGTTGGACGTAAGCTATCTGATGTCTTATTCGTCTATGATCTTCTCAATAATAACATTGATTGTCTTGGTTTATTACGTAAGATCAGTATTTATGCTCACAAATACTCAATTAGAAATTCAAATTTATTTTTTGTACCTTTTTTAAAAAAAAAAAATTGCACAGATTCTTTTTTCACGAGAGGGCTTCTACTTTTTAACCTAAACTGTTCTAATGTTGACTTTGTTTTTATGTCCCAGGAATGCTTTAGGTCGAATGCTTTAATTATTTTTTTAAGTACCCTATCAATCTATAACATTACTGTATGTATTTTTCATTCTCTTTTTATTCTCTTTTTTTTGTTGTTTTTTTATCATTGTTATTATATTTAAAGGGTTATTTTCCCGTAAAAAATATTAGTAAATAAATAAATACATTTGATAGATTTTTCTATATATATATATATATATATAATATGATATGTATTATATATGATATAGTTTCGAAAATAGTTTAGATTTTTTTGTCTGATTTAGGTACTTATGTATATGAGTGAAATTCTTTAGGGGCTTTGTATAAATGCTTGACATTTTTACACAGTTTTCTCCCAAGTTGTTCTTATGGAAATATAAAATAAACCACAATGCCCATTTTTTCAAATTCGTTTTTCCCATGATAGATTGAAATTCAGATATCATATTCTTTATTATATTAGCTTTCCTCTTCAACTTCCCACTTACAACATAGGCCTTCAATTTGGATTGTTTTATATTTTATACAAATATTTATTTTTTATTAATTCCAGTAAATATTATATACAGCCGTTATTTTAATTAACTTTTAAATTCATTATTCTAAAATGTCATATTATGTTCAGTACGAAATTTAAACATATGGAGTTGTCCAGCCCACAGTCGTGACTTTTGGTAAGAACTGTTTAGGTATAGATACATATAAGAAATATACAAACTTCAAAACCTCGCGATCTAGATTAATCAGCATCGTCTTCGATGATACTTTGTCACAGTCTTTGTGTTCCAGACCATTTTATCGCAATCTCGACTGCACGTCTACATGGGTACGTGTGTCGGCTGTACATCGATTTATCGTTATCCGATGATATTTATTACAGCGCCCAAGTGCCGCTGCCACCGACTTTTTTTTCATTATTATATACGATATCGTTTGGTCTCGAAATAGAAAATAATGATGACAGAATAAAAAAAATACAAATTTACACACGGCAGACATTTGTTTTTTTTTTTTTTGTTTTTTACATATCAACCATTCCCGCTGTATCCTACGCGTTTTATGCATTCTTTAAAGTATACGAATGTGAGTATAAGAACATAAGAAAAACTAGAAAGAATTCTATACTTTTTTTGTACAATATGTAACCACGCTAAGACGATATAAAAAGTTTTCTTTTGTTTCGGTTTGATGTACCAAACACACACACACACACACACATATGTATATATTATATAACATAGATAGTCTACAAGTTGGTATACTTACTTCTACATACTTACTCTATATACTCTTATCGTTAACATTTAAAAGACACTAAAACGCGCAATTGTATTTTATTCACATAAGTTTGTTTTACCTGGAATATAGCTGGATTTTTATTACATATTGTTATAATTTTTCTTTTGCCCTGAAATAATTCAAAAATAACACTTCTTAATTTTGTATTCCATACCGATACATAGTGGTGTTTAATCAAAGGAGCCAAACGAAACTTATGACCGGCTAACCGACAGATAACATACTATCCATCTACTACATCAGCATAACATAAATTTTTTAACAAAAATGTAGTTTTTAAATTAAAGATCTGAAGGACACTTTATAATGCATTAACTGTAAATCACGGGCCTAAGTGATATACCTAGAGACTAAACGCCAACCGTATACGATTTATGGAGACTAAGCAACGTTACTACATAATAACCACCGACGTCAAATATTGAAATAACTTATTATAATCAAAAGGACTATAAGTGCAGCAAATAATTTAAATCATTTCATAAATATTGTTCTTGACATTTTTCAACTAACTGAATATTATTTTGACAAAAAAATAAAAAGTCTAAAATGTTAGATGTCTAATGTTAGAAAGTTAAATGACTCAAAACAAATTTCGAAAATCACTTAAAAAGTTATCAGTGTTCGGAAAAAAAGAATCGTTTTTACACTTTCTTGAAGTCCTATACAAAAATCGCTAGAGCCTAAACACTATAAATATATTATAATATTTCATAATGCGATTTTTTTCCGAATACATTTTTTCGAGATTTCATTTCCGTAGTAGTTTACCGTAAAAGATAAACGTAATAACAATATAATATAAAATGCCAAAATGAATAGTTACGATCATATAATAATAATAACAATAATAATAATAATAATGTATTAATATTTGTTCTATTGATTTTTTTACTATAGCACAACCTATCGCGGGTTTTTGCGACCATTTGAAAACTCATATCCTTCCCCCTCCTATAAAAAAGCTGATCTCACCACTGTTTGATATGAAAATACCAAATACCGTATTTCCGATACCAAGCACAAATACCTACTCCGTACACAATTTTACGTATATTACATAACATAACAACGTCAATAACGGAAATCTGACTTTGACCGCAGTAGACCATCCGGCTCTTTTTCACCGAAACGATAAACAATATAATAACGTATTAATGCGATGTTTACCATATCAATAGTCTGTGCGGAAAAATGCCCGTGGCCATTTTCCCCCAAAAATGAGATATCGTTTTCCTCCGCTGTCCGTTTTCCTAAAACATAATGTATAGACCAGCGGTTCCAAACCTTTTTAGTTTCGCGGACCACTAATTTTGTAAAAAAATATTTGAGGCCCACCCATAGCATACCTGTATACGTTTTTATAAAATTATAATATATAATATATATTATACACATATATACATGTATATACAGTTATTAGGAATAAAACAATTTTAAAAATTAAAAAAACACTTAATTCAACTTTATCACAAGATAAACAATTTAATGTGATTTTTGGCACTGCTTGTTCTTCACGAGAAAGTCAATATCTGGATTAAAACTTGTCAGTTTTAGTCTTGAATCACTCTCAACATTCAGTTTATTCCTATATTTATTTTTTAAATAAATTAAAGTAGAAAAAGCGCGTTCACATAAATAAGTTGTCGAAAAGCCCATCAAATTTCTCAGTGCAATTTTGGCGATTGCTGTATAGTCTTTCCGAACATTTAACCAGAATGGCACTAATTGTGTACTTTTAAAATACGATTTTAAAGTCTGATCACATGACATTTCAATCAACGAATCTTCTTCACTTGCTGATATTTTCAATTTTTTCAAGTAATCTTCTTCAAATGGATTTCTGATCCATTGGAATTCCTCTTCAATTTTAGGGAAGTAGTTTCTAAAAACAGTGTATAAATGATTTCAATTATGCCTATTAAAAAATATTAATTTGTAATTAAGAAAAAAAAAATAATTAAAAATAATCTGAGGTTGGAAGCTAAAGATTTGAGGTCTCTATACTATAGACCATTTTACTCCCCCATTTTATTTTCCCCCATTATTATAACAATATAGATTCTCACCGTTTTAATAATTTTTATACTCTATACATTTCGCAATATGCTGAACGAAATTATTTTTCTGAACATTTATACATAATATACACTGTAATATCTGACTAATAAATTTAATTGATTTTAACTTTTACTAAATACTTAAACGTGACGTATTATTTATTATGTTTTAGTGTTTTACCAATTTGATTAATTGGTTTATTTGCATGGCTTTGAAACGTTTTTTTCAATATCGCAAAAATAAATAATAATTATTAATATTGTTAAATTCTGAGCCAATCAATTATTCCTAAAGGTTGTAATTGTGTTTACACTGTTGCCAATTTCACTTATTTTGTATGATTTACTGCGGTTGTGATTGTTTATTATACATTGTGTTATATAAAAAAGCTGGATATACTGCACAACATGTTTTATGTGGAAATTTGTGTAGAAAAAAGGTTAGGTAAGCGGTTTGAGTTAAAACGACGAAATCAATTATAGTCAAAGAACAATTCTATAAGTGGAGCTCGACACATCGAATCATTTTATTAGTAATTAAGTACAAGTCGTGTTTTTTCTCCGTTTAACAAAAGTAACCCAAATATCAATAAAATTAAAACCCGCGCAACGTCATTTGTTGTCAGTATTTTCAATATTTAAAAAAAAAAATAAAATATTTGTTTAATGATTTACAAATCGCATGTTCGATTGCTTAAATTATAGTGCACAATGGTTGAACCAGTCAAAGACCGTACAAATTAGGAATTTTTGTTTATGTAAATATTTTTTTTTTAGTTTGTGAGTGCAAACTTAATATTGATTTTACTATGATGATTAAGGTTTGTGTTTATACTGCTAATAATTTATTCAATTATCCGATTTCCAAGTGTAGCGTTTACAGGATATCGATAAGATTTCCCTTATAGTTTTCTAAATAATAGAGAAAAACCAGGGGAAGAACGTAGAAACACATAGAAAGTATACGGCAATAAAATTTGTATTATTTTTATCTTTTATTTTTTTTTTTTTAATTGTCACCAAATACCTACTTATGTGAGTTCAATGAGCCATTTCTAAAAGTGATAATGATTTTTGTGCTATATAAAGGAATTTTATATTTTCGATTGATTTGGTTTTAGGTGGTTAATATTATTTTGACTGAACAGTAATGCTTGAAAACCAAACAAGAAAATTACCGACGAATTTTTTCAGTTATTGAAAAAAAAAAAAGAATTGGGCCTAATGAAGCGGTTGTTATTTTTTTATTAAACTCAAAATTATTTTAAACGCCAAGAGGTGAACAGACACGATTTTAGCAAAAGTAAAAGAAATTTCTGGGAAAAATATCAAGAAGGAAAATGTAATTTCCGCATAAGTGAACGACGGTGGAGTATAGCTAGAGATAATTCGTTTTCGGATGAAAATGCGGGGTGGTGAGGGTGGCTACCGTCCGTAAAAATACGGATGAATTCGACAAAAACGGTCCATGTATCGTGTGAACGAGTATCAATAGCCTATTATAATAATAATATATACAGGGTGAGCCTTTTATTATGAACCAACGTTTTTCTCGGAGATTTTAATTTAATTTAATTTATATTTTTTTTTTTTTTTGTCTTTGTTGAATCGTTTCAACTTTATTTTAAAACTATTTTTAATTAATTTTTAGCCCCTACTCCGTGATCCTAAAATGAGCATGTACTTTTATGTTTCAAATATAGGAACACCAGTTTTTGAACAAAGTTCTGAATATCTAAGTATTGTGTTATTAAAAATGTTAATATGCATAACATTATAATATCAGATTTGCCGTACGTGTGTTACAAACGTTTAAAGTTTACACCGGTGAAGTGTGGAGGAGCGGGGAATGGTAATAAATTGATCGTATATTTTTAAACGATAAAATTGACAACTTTTCTCTGCAACTTCTCCGGTATTAAATTTAAACGGTTATAGCCAACAAACGGTGAATCTGATACGAAAAACGTCTAGTAAATCATTCTCGCCTAACATCCGATCGGCGATTGACAGATGGGGGTGGTTATTTGAAAATCCGAAACGGACGCTCGTTTTAAGTGCGCGGACTAAGGTCTCGTGTGTACGTGTAATTAGGGCGGCGAAATCAATATTGAAATAAATCTCAAACGATTGGAAATCGGTTGTTCGTTTCAAACGCTCCCGGGAAAATTGCCCGTTCGCGATAAAAGAACCGTGCCGATCGTCCTGTATACATATATATATATATATACATAATATATCATGTATTATATACGGCACGGTGTGTAGTATTGTTGTTGGAAACGGCCGACGGGCGCGTTCGTCCGGAAAACGCGGAAAAACCAAATGAACCGTTCGGAAATTTCCCCCTCGGCCCTCGGCCCCGAACGGGCAAATGAACCGCGCGCGCGGTGTGGTCGGGGGAAAGTGGGTGCGTGGGAACGGAACGGGACCGCAGTTAACTCCGGCGGTATAATACGCTTTTGTTTAGGGGCGAGAGCCGCGAGACGCGCGCGCCGACACCTCGTTAACCGTGCCCGTACCGCCGCCAAAACAAATAACTTTTTGTCAGCCGCGATAATCGTCGGGCGGCGGCCGCCCGGTAAACAATAACAATAACGATAATAATGATAATCGGCGAAACGCCGCCGCGGATAAACGGCTAATAAACTCCCGCGGGGCCGGGGCGTCGGACCGTGCCGACAAATAACGGACGACCGCTCCGTCCGGTGAAACGTCGCCGGCCGCGGGAGGCGCGGGACGACGAGAAGAAAGCCCTCGTCAAGATACCTTATCGGGATTTCGCGGGCCGGAACGCCGGAACGCGCCGTCCGTCCTCCGTTACTCGGGCGACGGCCCGTTGTTTCCCGTTGTATCCGCGATTGTTTTTTCCTTTTTTTTTTTTTTTTTTTTTTTTTTTTTTTTTGCTATCCGGCACAATTTTTACTGTATATTTCCGTGGGCGATGTGTCACTTCAACGGACGCGGACTCAAGACCGGTTACGCGGTTTCGATAAGGACATTTGACACGATCGTTTTAAACGTTCTACGGTATCTGCGTTGTACATTTTTACCATGAACGGAACGACTGGAAAAGACGGACGCGCTTCGCGCGACGTGTGGGCCACTGGTATAAAGTGAGAGAAGTTGACGACGGCAGACGGAAAACTCAATGTATACCTGTACGCGACGTTTAATCGTAACTAACGAAAAACGATTCTGAGCAGTGTCCGATTCCTATTAATCGAATTTATGTATATATATATATATGTATCGCATAATGGTAAAATAATTGCATATATGCATTGCATAGTTTCTTTAATAATATTCGTTACCTATTTTCCCGGTTTTTCTACTTTTTTTCGCGGTTTTTCCCATTTATAATAAAAACAGCTTGGCGAATCAAGAAATTTCCCCTATAAAGTGCCACCACCGTCAGCTTTTATTTCGGAAAAAATGCTATACTTAAAAATCTTAGCGAACTTTCTGGTAGAAAAGTTATCTGTAGAAAAAAATATAATAAAACAAAATAAACATCATTGTAAAACCAATACATTCTTTGTTCCAGCTGAATCTAAAATGTCGGAAAAAACACAATAAGACACACGAGTAATATAGGAATAAATTAGTTAAACGCATGACTCGTGATAATGTTATTCGTTTTATCTGTTGTTATCAAGTTGTCGTAGCGTATGAAGTAATGCGAACAATTCACCAGTGTCGGCCGTATTGTGAAACCGTAAATTAATATACAGGTCTTGTTTAGGGATGGCATATACGTTGTTTATTATCTATGCATTTACGGCTTACATTTCGGTTAGTATATAATAAATTGTTATCCCGTCGTCGTAAAAGAAGGTCAGGTCCTCGCATTGAAACCGGCAGGTTTTTAATTTTATTTATTAGGCACTATGTACGATTTAGTCAACAAAGGTCGGTCGTTACTGTATTATTCAGAATTGAAAGCCACGGTCCACAAGATACGCATAGAATAATATCTAGATTTTTTCTAATAACCTGAAAAACATCTGACTTGGAAACTGTATAACTATCGGGAAAAGAATGTGCAGACGACCTCGTTGTTTTGTATTTATTTTCATATATTGGTACATACCGTATAACGGTACGATAATTCAGTGTTTATTCTTCGTGTGGTAACACTGATTGACCGGTATTTCACCAAGTCACTGCCAGTCGGGCAGTTTGGTGCGCTGAAGAAGCCATTGTTTCGGCATTTTAAACGGTATTCACAATAATCGGTTGAAACCGAAAAATAACCTAAACGAAAAACGGAATTCGCGACCGCAATACAGCAACGTACCTACCGCCACGGAGTGTCGTCCCGCGTCCAGGGCGACGGGAACTGTAGAACTGCTGTGAAAGTAACTATCACACTATCGAATTGCGATTCGACCGTAATGCCGTTTTCCGTCCGACCGTACACTCGTTTGGAATTTTACATTGCCCGCGGTTAAGGATACCACACCCCGCCCGGTGTGCCTGGTATTATGATATTGTGTAGCGAAACAATATATTGTATCGACGTAATATATGTATATATATATATACACCTTGCAGCTAGATCGCATATGAAATAATAGCTTAAATGTAATCTACACCGTCACACTGTCAAAATTGATGGTGTCGGATTTTTCGCACTGCACCGCTGTACGGCCATATGCGTTATCTATTGCACCGGCGGTGACAGGTACACCGACCAATGTACACGAGTGCACTCGAATGGAAAACGCTACAATAATAACGTACGAATGGTTTGGCTGGTTTTCCTACATGTATACATATTACAATAGGTTTCGGTGTTTTTATACTGTCTTTATAATTATTAAATGTACGAAATTCTCGGGTAATTTTTTTTTTCTTGATTAACGCTGAAAGTGTTTTCTAATTAATATTACATCCCGTTCACTTGTTAATTAATTAATAATAATATTTATTTTATAAAAAAAAAAAAAACAAAAAAATACAATAAATAAGTACTGTTTATTGTCTTTGTATTTTATTTTATTTATTTATTTATTTTTATTTTTTAATTTGAACGGATGGAACATAATAATTGTGTACAAATATATTGTACGCCCATGACGCGTAGTCTTGTGTATTACAATTTATAACTTTTTTTTTTCCTGTCCCTCGGGATCTAGTTACATCTTTAAAATTATTGGTTTTACCGAGTTAATATATATTTGTTCAGAAAACAAAACTACAACGTTAATATTATAATTAATAAAGTCCTCCGAAACATTTAACATAATATTAATTTGTAGTCAGTCGTGGCGACGACACGGCGCGTCGAATAGTCAAAACTGATACATGAATGTAAAGCTTATTACTGCGTGCAACGTAATAATGCAGTAGATTCTCGTTGTGTGGGATCTCAAATGGAACAGGAAAAAGTTCGAGGTATCGAGTTTTATTAAAATTTTAAAAATCTGTAAATAATTAAAATGCTTGAAAAACGTAATTTAAATATTTAAAATACTAATATTACCTATAATATATCAATGAACTGCAATAATAAATAAATACATTTTTTTTTTTAAAAAAAAAATTAACATTAAAGTTTATTTTTTAAACTAAATTTTGTCTTTCCTTTCAATTTATAAGCCAAAACAATATTTAACAATGTCTAAATAAGGAGTCATACTCGTTTTTTTCATAATACCACAATTCAACATCAAAATTGTATCTTTTTGTTTAACAATTGACGGTAATGTGTTTGGCGGGATATTGAATTTATTGGTGATTTTTCATTTTTTCGGTCACCTTTTTAAACTAAAAACTCGAGGTAGCGATGTTCGACATAAGGAGAATCTATTGTACTATAATACGATTTTAGAACAGCTTGGGCACCCAACTGGTCATGAAAAAGTGTCCCTTTAACGGACTCTGCTATTATCACTACTCAGCTATTGTTCATGCGTTCTAGGTGGAAATATCTTTTTTTTAGTTTCGTAACAGTCGCGGTGTAAAAAATCAGTTGCTACGTTACAACGTACAACATTAATTATTATACGCTATTGTAATTATAATTATACTCTTCAAGTCGTGATCTACGGCATAGTTTAAAAATAACATTTTTAACACTTAAAGTGTCGTTTCAGTTTTTACAGACATAAGTAAGTTGATTTGTATAATGCAATTATACCGTAGTACTATTTTTACCGTAGTAGATTTCGGTATCGTGTCATGATGATTAAAAAACCCAAATGTAGCCTTGAAAATAAGAGAAATTACACTGTATAATGTTATTTTAAATTTTTTTCGGTTAGGTTAGATTTCATTAATGTAAAAAAATTTGTAAGAGAATGAAAAACATGAAAGTACCAAATTTTCGGAATAATACATTTTTTTCGTATTCTATTCAATACAATTAATAAAAAAAACGTTGCAAAGAGTGCGATTTTATTTTCCTAGAAGTGAAGGAAATTTTGTTTCTTATGATTACAACTATAAAAAACCCCGAGTGGTTCTTATCTGCGCTAAAAGATTAAAAAAAAAAAAAATTTGATGTTTTTGTAATTTGCATACCGATATAGGTATTTCGTTTGATAAATTCATAAATTACAGCCACTGCTAATCGGGTGATCGTGGTTTTTATAATATAGAATTGGTAGGTATTTGGTACTTAACAAAGGTTGACAGCGATGCCGAAAGAGCATAAGAATTTAGATGAAAACTGAAACTCAACGGATTTCTATCGAAACACAAAGCACACGTCTAACCTTCCACACAGTGCTGTGGATTTACGTCGTAACCAGAATTTATCTCCCACGCGACCACGATACTGTTTACTCGCTATATCGAGAACGCTCGAAACTATTGCTTTTAAATAAAATTTCCTCCACTTGGCTCGATTGTGTTGTCGATTGACCTACTTAAAACGTACGGCGCACACTGTGTTTGCGTATACGAATTCGCGGTTGAGTCGTACACGTACTCGTCTCATCTTCTTGCCGGAAAAAATTCTCTTATGTTTTTCTAAACAATCCCCTAGCTGTTAAATTACGAATTCCATTATATTACACGTGTTTCGTTACAAAATGGTAACCACTATAATATGTGACGTTAGTTTTGTGCGTGCCCTAAATCTTGTCGGTGCATGTACACCGCAACGGTGTAACAATATTATTATTTCCTTCGCGGTCGTAGTTAAACTTTAATATAATATTGTAACTCAACTCTTCTGTAGACATCTTTATTCTCCGTTGACGGTTTAAAGCCCACGAGGAAAAACACTGACTCTGAATGTATCAGAAAATTAATCGCAAATACTAATAATATACTATTCACTTCACAACGAATAATTTAACGATGGAGTAACAAAATTTTATGATTATTGTAATAATTAATAAAAAATCTCGACGATAATTTTAATAAAACATTAAGGTCCTCAAATTTGTCACCCATAAGAAAAAAATAAACAACAAATAACTTATACCTTATACCGACGGTTTCATATACTCTTTTGCGAACTGACGTAAAACACCAAACATTCAACCGAAAGTTAATTCATCCTAATGTTGTACTTGGAAATATCTCAAAGAGAATACGGAAAATATTTTACCTGATAGTACTTTAAATCACCAAAAGTTAAAAGGTCAAACACCAATTTGAATAATTCTAAGAAATTACAAAACTAAATTTATTTTGCATAATTTGTCGAGGTTTTTTTTAAAACGATACTTTCTAAATAATATTAAAATTTTTCCAACTCAAAATATACGACTTTTTAAAGTAACAATATTAATAAATCATAATTTAAACAATGTA
Organism: Cinara cedri; assembly: GCA_902439185.1. Taxonomy (NCBI): domain Eukaryota; kingdom Metazoa; phylum Arthropoda; class Insecta; order Hemiptera; family Aphididae; genus Cinara; species Cinara cedri. The sequence goes on from CABPRJ010000026.1 coordinate 408,376, forward strand.
TGTTTTTCCCCTTCGTTCTGGTATTAAATATTATTAATACCACGCATGTTTTATATCTACATATATTTTACATATTTTAAATATTTTAGATTCTTAGCGAAGCGAGGAATCTATTGGTTTTACAATAAAGTTTATTTTTTATTTTTTATGTGAACGCTTTTTCTATCAGAAAACGTACTCCGATTATCAAATATAGCACCTTTTTTTAAATTAAATGTTCTCTGGGTGATACTTTAAGGTGGTCATATTTTTTTTAATTCTTATTAATATTCGAAATAATGAGAAAACCTGGTTTTAGGTTAAAAAATATTGAAAGATTAAAAATAAGGCTGTCATTGGCAACGGTTTTTTTATTTATTTTTTGTTATAATAAGGTTTTTATTATTTTAATCTTTTTTAATCAATCATTGTTGTCGTGGAATCACACATTGTTAAAAAAGCAATACTATTGTAGACCTAGCTATAAAAAATATAATACATTTCAATTTAAATACATCCTTTTAACGATGAATCTTTATATTGTATTTCTTTATTTTATACTTATGCTTATCACTATCAACTGAACTCCGCTTAGAATCGTTTTTCCGTTAGCAATGGTTTATCGTTGTTTACTGATGTATATTAAATTCCCTTCTATATCCTACCTTCCCAGCTTCCCATCAACAGCAGTGGCTGCACCCACGTGCAAAGAATTTCCGTATTTTTAATAATATAGTTAATAACACATTTCTTAGTATTTTTATGGTTAAAAAAAAATAAAATAAAAAACATCTGATACTGAAATGATTGCAAATTCCTTTCTGTCTGTTAGCGGCAGATCGTTTAATCTGCCAGCGGCAATAATAGTATAGCTGTATTGATCACTTATACTAAAAAAAAAAAATCCTAATAAAAGAATTTTTCGATTTTTTCGTGTATATTTATTTATTTTTAGAGAGAGAATTACTACTAATTTAAAATGTCGTGACCAATAATATTATTATAATTACGATCCCACACAGCATTGTAGTATCTACTAAATATTTATTAAAAATTACGCATAATTAATTTATATTTGATTCTCGTTTATATTATATTATAAAATATTTAATAATTCAGTATGAATATTTGTAGAACCGCAATGTTATATTTTATTAATTAATATAAAAATGATGAAAACAAAATTCTGACAGCATATTTATGGCGCTATCGAGTTTGACCGCGAACCCTCGGGTTAACATGAGCAACTCGGCTATACCGCGTGATCTTTCGTCCCCAACTCGATTCAAGAACACACCGTGAAACGAATTAACGTGTAACAATTGTCCTCATTTTGACGATCAAACGACTATGACCGGTTATCCGTGTGGTCCCTTCAATTTTCTCGTGAGACGAAAAACGCGCATAGATATAAATCATATAATATTGTTCATTATTCGGTATTTATTAATTTCCCGATATCCGATTTTCCATCGGCACCGTTTGTCGATTCAATTTTCCATTCGTCTCGATATTCGACATAAAATTTAGACTCTAGGTGTCTCCGTCCGTTCTCGATAGATGACACTGAAGTGTTTTGGCTGCGGCTATTGTGGGCTTATGGGATTATACGGTGTTATTACGCGTACCTGCATAATTCGAAGTGATTCGAGTCTCGTCGGACCCTCAGTTAGTCCGCATTGCGCAGCGGCACCGTACGGTTTAAAATATATTGTTCGTATCTGCTGTTTTATTGATTTGGAATTGGAAGTTTCCGTCTCACGGGGACGCGAGTTGACGATATAGCGTTATAATATTATTACTGTCTCGTACTAATAATCGTATCCGTTTAGACCGTAATGTTTTGCGATACGACGCATATTTGTTTTCTTCTTCTTCGTCATCTTTCCGACCTCCGACTACACTATTATGTTGTTCTTTCGTCTTATTTATGGCCCATTTAGATTACGTGGCGGCGCCGAGTCGGTAAAAAATATCGAATAGAAATGGTGATGATAATAATCCGCAAGGTTGCGTGGGACGCGGAACTTTGCGGGATTCCGGCGCTTTTATTACGTTTGGTCCATAGAAAATAACGTGGAAATAACATTATATACGTATAACAGCGCGTGTACAATACATTGGCCAGCGAACAGCGAGAGACATGTTTTGTACGAAATGATAAAGTATTACGTGTTTTTTTTTTTTTATTATTTATTATTTATTTATTATTAATCAATTTATTGATCGTTATTATGCGACCGAAAATTACCAAGAAGACGATAATATACTAATTGTCAACCTCTCCCTTAATAACGCAAAAAAATAGGTGGTTTACTTCATTATGTTGAAAAAAAACGCTAGAAATACGCGACTATTTTACCCGATTTCGGGTAAATATGAAATGTAGCTCTCGAATGATGAATCATAAATCGGTTTTCAACACCTTAAAATAATGTTATTAAATAGGTGGTTCTCAAAACACTATGGTTCGTATATTTACTCGTACAATTCGGATTTTTACACTAGTCAAATATACAGTAACAATGACTCGTACAGTAATAAATTTTAATTCAATACATTGATATCGGCCATCAGTTGTTCTCAATATTAAACGTGCGTGTACGCGGAATTGTTAGTTAATTGGTGTGGCAAGAATGTATAAACGAGTATTAGTAACTAATAAACGGAGTGATTCACTCAACTGGAGTCTTGACCGAAATACAAACATATAAAAAATTAATAGCAATGCTCAAATATTAATTCGCTAATCATTGCTCAACATTTAGAAACAGAAATGAATTATTGAAGTTATCAAAAAAAAAAAAAATGGTGCGATAGTGGTGGTGTGATTGGTACGTCAAAATCAAAAATAGTGTCATTTCCTGTAAGTTTGCAGGTATGTTCGAAAACATTCTGAGAGACAAATTCGTTTCTGACATGTTAAACGAATCAATTCTAGATGTGACTTTGACTTTTTTAGACTATGTGAAGAGAAATACACTAGAACTATCAATTAAGTCCTAGACATTATCTTAAAAAAGAAAACCAATATGAAGTAGATTGCAGTCGTAAATTTAATTCATAGTCAACAATTTCAAGGTGATCGACAGTGACCAATAGATATTATTGTGACGTGAAATTTCATTAAAAGACAAATATGTTTTCTATCCTTTATTAAAAATACCTATCCTTTACTCTCTTTCTGATTTTAATTAGACTTCGCTGATATTAGTGATAGTCATCTTCCCTATAAATAATCTACATCTTTGCAAATCACTGAAAAGTTTAAAGAAAATGTCTGTAATATATATTTCTTTGTGCGTCAGTTTATACGAGAGATTATTAATTCGAATTTGTCCAAGTTGATTTTCACAAATTATGAAAACAGTAACAATTCGTTGACAGACAAATATAAATATTGATTTCTATAATTAATCATTGGTATCCATACAAATATTATAATGATTACCATCAAATGGTGTTCTGACGAAAAATCCGAAAACGGAATTTTGAATTCAAAAGAAAATTTAATTGGTTTTTTTTCTATTGGAGCACTTTAGGTTTTAAGCTGACTGCTGTGTGACGAAACTATTATTTGCATTCAAATATGGTGTTTTTTTTTTTCTTTGATCACTGAAAAAACATTTTAGGAACAATAAAAACGTTCAAAAAGTTTTACTCCACAAATTTATACACAAAATATTAATTATCGAACCACCAATACTCTTAGCAGTGTAGTTGATTTTTCAAACAACGATTTCGATGTCTTGAAAATATTATCCCTCTATTCCGAATTTCCACCTTAACAATAGAGTGGCCTTCACTACCCTTACACCTCCCCCGTCAATAGTATCGGTCTTGTTCATTCGTCATTCCGTTATTCATATATTGTTAAGTACTCGACAATAATATCAAAATATACACCGACGTGTATTCGTCGAGTATTGTTAATGTTCGGTTTTTTTTTTTTTTTTTTTTTTTCATAGTTGAAACCAAAAAAAAAATCCATAATATAAACGAATGCTGTGAAAACTCCGAGTATGAAGTTTTTTTTTTATTTTTATTGACAGGTTTTATTCGTTATATAGGGTTGCGCATGTTTAGGGCGATACGAGTGCAGCACTAAAGTTCTAACAATATTGTCATAGGTATAATACTATACTATAATAATATTTTATATGTATTATTATTATTTCGAGAGAAAAGTGTTTTTTTTTTCTCCCGGGACAGCGTCGGCACGTGGTTCTAACATTGTTGATTTTTTTCACTATCTGTATATGCGCACGGAAATTCGAACCGGGTCATTTTTTACCTATCGGGCACGTTTTCCAATTTCAAATAAAACTGCGCGAACGAGAAACGTGCGTGATGAAAATAACGGTTCGCGGTTTGCAGAGAATATGTTTTACCATCGGTACTGAAAATCCGGATTTCCAAAGTTCGGTAATCCGGAATTTGGAAATCCGAAATCCGGATTTTTGTATCCAAATCAAAAATTTAATTAAAATCTGAGTTTTAGATTTCGCATTCTTTTAGCCACTTGTAATTCAACTCAAAAACTAATCATAACTACATATTTATTTGGCATAAATATAATATGAATTATCTAAATAAGTTCTATAGTAATTTATTATTATCACATTGAATAAAATTATCAAATAAATATAAAATGGTGATGAAAAGTGGCTGCTGGCAAATATGTTATAAACTTTTTTTTTTATAAAATAACTTAATACACTTTGTTGGTTATGATCTTGGTAAAGAATCGAAATATAGATACAAAAATATGAACAATAGATGAAAAAAATAAAAACGCAGAAAATCGAATTTTGAAATTTAAAATTAGAATTTTCGGAATATGAGGTCCAAAATCCAGATTCTCAGACTTTGAAACCCGAAATCCGGATTCGTATCATATCACCGCACATAATATAGATAGAACTTATCCCGATCCTCGGGGTCGTATTTTTTTTTTTTTATTTCTTCTCGTGTACATAATAGATCGAGGAGTCTGCAACGGCTGCGGCTGATAAAACGGCGGATTTCCGGTCTTTGATGTTTATAATAATACTACGACGTAAATGGGTAGACGCGCAGGTATTAAATATTATTGTGTACCTACGGCGTTTACCGATTCCTGGAAAATTTGACAATATATTAAGATATTCCATTACCTTCGAAATGTTTGATATTCACCGAGACCCAATTCAGGAATTATTATTATTATCATAATGATAATACATTTAAATTATAATATTATTGTGTTCCGTCACACACAAACACAACTCGTGGTTTTAATATTATATACACGAGTATACGGCGATCGGTATTGATGGTGCTCGTACGTACGTTCACTAGCCCAGAATAATCGAATATCCATCGATGTACGTGGGTAAACAATTGATTTTCCCGTTTTTTTGCGCGAGTCACAAAAATGCAATAATAATTATTCGCCTGTAAGGACGGATGTAACGGGCTGGCATCGGTTGCAATCATCGAGGCCAGTGGGGCGTTCACGGGTTTACGATAATCCGGTGAATTTAACGGCGTATGCGTGTTCGTTGAACATGGCCGATTAAATAATTGCCCTTAATAATTATTAATGTTAAACTGATACCGCGGGCTAAGATATCCGTGATGTAGAATTAAAATATTTCCAGAATTATGTTACTAGGTGACGTTCGACTCCTTTGGATTGAGGGAAGACGCAAAATACGACATCAATGGTACTTCTTCTCCCAAACAGCCCCGGCCCGTTCGATGCCAGTCCGTTATATCCTAGTCCGTACGCTCTGTTAGCGTACCACAATCATCGCGCAGAGACAAGAATCTCTATTAACTATAATACGTATACAACTGAATAGCTAAATGACATATATTCGATACGTCATTGGAAAGTGGGACACATTTCAGTAAATATTAATTTTATATTATCCACTGTATTATGTCTATTCCCCTTTCCATTAACTAAAAGATCCGCGAGCAGATAGACCAATCCTCGTTTTTATATTTTGGACATTTACAACATAATAAAGTAAGCGAATGCCTGATAAATATCATATTATAACAAACGTGTTGGTTTTTTTTTTTGTTTTTTTTACTATATCCGATTGTGAAAGAGAAAAACTTTATAGTCAAACGTACACAGTTTGTCGTCTTGTTTTGTTATTTCTTTGTATTTGTCTTTGTCATCATCCGGACGTTTATCCGATTCCGGATCAGTGCTCATTATTACCGTATAAAAATCACTAAACACTAGTGTCACAGCTGAATATGACGTTCTCATTGGTTACCATTCTTATCACAACATAATCACGTTCCCGGTATTAATACATAACATTCTTATCCTAATCGAAGTTAGACTAATCATTTACAAAATAAATTAAATTATATCGGTGTAATAAAATTATAATATCGATTATGGAATATCTGTTTGAATCAAAGAAATAATATCTGAAAATGTAGTTGAGAATTAGTTAAAACGAATAATATGTTCATAGGAAATTTTAAAAAAAAAAGCGTGTTTCTACAGTATTTTAAGTAATGAATATGAAATTGATATGTAAAAGAGTAGTGTAAATCTAAAAATTATAAATAGGTTTACAAAATAACAATACACCGGGTTTAGTAAAGATACTTTTGTGTAATAGATTTTTAATTTTTACAATACTGTAATTTATACATTTGTATTTGAGAATTAGCATTATCTATATTATTATTAAATGTTAATATTTATTTTAATTTGCGTTAAGTTGGGTTCGGTTAGGTAACCTGGTTACTCAGAGTTACCTAAAGTTTAATTAGTTTGCCCTAACAGTTGTATTTGGCTCTTTGGCTATTAATTTTGCTACTTGTTAATCACACGTTTCATTATAATACGGTAAAACTATTATGCTCATTTCGATTGTGACAAAACAATGATGTTGTGGTTTTGTGGAGATCATGACTGTATTGTGGTTAGAGTTATAACCAATGAAAACGTTGCATTCGACTGGAGAGTGTCTAGCAACTTTTATATCCCCAAAACGAACAACTTTCAATTTACTATTATATTTTTATTAGTCAATACCCATACAATTAATGCATCGTTCCGATTGGTTTTCGTTTGTTTAACGGTTTATCTGGTCATGTCGGTAATTTACCGACCTCGTAGCGTCTATTTACGATGCCCCTTTGTAACGTAATATTTTCGAAAGTTTTGGTTCGGAATCAGGAGAACGCACGTCACTCCATAAAGTATCAATTTATAATTTGCTCGATTTGTAGCGTACGGGTTGGTAACGGTCACGAGTTCAAGTAATTCACCAAAACAAATATATTTTAGTATTATTATTTTTTAACTGCAAACATTTATGATACCCAGAGGTTGTAAAGGATATTTATTTCAATCGTAAACTAGCGATCTACTGCTTTTGTGATCGTATGTTATATTTACGAAGAATTATTTAAGATATTAATGAATCAATGATGATATTTTGACAGATTTCTTGTCTCTTGATCTATTCCGAAATTAGTGTCAATAAATTCTATTTATGCAATATTTTCAAAGAAGAAAAGATATTCAAGGTGATACGATTTTGACGGTATATAGAAAAAACTATTTATATAACCGAAATTTGTGTTTTTGTTTTTTTGTTTCCGAAAAATACTTTTTAAATTATTAAAAACGCTCCAATTCACGCAGTACCTATCTTTAAAGAAGCGGATTATTTTTCAAATAATACTTTACTTAAAAATATGTTTGGAAGTTTACCACTAGTTTCTTGGTGGTAATTCATTTGAAAAATGTCTATAAGAATTAAAAAAGATGACAGAAAACGTATAATGTTTGTTGATTTTTGGGTTACTTTGGTTACGTTTTTTTTTTTTATTGCTTTAATCATACCTACATACTATTATCCTGCATCTTATAAATATATATTTAAAATTCTTACCAAGTACGGTGGGATACCCATGGTAGGAAGGACGTTCGGATTTTATCATGATATATATTATACTTTTTATAAATATTGCATATATAATATTGGTTTTCTTTCTGTAAAATCAATAGTATTTATATAATTTATAAACATTATATACATTGCATAGGCGTATATTATTTATTATTTTTTTATGTCGTTGATATAAATGTTAATGTCAATTTACTGCCAAATTAAAGTCGTAAAATATAACAACGGCTATTAATAAGTTACGAAACTTTTTGTTCAGTTTAAATATGTAAGGGGAATAACGGGAGAGTAAAATAACTAAAAACCGACTGTGCTTAAAAATATAAAGAAACACCGCCGGCTATGATTATTATTAGTGTTACGACGATACACAGCAGTCCGTTATAGCGGGACCATTTTAAAAGGGAAAGAAACCCGACGAACCGCTCGTCTTGCAAATGTACGTCATCAATAAAGAAATCTGCCGAAAGAGTCCAACCCTCCCCCGAAACACAATGAAAATCTCGACACGGTTGAGAAAAGACGTAATAAAGTACCTTTTAGTGGTACGCAATACGCAGAACACGACGAACGTTCAGCTATTGAAATGAAACGGTTGCGAAATATTTTTTTTTTTTTTTTTTTTTACACATTCCACCGAGAAATCTATACCGAACAAACTTCGCGTAGGTAAAAATTGTGAAAATAACTGATAGGAAACGTATGTACGAGGGGAACAATATTGAAAGTGGAAAAAACTTTTTAAAATGCCAATATTCACGTTGAGACCGAGAACACTATCACCGTATACACACCGCGTCTTACGGGATCTATTTCTATTGATATTTTTTCTTTTTTTAGGAGTTTAGGAGTACATGCGTTTACTCGCAAATGAGATACACAGATGTTACGACGGGAAGAGACGGTTGCCGAGAAAGGGAATAGGGTTACAAATTCGAATACTTGGTCATCGATTTATATAAGCCCTCCTTGAAAGATTTTGACATCGAGACCTCGATAACAATTGAATCTCATAAGATACGTGCGACTTTCCGATACCGAAGTCGTCGTTTTATTAAAATATTTTAATGTGCCAGTGTTTATCAAATATGTTCGGCTGGTATCGTTATTTTACTTTCTGGCCGCACCTTATCACGCTTGTGGGGTTATGAAAGTTTATGTCGTCGGTTAAATATAATACACTGAAAACTAAATTATATTATTGTAATAATTCACTACAAAAAATAAAAAGAAACGTTACGAGTAAAAAAAAAAAGAAGGGGGGGAAAAAAAGAACCTAATTTTTCTCGGAAGCGCCAACAAACTTTTCTACGGCTCCCCGGCCAAGAATGATTGCCGTTACACACGCGTGCCACGATATATAATATACTAATGCCATTGTGGAGCTTACATTTATTATAAACTACTGAATCGTAGCTTCAAATAAGTAAACTTTTTAAAAATATCCCCGAAAACGCATGGTAAATATTATTACATATAGAAATTTGTTTGATATAACCGAAAACGATTTATCTGGTATTTTTTGTTTTCAATTCTAAATAATTCTATTGATGTATTAGTGTTTTTTTTTTTTACTACATTTCAACATTCCTTATTCAAATTATTAACTTCAAGAAGATGCACAATCTGAGATCAGATTTGGTTAAGAATAAAAACTCCACCCCGAGAATAAACGGTAATCATACCATTTCTATTATGTAAAATATAGAGACGAAAATGCAATTTAAATTTGCATGAAATATCCTGGAATGAAATAGCATACGCGAGGAAAAAAGTAACAAATACAATTTATGCACGAAATATATAAAATATTATGATTTATGCAATAGCACCAAACAGCAAGTAAGTTTAGAATATTGCTACTGTTTTACAAAAAAAAAAAGTAAATTTTAAAGGAAAACGTGCGCCTAAAACTAAATAAATGACCGGAAAACACTAAACAAATATGTTCTAGTTACAGAAAACCGCGGAAAAATAAAAATTGTAACTTTCGAATTAAATTCGGTGTATACGATTCAAATTTTGTGTTCGACGTTATCGGTATTGTAACACAAAGTGATTCTGAAGAAGTCGGTGAATTCGCCGTATGACATTGTGACCGAACGGTCGGGCGCCTGACGGCGTTACACGTGCGGCGAATAACCGGACGGGCGTATTAGTAGTTGGTTACCGTGTTGCCGTTGTCGGGAGTATACGACCAAATGCGCACGGTTGCAATACGTAATTTTTCTTTTTTTTAATGTATGTGGTCGAATTTCATACGGCTGAGCAACCGAGCCAGGGGTCATCTCGTGGGCTTAACCCCCGGGGGCAGTTGGCAGCATGAACGGGTAAAAATGTCGGCCGTGAACAGCGTATTATTTATTTTTGTAACAACGTGTAAACCCATCTGGCCTCGTCTCAAACAACGCAATTTACTTATTGTTACGTATTTTCGCGTATAACAATATCCGTAAGTGTTTTTTTCCCCCCTCCCTTTTCTCATTGTAATAAATTAACGTTTGTTGACGTGCGTCAATCCTGTTTTCCGTTATTCCTGCAAAAATCCTGCACGCTTCGGCCCTGTGCCGAGCCCGCGGGTTGGCGGTTGGAAAGTTCGGCCCGTCACGCGACGCTCGGTCAACCGACAACGGCCGGGACGTCGCAACATTTGCATTGGAACGATAATTTACTACAAAACCGCGGGCGCCGTTCACGATGTTTCGGCGTTTTCACGTAGCGTACGTCGTATACATCTGTCCGCTGTTAAATTTAATATCGACTAAACGTAAAAACAAAATCGTTGCTGGGGCTGAGCGTCCGACTTACCGACTTGCGGCGGGAGAAAAACCCCTTAAATAAATACGTAATCGAGGCAACGGTTAAGACACTGATTTTTCGCAAACGTTGAAAACTCGTAGTGTTTTGACTTTACGCGCGTTATCGTCGCGGTTAACACCTAGGCTCGAAACTTCTCCGCGGAAATCGCTTTAATCTCTGCGAACCGGACGGATACGATAAATCCTCGGCCGCACACTATACCCGTGTATACGCGTCGTCGTCCGCGCGTGCGATATTAAAAATGACATAAACGGACGATGATAATATCGACTGCGCTTAACTCAAAGGATATGTTATATGCGAGTTGCTCTATTCGCAGTCGAATTTCGTGGCGACAGTAATTACACAATGGCGTACAACATTGGAGCGACGTAAAATAAAATACCCGCCCACCTGTTTTTTTTCCAATTATACGAAACGTTACGCGCATCACGAAAAATAATAACATTGTTTTATGCAATATGCATTAAACTATAACACTATAAACAAATACGTGAATATATTTCCCGGCGAGAGCCAATGTCCGAGCGACTATATAAATCTACAAACGGAGACACCGGTGGCGCGCAGAGTTGCAGACGCAGACAAGTAAAATCTATCCAGATTGAAATGAATGCAACTTCCTCCGTAGTTATCTCGATACGGATAACGATAAAAAAAATATTTGAATCATCCCGAACAAGATATGTAAAACTCACTTGAATAAAAAAAAAAAAATATTGTATTATACATTTTTTTTTTTTTGCTGTTGATTTTCGTTATAAGTATTATATAGCATATAGCATTTATTTTAGAGAGATGCAAATTTAAACAGGTAAAATAAGTTTGTCGAAAAGGATGTAAATCACTAGCTACAGTAACTTCGAATATTTTTAACCAAAAGTAAAAGTTATACAGTTATTTTCAATTGTTTCTGCAGTGTGTAAAAAAAAAAAACATTTTTTTTTAAATTTTATTTTCAGGATTATTTTTTATCTAGATAATTTGTAAAAATATAATTATTTTTTATCTGAGATGATTGTCAGACAGATATCAATATTACCGTCTAGATAAGATAAACAAATATTGTCTAAATACATTTATCCAGACAAGTGTCAACACTGGGGCCTAGTGCCCAAGTGCCAGGCAATCGAAACGGATAGTGAAATATAATATCGTATTACCGATGTGTATATTATATTTGAAAAGAGTTTTAGGCGACGCGCGTGTACCGTATAAATAGGGTTTATATCAGAATTAAACTGGAGCGTTTGCTCGTTTCCGAAAGTATACGTTTGTTGCATTACATTTCGTTTTGCTTTTAAACGGCTCTAAAGAAATTTGTTCAAACGGATAACAATGTAAAACAAATGACGTGAAATGCGCGGGTATTTTATTGGGCGGGGCGAGCGCTGAAAAACATTATACACGAGAATTATGCGTGATTATTCGTATTATTCATATGACATTCTGTTCACCGCTGATTCGCAGTATCGCGGAATCAGTAACGTGGAATATTCATGAACTTGATAAGTTTGCTTTTATATGGCGTTTACCATTTGAACGGCTGAAGTGACACAGTCCGGGCGGCCAGATTTTCACGGCACGCCTACGGAACACAACGATTATACAACCGACAGCCTTTGAATCGACTTTTTTTTTTCAGTGACCCTCGTCCGTAAAGAAGACCTGTGCGGCCCGACCGATTAGAGACCGCGGTCGTTGGTCCGAGGCTAACAGTTTTAAAGTCCAATGTCCCTCGATTTATGACGTCCGACTCTCTGGCGCGCCCGGACTCGCAAACGCACGCGTCACAATAATACGGTACCGCGGCCCGTCGGGCGTTTCGAAAAGCGAACGCGGTTCGGTTCTACTCGTGTTCCGCGCGAGCCGCGGCCGCGTCTACGCGCCGTCGGGCGACAACCGTGGCTGTAATCGGCCCGCGCGCCGCGCTCCCGTTCGGCCGGAAGGGACGCGACCGAACGGGACGCGACGGGGACTTGACGGGACCGCGCCGGAAAGACGCGCGGAGTCATTGCCGCGTTGTTGCTGTGCGCGCGCGCGCGCGTAAGATTATTACGCTCGAAGGGAGCTCGGCGAAAACGTTACGGCGAGAAGGCCGGCGCCGGGTCGCGTCTGACACCGCGTTTCGGTACCCGTTTTCGGTACGATTACGTATTAATCATACGACAGCCGCGGTTACGGTGTGAAACGTCAACTGCGCGCGGGCGTGACAAAACACGCGTGACGCAAATCCGGCCGCGGATTCGGGCGCGTGACGAACACCAGTACAATACTGAACGTGAATATTAAATCTCGTTCGACCCCGACGTTTTTGTCGTTATCATTGTTATTATTATTATTATTATTTTTGTTTTTTTTTTCAGGTTTTGACCGAAGCGCTAGGAAGAATGCGTCGGCTTTTGCTACGATGTGTACGGGATTTCTCGTTCCGATCATCGACGTCGGAGACGGTTCCGGTAAAATACAATTTGTGTCCGGTCGGTGCGTTTTTTTTGTAATTTAGCGAAGAAAAACAATCGCACAAGGAATGAAAATGTTCACCGAACGCATATATTAGCGCATTATAGACTTAGCGCAATTTTCAAAATATTCAAACGGGTTTTCTGTTAGTTAGAGGTCTTTTGAAATTGTCTAGTTTTAGATTCTGAGCCGAGCGAGGAATGAATTGTTTCTTCTATGATGTGGTTCATTTTTGTTTTTTGTGACAAATTGTCTGCCATAAATTGAAAAACTTGGCAATACTTGTATAATTTCTGTATAATTTTGTTCAATACTTGTTGATTTCCGGGCTACCTATTGTAACATCAAGGTAAAACATACGATTAATAAGAAATAATACTCTGCTCAGAACAATTTTTTATTAGCAATAATTTTCATCTTAGTTTTATGTGGATAATTAAGATTGTAATTTAGTTTTATGAGCGTTTAATGATCAAAATATTTATATTAAAATTCGTTAAAAACACGAAAAATACATAATATTTATATTGTGTAATTATAAATGAATACAATATTTTCAGTTTCGGTTAAACAAAATATGTCTAACCGTACTTCGCTCAGAATCGTTTTCCGTTCGAAATGATTTATCGCTGAGCGCGTTATGTAAACTAAATCACCCTAATATTTCCTACTTTCCCGACTTGCGTCTACAACGGTAACTTACCCATGGTGTGAAGCGCGTCGGGCCTTTTCTTCAATTCTACACCGGGTTACGATTTTCGTACATAGCATTTGCAAAAATACGCGAAACTTTTGTTTGAAAAGCGCGCGTGCGTACGAACTGCCTGGTCTATTTTTACAAAATGCAATAATATTATTATACTAAGTGCACGATAATAATAATAATAATAATACCCTATAATATATGTATAGAATTAACGAACCGCGCAACTCGTATATTATTTCGCATGCGAGTGCAAAACCGTATTTTTTTGTCTGTGGGTTATATCACAGGGACGTGAAACATTTTTTTTTTTTTCTTTACATAATATTATAAATGTGTGTAAAAACTAAATAATTAATTATATACAATCTAAATAGCATTTTTGTTCGTTAATTACAGTAGTGACACAATTATAATTCGTGACAGTTAACTGCTAGACCGGAAGAAAAAAACCGTAATAATAATGGCATACGAACTACAATGATAAAATAGTAATGTTTATGTGCTTAGAAACATTTCCCGGTTATTATTTCAAATTATTAAGAAAACTATAAGGAAAATCAACTTCCTCGTGGCACCAACTAAAACTAAAACTAACTTTGCCAGCAGAAACCATCGTTAATAGACTTGTTAATCGAAGCAAGATTTCTGGTTCGATTACGGTTTTAAATTTCTGAAAATAATAGTTCATCTCATTAATTTCACTATCTCAAGAGACGCCATTAAATATTTTGTTGAAAACTCCTAAAAACTTAACTCGCTACGTGTAAGATGCAAATTACCTAATGTTATATTTATTTACCCACTATATTTTGAACAAAAACATTGTCTTTGTAGATTTTATTTTTGAAATTGGTTTTCGTATAACCAACAGAAACACTAGGAACTTTAATATATTATTTAACATTCCACAGTTTAAAACCGACCGGGTCACCGGAGAAATAAAACATTTTTTTCAAGAACTTTCGTTTTTAGTCAACAAAATATCCACCAAGTAGGATTTTTTTGCAATTCCACGGAAAAATGTATTTAAATTTAAGGTTTTAGCATAAATTTATAAAATTGTACGTCTAACGATATTGATTTGTGATCGATTTGTATTTTTTAATGTATAGTATTTGTATTTTATTTGCATGACATTTTGACAATAACAGTAAATTTGCATTTTATTTTTTTTTTTTTAGTCAATTTGTAAATTGATTTAAATAAATAAATATATATTCCCCTCCCCGTGCACTTTTATACGTAAACTATAAAAAGTATAATATAATCTTTAGAAATAGCGGAGCCAACAATTACTTTGAACGGACCACGGTGTTTACGGATGTTTGTAATTTGATATTATTTCAATGTTAAAATCAATACGCAAACCATTGTATGCGTTTTCGAAAAATGATTCAGAGTTTTATTACAATTTGAACGCTCGATTGAATTTTTCTAGATGTTTTCGAAAAATCATCTCCTTTAAGCCCGCAATTCGTGTTAAACTGCCCGTCTAAAATGTTTTTACAAGGAGAAACTTTTGAGTACCTAATTTTTGTGTGTCAAAAAATGTTCACCGGAAGAAAAAATAATAAACATTCATTAAAAAAAAAAAACTTTATAACATAGCTTCCGCTTGGAATTTAAAATATTTAATACAACGTTTATTTATTTTTTATTTATTTTAATTAGTTTGCAAAGGTCACTCTATAAAATATAATATTGTACTCCATTTCATTGTAGTGTTAACGTTAATATTGAGAAATTATAATTTCAAAAAAAAAAAAATGAAAGACGACGTTTAAATTTCAACAAAGATGAAATTATGCATATACATTAATAACGTGTATAATACTTGCATTACGGCCATACTTAACGCGGAAAACGTCCAAATAATAATCCTAACAAAGTACAAAATTATTTAAATTATTATTGGCCTTTAAATTAAATTTATCGATTAAAAAATGACTATGCCAATCTAATAATTCAGTCTAAAACACAGTCTACCTAATAAGTTCGAAGGTATAATGAAGTAATTTTTACAGCATACACAACGAAGTTTAATATAAAATTTAATCATAAATATAGAGATTATTAACAACTAAACTAAACTAGCGTTTTGCGCAATATTCACAGGCAGTTTAAAACTTGCACAGTAGTGTGTTTATAATATAAGCATAAGAACAGTAAAAAGTAAAAGATCTACGCATAAGAGGCGAAAAATATGCGGTTTTTTCACAGGTAGCAGAATAAAAACTTTTTTTTTTTTTTTTTCATAACGATTATCAACAAATCATACAAAAATTAAACAAATCATAGACACAATTGTAAAATAAGCAAAATCGATTTGCCACGCGGGAATCACTGTTTTCTGACTTCATATGATCATTCAGCGTATACTGAATAACGAATTTATAATTTTCGTGCTTTTTTGGAGGAAGGAGAGTCCATTAGTATTTTATTTGTTTTGTTGTTGATAAGTTCGTTATGTTATAACCATCGTAACACTAATTGTAATAGTGCACGCAAGTATAATTATATCGGTGTGTTGTCATCTATTTGACTTTGATTTGATTCGGCGCACAAATTCGTGACAAAACAAATAAGGTAAGGTAAACCAACGTTTCGCGTTATTTAAATTCCTCGCCCAGCCGGACTTTTATTGGGACGTTCTTATATTACTATCTATATCACTGTTATCAGGTAGATAAAAAAAAAAAAAAACTACGGTATAAACCCGTTGCGGCAATATTCAAGCGATATTAAGCGCATCCAGCTTGAATATTTTATCATAGAAAAATTGGCCGACGGAGCAGTCTGATAGTGCAAATACTCCGAAAAACCCGAATATATTATGTACTTAAACTTAACAGCAGTCGTTATTCTGCGGGCCGTGGTACCCTAGTGGCTCACGACACTCGTGCCGTCAGTCCGTGGTACTATCGCTGACACTTATTCCTATATATTAATCAAATGTATAAACTGGCATTTTCGACAGAAAGTGCCGACCCTACATATAAAAAATATTTTCTTTAATAACGTTTGTACCAAATATTGTACCCATTTTCCCGTTCTGCCGTTCTTTCCGTCTTTCGGATATATTGAAAAATCAAAAATCGACCTCCTACCAGTGAAATTTCCTATGAGAAAAAGTCGCGCTTTTCATAAAGGTTGTTCCGCAGATAAAATTCAACAAAACTAAACATCGCTGTAAAACCCCATGAGCTTCTTCGCTCCGCTCGGAACCTGAGCTCCGTCACTATATTTCGATATTCTCCCAGCCGATTCGTTTCCGTTAAAGTGTTTCATTGTTTTATAATATATCTAATGTCGGTCTAATTGACAATGTCCGGACTTCAGTCCGCCCGCGAAAAAAATTCCCGATTTCTGATTTTAAGCTTCGTTTGGCCAAGAGAGGTCCGGGAACACTGACAATAGTATCCGGAGCGGCGGGAAAAAGATACAACGGGCACACGCAACAGACGCGACAATTACAATTCAAATGATAACCCGCGTTCGCGGGGAAAACATGAGTGGGAAAAAAAAAACGTGTACCCGTTCCGAATGACGTTTGTAACGTTTGGGCCCGACGATTCGAAAAATTCCGTGCGCCCGCTACGAAAACGCGCGTTCGCGCGTAATAGCGTTACGGTCTCCGGTAGCGATCGCGGTCGACGCGGCCGCGCGACAACGCCGCTGTGCCTACCGGGCCCGGACTCTAAAACCCCTCCCGCCGCTATATTTCGCGTGCAGTAACAATAATAATAAATACGGTGAAACGCACAGACGCGCGCGTGGTTACGGCACGCGCGCATTATTTATACGGCAAACGGACGGACAAAAGCGTCAGAGTCGGATTTTGCGAACGGGGCAACGGACAAATAATACGCACTGTACACTGTACACACACACACAATGTGTTGCGTACGCTACAACGCAGGCTTTTGACCGCATTTTCCGATTACGCTGTTTGCGCGCGGCCGTATAGCGCGGTTTCGGTCGTACATCATAATATTTCCATAATGCTGTGCCGCCGGTCGGTACCCACCTATCTGCCCACCGGCATGTTAATCGATCCGGTGCGTATAACAAAATGTTCCAAACGCGTGTCGGATGTGAATTGACAGCGGCGTGTGCGTATACAGGGCGATCGACGTAGCTCGTACAAGACGCTCGCTGTCTGGGTAAAGTATCGGCGAATCATTACGAAACGGTTTCGGTTTGGTTTGGTTTGGTTTTTTAAACGCAATTAACCAGCAGCTCTAAAATCTTACGTTACCGTTATTATTTCTCGCCCTTGTTTTCGGAGGGTGTGAAACCGCTATCCGAACTATTGATTTCCGAACGTCGACCTCTATCGCAAATGCATAAACTGATGAAGTTTTAGTTTAAATAAATGTTAATGTTGCAATTTTTCGACAACCCGTTGACGAGATTTTCCACTTTTAAATTTTCCGTTTTGCCGGTTGGAGGAGAGTAGTGGAGTAGTGCTGTTCAAACGCTCACGCGCCACGCCAGAAATGACGTTCCACTACACCGTCCCTTGGACGGAACGAATATCAAATGGAGGAGTTCTAAAAGAAATAGGAGAGAAAAAAAGTCTAGTAATTACCATAATGGAAAGGAGAATCAGATTTATTGGGCATCTTATTCGTCACGACGATTTTCTTAATAATATATTTCAAGGAAGAATAATGGGACGAAGACCAAAATGAAGACCTAGAACAACTTATTTCCGTGTTATAAAAGAGAAGATGGGCTGCGCATTCTACCAACAACTAAAGAAAGCAGCAAAAGATAGACAGACATGGCCGACTCGACAAGGCGTTGCCTTTAGAACATGAATGAATGAATAAAAATGTGATGACGCGAAAATCACGATCATGTAGGATTTTAGAGCTGTTTGTTTCTTAAACCTTCTAAAAAATCAAATTTTGAAAAGCGTTAATACTTATCGAGATAATTTGTATACTATGTTGATCGCCCTTTAGGCATAAGCAGTTTTGTTTTGTCTAGATGGGTATACTGTATCTTTTATAGTATAGATTAGAATTTAGATTCTAGATAAATCGTCTTTAAATCGTAACTTCTGTATTTATTATAAATATCGTAAATAATATTAAGTAAAGTATTTGATAATTTGGTATGGTTGAATAAATTAAACATTAAGTTTTATCAAACACGCGACCTTTTAAAAATATAAACGCGTACAAAATCTAATACACTTTTACTAATATTATTATTTATAGTTATATATGTTCTACTTTCATTTAGATAATTGTTATTCTAACGATTATCTCATATCTTTTCCTTGGCCGTTTTAAATGCATCGATATGCGACATTGCGCACCGCGATCACATTATAATAATATAATTCGTAGCATTTATATCCCATATTATGTGTGTCCATTCTGCAAACTGTATTTGGATAATTTCTACTGAAGATCCAGAACTCTAGCCAAAAATCCAAAATTTAAAAACTTAATTTACAACCCGGATACTGTTTGAACTATTCAATCTGACATTAATTATTTATTTTTTCTTTCAGGGAATTTGGCGATTGGGCCTTCTGACTGGGCGAGAATCACACCACAAAAATATGCTATACAATGCCGGCGTTTCATTTTAGTCAGAATGTAAATTAAAACTGCGTAGAACATTAAAGCTCGCCCTAGAGGTATGAAATATTTGTGCACGCCCACTTGAATATTTATTATAGCTCACGGAACATTCAGGTTTTAATGGTGTGGATTTAGTTTTAATTAGGATTTTGCTCTTACAAAAATCGTGTTTATTTTATATTTAATCTTTAAACTCGAGATTATATTTTTACGCATAACGATGCAATTCCGTACATTATAAAACTCCCGATAAATAATACAATTCACTATGTACTTGCTTATTTTAGTTTTTACAACTTGCACAGTTAAGACAAATTTAACTAAAAAGAAAAATACGAGACTATATGCATTAAGAACGAGATAACAAAATACGTAATAAAAACAAAGTGTGAAAATATTTATTAAATATACATTTTTTTTTTAATCTTATAACAAGTATAAGCAGTGGCGCATTTATAAGAATATATGCGCTCCGGGCTGAAATAATTTTATTGCTATCCCCTCCCCTCCCACTTATTTTCACCCACGAAACTAATATTTCGTATGTTTAACTCATATCAAAATGAATTGATACGATAATTTGTTATCACTTATTACTTATTACCTAGGGGTACTAAGTGTAGATAACACAATGTAGAAAATAGCCTACGGGGAAAATTACTCACGGTCCTTTTAAACAACAGTGCTTACAACAATTACCTATTACTTAGAAGAATAAAATCATAGATTAATCAATCTATTAAACAGTGATGCTATTAAATGTTATAAATTTTGTGATAAAAAAAAAAAAAACCAATACACTCAATAAAACTACCTCTCCAAAAAATGTTAAAATTTATCCGCTAGGGACATTCACTCCCTTCGCCCACCCCTAAATGCGCCACTGAGTATAAGTGGCATACTATTAGTTTTAACAATTTTTCGGTTTTGTATTCGGTGTTAACTTTTTGAAACATACATTACACTGTTATTCGTCACGTTTTTCTTCTTAAGTTACCTATATCACGTCTGAGAATATTGAATCGATTAACATAATATTATGTTATTAATGAATTTGAGTTTTACAGGGACTCGAGTTCTGAACCGTAACTTGTATCGACTGTAACAATATTAAATAAACATTAAAAATGCAATAGCCTTATAACTGTTATTCTGTGTATTATTTAGCTTAGACTAAGGAATACGAAGCGTAATTTCAATTCTAAATTCCACTGGGAATCGTTTTTCAAACATGCAGTAATTTATCATAGCATTCGATTTTAAAATGACAATAATACAATACTTTTTTCGGGCCCGCCCCTTCCGTCCATTGCAGTAGTATACCCATGCCGTGAAGCATATCGTCATACCGAATTTATCATTTTTCCTTCTCATTTCGATTCATACGCACCGGCTCGTTTTAAATAAAACTAATAAGCGAAATATTATATTTTTTTTTTTTTAAACGCAAACTCTCGTCGGTTTCGTTTAAAACAGACTTGGACGAGTTTCCGATTTGCGATCGTTTTTAATGCGTTAGTATAATAAACTATTAAACAATGGCACTATTTTTAATGCATTTGATAATGTAGCTGAGTAGTAAACAAAATCGATTTGAAAAATATTGTAATCATATTTTATTACCATGGAGGACATAATATGCAATCTCGTATCTTTATGTATGAGTACGCCGATAACTACTGAGATTGCCTATCTATATTTTAGATTCTGAACGGAGCGAGATGATGTTTACAATGATGTTTATTATTATTGTATTATTTTTTTTTATCCATGAACAACTTCTCTACCAGCAATTTTGATCCGATTTACAATAATAGCACTTTTTCTGAAAGGCAATCTGACTTGGGTGGTACTTTAAGGAGGTTATTTTTTGATTGTCTCGGGAATTTTCCCAATAAATAGGAAACACGAGGAAAAACGGGAATAACTTAGAAAAACGGTAAAATAGGTACAATATTAAACAAATATTATTAAAGAAAACATATAAATAATACATAATTATTTTACAATAATACGACATATATACAATATATATATATTGTATAAAATGCAACACTATTAACCAAACTTCGCTCAGAATTGTTTTTCGTTAGCAACGGTTAATCGGTACGTACAGGTATACATTAAATTTCTCCTCTACCTTCCCAACTTCTCACCTACAACAGTGGCCCCACCCACGCACGAAATATGTCCGTCTATTTTTTAATATCTATGAACTTTGTCTACTGAGACGGGTTTGTGTTATACCGGTACGTACCCCCGCGATGAGAGGACATACACGGTACCTGAATGAATGACGGCCTCCGGCCGTTTCACAGATATAAATTGAAGTACAGTTATATAATATTATATCCTACAGCCCCAGCTTTCCGCCTACAACAGTGGCACATCCATCAATAATATCAACACTTTTGTGCTGAGTACAAGTGTGAAAGGTACAATGAAAAAATCAGAATAATCACTTTTTTTCGAAATTGGCGATATTGTTATCAACAAATTTGCATTGATGTATCTTTTGTCCGGTAGAACCGGTGTAAAAATCAGATTAGTCGAAAGTATGAGAGCCAGACGTTTAGGCCTACAGAAACCGGTAAGCCTACTGATAACCTGACGAGTGTTTGGTTAACAATATAATATGATATTGTTGTATAACTGGTAACTACATTTTAAAGTTTAACGTTTAATTTAATCCGAACTTTTTACTTTGTAAAAAAAAAAAAATTGTTACGTTTCGAAATTTAAAAATACGTTTTTCTCAGATCGAAAAAAAAAGGACTTTTTTTCCCCCTTTTTGGTCTTCATTATATTATATTTGTAATATCGAAAAATACAAATTTTCGCGTGTAGCGTTCGTGCCACAACGCACAGCAAGTTGCGTTAACCGTCTCGGTCGTGATGACTCCTTATCGTCCAGTCCAAATTCGTCTGCGTAATATGCCGGCCTTTGCCTGCGCTCGGTTTCGTTATTGTTGCGTTATTGTATTGCCGTTGTTGTCGTCCGTCCCGCCGTGCTTTTCGGCGGCGCATAATCGCCGCAAACGCCGTTCCGTTATTCTTTTTCGTTACCATTTTTTGTTATATTTATTACGATTATTATTTTATTTCATTTTTTTTTTTTTCAATTATTTTTGTCTTGGCGTCCAGTCGTTGCACCCGTTGGTAATAATTACGTTATTCTTCGTAACCGCCGGCTCGTGCGTTCACGTCGTTTATTTCGTTTAACCCGTCAACTCTTCTCCACGCCGCCGTCGTGCCAACCGGCACCGGGACGAGCGCAGTTTTCCAATCAACAACCGCTGCCCGCCCGACTAGGTGTCCGCTGCCGTAAAGATTTCGTCGTCCATCATTCCCGGGAGGTCCGAACCGGATACTGGTTGTGTATTTTCCGGTTATTTTATTTTTTAATTTTTAAGTAGTTTTAAGTGACTCGCCTTGTGGCAGTCAACGAACTCCCCCGTGCAACGGGATAGTATAGTTATGCTCTCTTCTTGGCCCTCATCCCCGGCTGTCGAACCGCATCGCTAGTGCCGTTGTTGTTGCCAGCACCGTATTCGGACGCCTTGGCCGCCCAGTGGGTACGCGAAGTGATTGTGTGTGTTGGGATGCCTACTCCTTGACAGTGCGACGCAAGGTTTACGAGTTGCCTACCCACCAAGCGGAAAGGTAAAGGTGATCGGTCTTTTCGAACCGATCCGGTCCTTCGATCGTAAATCATTTCTTACACTAACATGTAGGTGTCTATTATTTTTTTCACTAAACAAAAAAACATTAGTATAATAATTATTCTAGTTATTCGTTTTGTGACGGTTTTATTAAGCAGCCTCTTCAAAATGCTATGCAAACACGTTGCATAATAGGAGATTAATAATGATATCAAAGGAACCGAAACATGAATGACATTATATATAACTACAACATTCTAAAGATGTTTTCGTAATTAAAATCATACTTCACCCTGGCTTAGGGTGTCGATAATGTATATGCAGCTTATTTATAATCAATTTGTTCACGGTCTTGGTATTTAAACGCTCAACGTTGAAAAAATAAATACAAAAGTGAACAATGATACCAGCTGTCAAAGATTACAGCCGGTTCACTGGTCCGGGCGGATTAACGCGAGATGATTAAAATCGAAAAATATTTATAGTGCTTGAACGTTATTCGCTTTTCAAAAAAAGTAATAATAAAAACCAATGTATTAAATTCGAAATAGTGGTTCCCAAAACACAATTTCACTATATTATTGAATAATAGTCAACAGTCTGTGTTAAAAATAAAGAATATTTTATAAATTAAAATAATAAATGCCAAATGGTAAAAAATTAAAAAATTATATATATTTACTCGTAAATAATTAATAAAAGTATTAAAATTTTTGTTTTTTTTTTATTAAACACAAATATTTATAACATGTTTCACGTGGATATATTTTTAGTTCATTAAATTACAGGTTTTTATTTATTTTCCTATTGTTTACACTGTGTAATACAGACATGTCCGTACTATTACATAAATATACCGTTTTACAGTATTAAATTCTGAACGTGTTGGGAAATATCGAATTTATCGGTTTATCATGATGATTGCTATTTTTGTTTAAATTATTATTATTATTATTTTTATCTGTGAGCATTTTACAATTTGCGAAAATGCGTGTAGATTTTGTAATATGTAAACACCATCAAATTATCAAAACCTATTATTTGTTTTGCCAATTGATTTCCGGATAATCAAACTAAAACTCTGAATGGTCCTGTTCGGTCTTTTTAATTTGGAATTTATTATGGCCCGGCTGATTCGGTCCGAATCTTCAAATTAACAAGGTTCGACCCGAACCAGTTTAACTGCCAATAGATTGATGACTTTTCGGTGTTAAGACATCGTCCAATGCGTAGACAAATAATAAATAATATTATTTGATCATATTTTAGTTTTCATTCAATATTAAATATTATCAATTTGAATTTTGCTATTCGTTAAATATTCATAGAAATAACGAACAAATAGTATTTATATAAAAGTACATAAAACTTGTAGAGTATTAAAAGTTCACATATATTAATAATAAACGAGTCCCTTTTCGATCCAGTCCGGTCGGTCCGATCCGGTCCGGTTTCAACATATTAAAACACTTTATTTTTCGGTCTATTTTAGTTGAGAAATCATCCTCGTCCTGGTCTTAATTTCTTTTCACCGGCCTGGTTCGATCGTTGAAAAACCCAGACCGTACAAAGCTTTAAATCAAACTTAATTTGAGCGAGGACGAATCACAAATAAAATGAATAAGATTACATTAAATAGGTGTGTAAATTGTGTGTGACGCGTAGGCCATAACATTATTATCATTACTCTTTATTATTACCTACCCATTATTATCATTATGTTCTGCACGCTCTATTCCATAGTTATTATCTATATTAAATTTTAAACGATGGTAAACGAATGGTTTATATTTCATTGCAGTCCCACTTGTCGAGCAAAACGTGTCTCCTCCCTGTAGAACGCATACATTTATCGGCCAGAATACACTATCCTCTATAGACACGACGATTAATCAATCTAAAATTAATATTTTATTTCCATTTTTTTTTTTTTTTTCGTGCTCTTCTGGCACTTTATGTACACCGCCTACGGGGTACACTCTAGTATATATTTTTATATTTTATATAATTCCCTCATCTGCCTAACATAACCTCTATCTTTGCAACATTCATCCCATACCTAATCAATCAACAATTTATTCACCAATTATTGTTATTCCGATATTAAGTTTATTTAGTTTTTAATGACTTTGCTGTCAATCGTAGTCTAAAACCTACACGGGTTAATAAACAAATATCGTACCATCAATTAATCGAGAACACAATAAATAGACATATTTACAATCGTTGCTTGTCATAACAAACCACAAGTTAAACTATTAGAATCTTAGTTCATGGTAGATCTATTAGCTAAATTTAAAAATCATTGGTGTCTGCTTATTTAAAGTATGATGTTTTTTTTTTTTTTTTATAGAGCATTTTGATTGTACAACAGTTTATTTATAATATGAAATATAAATGTAATTATTATTAAATGCTTTTCATTTCCCTTTTTGGTGCATCGTTGTTTTTTTTTTTTTTTCTATTTCATTAAGTAACGCATAGAATTACTGCGTAGAATAAAAAGTAATTTTCAGTATCTTTTTGTTTTCAAATTAATTGTTACCACTTATATTGATGCGGTCCACGGTTAATTGAAAAACTAAAAAAACCTAGACGAATTTACGTTGGCGTACAATCTAACATTATATGACCCGGTGAAATTTTAAAATCGCCTGTTTAAAACCTCGCACACCCGAAAAGAAAACCGTAATGACGCCCATGGTCTATGTTGATAACATTATCCTATCTCGGTGTTTTGTTTTTTACGTTATTATTAATTTAATATTATAACATGTATAAGGTATAACATTATAATTGGCGGTAAGGTACCTATGTGTTTTTATTTTTATTTTCCTCGCATACTCGGTTTTATATAGCATTATATAATTAAATAATATCCAGTGCGCTCTATTTAATTACCGAGGTATAATAATTTGACAGTTAAAAACTGAATAGTAATAATATTAATAATAATGATAAAAAAAATCCAGTACATATTTTTATATTTAATATAAATTCATGAATAATTTGTTCGAATAACAATAATTATTACTAGAATGGCATTTTGAAATGCATATTATTTTCTCTGCTGCCTCATGTTTTCATTATTTATATTTAAAAAAAATATATATACTAAACTCGATAACGAATACCATTCCATTGTTCTCGAAATTATTCACTTTTTATTATTTGCCCATTTAATTAAGTTTTTTTTTCAGAATTATTATTAATTTAAATAAACAAAACGATTTTATCTAAATTATTGATAATTTCGTAGGTGCCTATTATTACAATTATTATTGTGTGAACGTTTGAGAAAATAATTTCAACAACAATGCGAAATGTGGTATTTACAACTTACGTATACACAAATTATTTTAGCATTTTCTAGACATTGTATGATTTCGAAAATATTTTTGTACTTGTCGAGTTATTCAAAGCTATTTAATATTGTCCATTTGAAATACCTTTACAACAAATAATATCGATACGCATAGGTTTTTGTTGATTTCTGTGTAACTTGGTATTATATTATGTGGGACGAAAATACGCGACTACGACTACTAATATTCTATCCCGTTCGAAATTAAATACGGTCTTTCGTTTACAATGATTCTCCGAGAATGCGTAACCATGGCGATTAATTTTATTGAATGCGTAATCTTGAAGAAACTGAGGAGAAAACGGCACAAAATTTCAGTTCAAACGGTATATTAAAAGTTTTTTTTTGTTGTTGTTAAATAATACACGCTGGAAAAAACCGGCCATACCAATGTGTTTATAATAATTGCATTAAACAATTTAAAGCCGAACGGTACATATTATTATATTATTGTTATTCATTATTTCGTTTATTTTTTTTTTTGTAACCCCGTTATCTGGGCCGTCACATATCACGATGCCATCATCGAGAAAAATGAAACGTTTTATTATCATTCACGGTTTAAATATAAATGATAAAATAGTATAATACTGGCATACGTTTGGGGCGAGGAAAAAAAATGACGTTTTCGAAAAAATTAAAATGATTAATCAAAATCCAGCGAACGATAAAATAATATTCCAATTGCAGGCACGGTTATCAATAATAATAAACGAGCGTATAGAAATTATAAACGTGGATGCAGGAGGTACCGATATTACACTGGTATACAATTAAAAATGTGTCGCCTGCCTTTAGGAAAAAAAAAAATGTAAATAGACATGAGATTTGTTGAACTTTAATTACAAACGGCTGCTGTTAAAATTAAAAATAATAGGTCCGAGTATAATACATAGAATATAATGATTATAAAAAAATAATGATCGTAATCGTTGTTATTATTTCCTTTTTGAGTCGAACTGTTTTCGTTCCTTAGATCCTAAACGTAGCGGTAAGTCTATCATGGCTCATAGATATAAATTAAATAATTTTATAATAATCTCATGTATCGGTCTCCCCTCCACCCCGCAAAAAACAGTGGCTCGCCACCATTTCACGATTCTGACCATAACGAGGAAGGCGTTGGTTCTACCAAGATGCTTTTCTAATAAATCCTTTTGTTCGTGTGCATCTGTGAACAACTTTTCTACCAGAAATTTCATTCCAATTAAAAAACGACAAGATGGTTTTTTCGTAGAATTTTGAATCTATAGTGGGTGTTATTGCGGAAGAAGTTATTTTTCGATTTACCCTCTAGTTTTCATAATAATTGGAAAAACCTAGACAAATGTAAATATGGGAATAACGGACAAAAACCGAACCAAAGTACTGACATTTGCTATCGTTTTTTTTTTTTTTTAAATGTACCTAATAAAAAAAAAAATCCTGTGAAGGATCTAGAAATTTGTTTTAAGGGTTAGCTAACCTAAACTAACTTAACCTAACCGGTCGAAAAACCTCTTTTTAGGTATGATGCTAATCATTTGGAGGATTTTTACTAACCGCACAGTGTTTTCCGAGAAAAAAAAATACATCTTAGTAATATTATATTATAATAGCTTCTTCGTAATTGGATAACTGCCTGCATTAATAATATAATAAATAATGTACAAATTATCTTTACTACAAAACTACAAGAAATACTTATTAAATTTGTCCAACAAAATTTCTTTGGTACGTTACACTGGTACCACAACTTAAACACAACTCTTTTGAATTGGTTCCATACTTTAGAAACCTGTTCGTAACCATTCGTAACCACAAATTCGAAATTCGTAACCTAAACCAAGTATCATAAAAATCGTTTTTCCCAAACGGGTGCTGGCGTAACGTTACACCCGCATATTAAAAACTTCCAGGAAAACCGTTTACCGCTGGTGTTATAATTCTTATTATACTCTTTGCATAAACTTTTATCAAAACCAGCATATACTTGATCAAAATAAGTAAGGAAGGTACTTATGTACCATGTGTCTAGGAAATAAGAGGCATGGAAGGGCTAGAACAATGTACTACAATAATGATACAAGTTTTATTATTATTATTTTTTTTAGTAACAACACTGTATAGCAGTATTCAAGATATGAATTTTTAAAATATTGACCATAAATTTTCACACGTCGGCTTAAAACGTTTGACTTAAAAAAAGTTAACATACTATTTTAAATATTCAATTGTTTAAATATAGATAGTCGTGGTATGTCTCTATTAGCCTGAAAGGCTTCTTAATGTTAGTTATTTTATTGTAAACGTGTGGATGGACCTTATTTTTTTTTTTAAATTAGTTAAATTGATTCTAATATGATAGCTAACAGCATTAAAATGATTCCGCTGAACAAAAATTTCCGATGTTGTATGTATGTAAGACGGGGACAACACATTCGAGCTCAGCGATCTTTTATTAATCATCATTGGTTTTGTATCATATACCATTATAGTACCATTAGAGTTACTCTGGATTAGGTTAGGTTGTTATCACGATTTAAGACAATATATTAATTCATGTGTTACACACAGCAGATAGGATAGTGACGATAAGACTAAGAAGGATCTATAAATAGATGTGTGCCATGTAAAATAAAAGTAAACACTGGCAAATATTGTTTTCGTAGGACGAGTAAAATTTATATTCGCAAGGTCAATAAACAAAATTAAAATACATTTAAAAAAATAGAATATTTATAATAAAAAAAAAACTACTACTCTTACATATTTTGACCAGGTATATGCTCGTTTGGTTACAGATTTATGCAAAGGATAAAAGAAGGATTTTAACACGGGCGGGAAAATGGTTTTTCCGGTGCACGGTTTAGGTTACGAATTCCGAATTTGTGGTTACGAATGATTACGAATCGGTTACTAAAGTATGGAACCAATTCAAAAGAAAATATTTTAAGTTGTGGTGCCAGTGTAACGTACCTGATTTTCTCAGAATTATCGACAGCTATACAGAGTGATTCTTTTATCATGAGCCAACAATTTTATCAGAGTATTGTATGTGTATTTGTTTTCCTTTTTTTTTTTTTTTAATCATTATGGAATCGTGTAGGCTTTATTTTAAAATCATTTGTAATTTTTAATCCACACTTCGTAAAGGTAAAATAAGTTAAAATAAGTTTCTACTTTTGTTTTTCAAATAGTAGAAAAACGTAATAAATTGCATATCTGTTTTCAAATGATATGTTGATAACGCTTCCCTACTGTCTAAACTGTAAACTGTTATAACTGATTGATAAACGGTAAATCTGGTATTATTGTTATGCATATAAAAACGTTTAGAAAAATATTCTCTATTTTAATCTGGGATTGAAAGTGGGGTTGCTATTTTAAATTCCAAAGTGGATAATCATTTCAGATATAACTAGTAGTTATTTAAGGTACATGGACTAAAGGTACAAATTTAAAAAAAAAACTTTAAACAATTCCACAATGATTAACGAAAGAAAAAAATAGAAATGAAATTCACTTAAAATCCTACGAAAAATTATTGGTTTAGAATAAAAGAATCTCGCTGTAGAGTATATGGATAATTTTTTCTTCGATAAATAAGTGCAAAAAACATAAGTACATACTTTCACAGTTTTACACACGGAAAATTCGTATAACTGTAATAAATAACCTTGTAGAGATAACTTACTTTTTAACAATGTAAATCATTTAAGATAAAATCATTTAACAAAAAATGAAATTGCTACCTAATGTGTTAATTAGTTAATTTTTTTTTTTCCGTAGCAGTTAAGTTCACTATTAATAAAGTTATCGAAAAAAATAACTTATCTTAACTTAATATTCATTTTTTTTTTTTTTTAAACTATAGTTACTGTATTCTGTAACCCGCGGTTTCCCCTGAGAATAAATTAACGTATTTTGACAGTAATAATATCATAACGTAAAATGCAAATTGACACCGATTGTCTTAAATAATGTAAATTTATGAAATATTTTCGAATCGTCTACGGGCCGAATACCGGCACCGTGCCGGGTAAAAAAACGCTGCAACAACAAAAACGTATAATATTATTGACGTACGATTCATCGCGTTTTGCTTTTTTTGGGTATACGATCGAACGTATACGAACGACGGGACAGTGTATAGAAATGCAAACATAAATATGACGCCTCTCATTCGGTATACGCCTTTTTTTCCAAATGTATATAATACTTTTTTTTTTTTTGGCACCCATTAATTGGGCTTTTACAGTTGGTTCCTGGGAAAATCGAAATGCTCGAAAAATGGTGAAAATCGACAAATATTTATTTATTTTCATTCACCTATCACCGTAAAATAAATTAGATAACGACCGCATCTGGTCCATCACATCTACTCAACCGGCTCGGAAACAAGGTGAGTGATAAAGCCATCTCCGATATGCCATCATAGATTTTCGGATTTAGAAAAGAACAACATCGGTATCTATGTATTCCATCATCACAGATGAGGAACATAATACTATGGTACATGAGAATAATAACCGACAGCACGTAAACGAGACTACACTACACAAGACGACATCAAGATCACATTGTAACGATAGAATCAATGATAAGAGTTTAAACAATCGTAGTTGAGTTTTCCCAGATGGTTTCTAATTGTACAATCCTTACGTTACTCATAACCCGTATGCGATATTGTGATAATGTGATGGCATCTAAGATGGCGTTATCATTCACCTTATTTACGATTCGGTACGTGAGACGTCGTGACTAGAACATGTGGTTGTTATCAGTAATGCCACCGTCGATAACGCCGCAGATGAATTAAGGGAATGTGGGGGGAAAAAAGGCCACAGGAGAAGTAAAACACACGGGAAATAAAGCTAATTTGTCTGTTACATTATAGTCATAGTTAATTCCATAACAATAGCAATAGCATTTTATACTTTTATAATAGTAACGAATGTATTATTATTATTGTTTACTGATGCCCTGTAGAACGATTGTATAATATTGATTAATATTGATTGTACAATGAGTATTTTTCTGTTTTTATTTGTACTAAAAACTTTATTCAACTTATTTTTAACTCCAGTAACTTTTCTGGTGGGTTTAATTAATAGTGGGTCGGGGAAAAACAAAAAAAAAAAAAAAAAAAAAAATAATAATAAAAGTACAAAGTATACCGATTGTCTTTTTTTTTCCATGGCTTTATTTTTTCTGCGGCCTCTTTTGCTGATCGCCGAATCAAGGATCATAAACATAAAATACAAATGGAATTTTCCTCGTCGATTGTCACACACGCGGGACTATCAACACGAAATCCCGCGGAAAAAATATTCCGGATAACGGGTACGAAATTAAATTTCCCCAAACGCGTAAACCGTACCAATATGATTACGGGCTCGGAAAATACTCCCGAAGTCGCGGACGACAATACGAAAGCACTGCAATAATACGTTCGCTGACAGAGTGCGATCTGTCAAATGGCGTGTGTATTACCACCCGACTGCGGCGCGGCTGCGAAATTTCACGAAATTCCGTCCCGGGGTGATTGGTATTGCGCCCGCAAAGCGTACGGGCCCGTCTGCGAAACAACGTTGACGGGACATTTGCACACTACAGACACCGTAATATCATGTCGAAATCGCGACAGTAAAAAGGGCATTTCCGCCGTTGTAATCCGAACACAATAATAATCAATTTAATGAAATTCGCGATGTTCAGCGAGGTCGAGACGAACGCCCGTTAAAGGCCAAAACGTCTATAATCCGTATACCGTTTAGACGATCCGTTTTCGCATGCCCGAGGCTTTTTAACGCGCTGACATTACAAACCCAGTCGCCGACGACATTAAGGCAGGCCCGCGTGCTTGACACCCAGGGGCGGTCCAACTGTGTGTATTTTTACCCGGAAAAAGTGCGTTACCGAAATGGCGGGTGGACACACTCGGTGACGCACACAGAGGGGCGGTCGATGGCCAGGACCCCTCCCGAAACGTCTTCTTCCGTCGTTAAACATTTTTTTCACATCAAGTTTTACGTTCGACAGCACGATACCCCTATGGGTACCACAGAACGAAACAACGGAATACAATTTCATCGAAAACCGTACGTTCGGTACCCAATAACATCGACAGTGTCATTGGTTGATAATTGGTACGTGTGATCCCCGCTGTAGGGGAAATTATTATAAGCACAACCTCAACCCCTCAACTCGGAAAAAAAATCCTGCGCGCGCCACCGCAGGGTATGTCCGGTTGTTCACTTGGCACCGGTCAATTCGTTAAGAACGCAATCATGAAAACGCCGACAACGACAACGGGCGGCGAACGCTCGAGATCGACAACTACAGTCCGTAACCTGACCCGAGTCCACGTTCGAATTTTCCCGATAAACTTTTAGCGACCAAAAGCTGTAGGTGCGCGCGCTACGGATAAAGACGCGTGCTTAATAATTATAACGTCGACGGCGTTCGGTTAAAAGGGCGTGACTACTGTACGTATACCGATATTCGATAAAACACCTTTTTTTTTTTTTTTTTTTTTTTCAGAGAAAACGGTTTTAACGCGGTAAAAGTGCTGCGAACAGTTTGCATATAACTGTAGGTCGTATCGAACCGACTCGCGTACAGGGACTTTAAATACGCTCCCCCCCCCCCCCCTCACCCCCGGACGCTACCGCCACCAATAATATTTTATAATAATAATAATAATAAAAAAAAAGAAAAAAAGTAATAATACATTTCTCGTTACGCACTACCGAATCTAAAAGTTGTTTTTCAATAAATCGTGTATAGGAGTGATTGATTGTCGTAATTTCCAATTTTTGGTTACGGAATAAAATGAAATACCGAAATATTTTATAATACGTACACAACGGCCCGCAGTACCCGTCCCACCCAACCCGGTACCTATTCGAACGATATTTTTATTCATTATTTCGACAATATTTTCGCTGCGACGTATGAACGAAAATCTCGCGATATTGTGCAGCGGGAGTTTTGTAAAAAAAAAAAAAATCTCGTTTTTTTTTTTTTTTTCCCCCGCTCCAAATCTGGCCGGCAACACTGCCGCTTATCGTCGGCCCATCGACGACCGTTATCATCGAGCGTTATCACCGCACGAACGAAACCGCAACAATAGTATTATCATTACTGTCATTATTACAACAACAATAATTACAGTAAGTACAATAATTATTACGATACCATCGTCGCCGTTGTTTCCCGTTCCGTCGCGCAACTGTGTGTACGTACCTACGGGCCACGGCTGCGCGCCCGTCGTTGTCCGTCTCGTTTTCCGTCCCGAATCGACGCGGTCCGTGGTCGTTTTATTCTTATCGTCGACGAACGTTCGTAACGATGTCCGACGAAGTGGAGGATACAGACGGCAACGCCATTCTCGCCCAATCGCTGAAACACCAAGTGCGTGTAACCCGTCCACACCATTCGGCGTTATCGTTTTGACCAAGGTGATATTTAATAATGGCATTTCGTTCTCGTACCAGGGCATCGAATACGTTTTCGGCATCGTGGGCATACCGGTCATCGAGCTCAGCATGGCCATGCAACAGGCCGGTCTCAAGTACGTGGGAATGCGCAACGAACAGGCGGCCGTGTACGCGGCCCAAGCGATCGGTTATTTGACGCGCACGCCCGGCGTCTGCCTGGTGGTGTCCGGCCCCGGGCTGCTGCACGTCACCGCCGGCATGGCGAACGCCCAGATCAATTGTTGGTACGTAACGCGACGGCACTAGTATGCGATTCCCCGTTCTAACGTCGTCCACCGCTACGATACTATAGGCCCCTGTTGGTGATCGGCGGTTCTTGCGTCGAGGACCACGAGGGCATTGGCGGTTTCCAAGAGTGCAACCAAGTGGAATTGAGCAGGCCGTACTGCAAATACAGCGCGAGACCGCCGAACGCTTCGCTCATACCCGTGCACGTTGAGAAAGCAATACGTTGTGCCACCTACGGCAGACCCGGTAATTAATCCGGCGCCGTCGTCGATGTCGGCGCGCGGGAGGAAAACCCATGTCACGCGGGGTTTTTTTTTTTTTTTTGTCTTTTTTCGCGTTGTTCTCCAGGTGCCGCGTATTTGGATTTTCCCGGAAACCTGTTGTGCGCACGTGTCGCCGTGGACAAGGTCGCGGACGTGCCGCGAGTGAAATCGCCGCCGACATTGATCCCGTTCAATCCGTACATCAGATCTGCCGCCGCGCTGTTGGTAAACGCCGAACGCCCTCTAATTATCGTCGGAAAAGGTAACCGGCGGCGTTGTCGTTTTCCAAATACCGTCGCGCGCCCGTTCTGCTGACCGTGTTTACGTTTTTTTAGGCGCTGCCTACGGCCACGCGGAGAACAGTGTCAGACGTTTTGTCGACGAATTCGGCTTGCCGTTTCTGGCCACGCCAATGGGCAAGGGTGTAGTGGCCGACGAGCACGGTTTGTGTGTTGCGTCCGCACGTACTTTCGCCTTGCAAAACGCAGACGTCGTACTGTTGCTCGGCGGACGTTTGAATTGGATGCTGCATTTTGGTAAACCGCCCAGGTTCAGTGCTTCCGTAAAATTCATACAGGTTGACATTAGTGCCGAAGAACTGCATAACAGCCGACAAGCCAGCGTGGCGATTCAAGCACACGTCTGCGCCACGCTCAACATATTGAGGCTTTACCTGGTAGAAAAGAAATGGAAATTTTTAAGAACCGAATGGTTGGATAGACTATACGAAAAATGTTCGTTGAACAAAAAATATGTAGAGGTAAACACAATTGTATTTTTAATGTTTAATTCGTAACAAATGTCTAGGGACAATTTTATATTGTTATTATTTTTGTATGAACGTTTTAACTTGGTTGGATTTTTTTTCAGTCAATGATGAGAGACACGTCCGTACCGTTGAACTATTACACGGCGTTTCGTCATATACAAGATAACATTCCCAAAGGTTGAAATTATATGTTTTAAACGTCACGCTAATTAACCAGAAATAATATTTACAATTGATATTTGGAAGCTTGTCAGTTACTTTTTACAAATGTATCGTTTATTTCCACGCGTGTTCAGTAAATACCTTTACCGATTTAATTACTATTTCAAAAATTAAAAATTCATTATTAGGCGTTGCAGGAAAATCAAGTATTTCTTCGTTCTAATAATATTTTAGCGGACTTTAAAGATATTTCAAGGTATAAATCTATTTTACGACTTGAGCCCTTTTTTCCCCCAAAATGTGTGTTTTTTAATGCATAGGTATAATGAAAATTTACTTATCATACTTACCTTAATAGTTATTTTACATGAACCTACCCACCTATAATGCTTTTTTCACTTTACCATGTTACTTACCTAACGTGGTTTCGCACAACAAATCGAGGGTTGTGTTCGATTAAAATTGCATCAATTGCATCGAAATACTGCGTGTTTAAACGTTCGTAATTCTAAATCTAAGTCAGATAGACTTTTTCTGACTAGGGTAAAAAAAAACTTTGTTTTCATCAAACTATCAATAACTACTGCTAATAATAATATAAACATTTCTATTTTTGACTACATTTTGGATTAATTCTACAAATGTTATTTTTCAAGGTTTATGTACAATAACTATAAAAGTAAGTATAATAGAATAGTTTTGACTATACCAATGGACTAAGCATTAAAAAACGCACAGTTTGGAAAACAAATTTGAAAAATGAGCTTTGGTCGTAAACTAGATTTGTTTCTTTTTTAATAATAGTATCATAATTTTTTTTTTTTAATTTCAAAAATAACATTTATCAAAATATTTACAAATGAAAAAGTAGACTGTAAACTTCTTTTGCCCAAAGACAACTCATAAGTCCTGCAGAAATATAGCTTTGATGTACTATCTAATTTACAACAATCGGAGATAATCCACCGCCAAATAAGATCTTTACTTCAAATAAAACCAAAGCAAATTAGTTTTGTTGAAGGAAATATACATTTTGGTCACTGAGTATCGATTTATACAAAGTTCAAACTGTTATAAAAAAAAAAAAATCCTAATAAAAACCTTGTAATATTGTAAAAAATATACAAATTTAATTTTTTTTTTTTCAGACTGTATAATCGTAAGCGAAGGTGCAAATACAATGGACATAGGTAGAGCTATATTATTGAACAATTTGCCTAGACATAGACTTGATGCCGGTAATAAGAATATTATATTTTACATTTTAATCAAATTAATTTTATGTATATTTTAAAATAACTGATTTTGTGTATACTATGTAGGAACATTCGGCACTATGGGAGTAGGATTAGGATTTGCTATTGCCGCTGCTTTATGGTGTCAAACTTATGCACCTGAAAAACGAGTCTTGTGTGTCGAAGGAGATTCAGCTTTTGGATTTTCTGGAATGGAAGTAGAAACTATGGTTAGGTTAGTCAAATTTACAACCTCAAGACACATCTACTTATTTGATAACTTATAACTACCATTTTTGACAAACTTACAGAATTATTACTGCACTAACAGCTTTGTAGCTCTTTAAAAAACACTTGGTATTACTAGAAAACCCAATATATCTTTTTAGTAAATTATTCCGTATAGTACCTGTAACTTACAGGTTTAATTTTGTTTCATTAACTTACAGATCGATGTTATCAATGGTATCGCCAACACTTTTGGTAGTGTTATTTTTTTTTAAATTTGTGTATCATAAGAAAAGTTGTTTGATTCATTGCAATCAATACTGTTCAATCATAAATCACAATGGATTCTTTGCCCTTAAGTCAAGTGACTATTTTATTATTGAGATTATTTCCATGCTACCGAGATTTTAATATTTCCTTGACTGATCTAACTGACTCATAGAGTTTATATTATAAAATAAAGATTAAGATTAACGTGAATGTGCGTGAAGACAACAGGGTGATGATTTTATCAGTTATCATTGTTCAGCATTTTGAAATGTACATGTATTAATTTATCTGATTTATTCATAGAACTTATAGTATCATAATCATTGCACTTGCGACTAGTTTTTGTGCAACGTGGCCAAATAATGACGAAATGTGTGAATTCTATTTACACAATTTAATATTAAAAATTTATTCTATTTAATATTAAGACAGCAAATATTTTTAGTATGTTAGCTATAATTTGAACAAAGCATATGATCTATTAGATGTCAAATTAATAAATGGTTAACTAAGTTTAATTTTATATTAACCAATTAAAAAAAAGAAAATACAAACAAAAATTAAATATGTCCTTTTGGTTTTGTCATTGAAGTGAAATGTAATGGTTTGTCAACTAATTTTTAAAATATTAACAATATTTAATTATTTTATTTTATTTTATTTATGAATATTTGTATATTTGTTAGGTATAAATTACCAATTGTTATAATAGTTATCAACAATAATGGCATATATGGAGGTGTTGATGAATCCACCTGGACTGCAGTACAAAATTATGATAACTTAACCGAAGTGTATGTTTAGTTTTTCAATAATATTGTCGATTACTTGATTTTTGTTATATTTGTTGTTGTTTTTTTTTTTTTTAGGATACCTCCCAACTGTCTTTCTGTTAACATTCATTATGAAAATATATTGACTATGTTTGGTCGCAAAGGACACTTTTGCACAACCACAGAACAAATTTCTAATGCAGTGCGAGAAGCTTTTTTGGTAAATATCTTTGGGTCATTATTGGAAATACCTATTATCAAAGTTACTTTCGAACATTCTAAACTTTCCTTATTCCAATTTATGAAAAAACTTTCTATTAATAAAATTGTATAAAACATTAAATAAATTGACTATCGTTAGGTCAATTAAAAATTCAATATTGCTTTCTCTTATGGAAATTTAGTATCAACTATCTTTCTTTATTGGCTTTTACAGGCAATTTAGGTCCATTGCCACAACAGCTGATTTCCTTTATCCATCTCTATTTTGAGCCAGTTTCTCTTAACCTTCCCTTCACCTAACCACTATGCATCTTTGGTAATCGTGTCTTTCCATTACTGTCCGGGCCGTCCTCTCAGTTTGTGACCAAACCAATGAGTCCTTCAGAAGTCTGAGTGAAAGTCCACATATGCCCAGCTCATCCTAGCCTACTGTTCTTAGGGCTCCAATGATATTTGTTTCACAATATTTAATTTCAATTATAACTTACAATTAATATGCACATTAACTGTTCAATGGGAGATAGTATTTATGTTCATGTTGTATTTTCATGGAAGTTAATATTAATCACAAACTTTCCAAGTAGCTAGTTTTGAATTTAAAATAATAATATTATTCATGTTACAAACATTAGTCGCTTTTAATATTTGCCTGTTATGAAATGCATTTAGTGATCATTGTGTTATTTACAGGATACGAGTGGACCTTCATTTTTAAACATAATGATCAATCCATCAGCTGATCGCAAACCACAAAACTTTGCCTGGCTCACTGAATCGAAATTGTGAATGTGAACAAAAAAAAACCTTGTCATAACTGCCGTAATCTTGCATCAATATTTGTTAACCAAAGTTGCCAGTTTAATGGATCTCGTAACTTTTCAACTACAAATTATTATTTATCAAAATTATGTTTTTTCTTTACAAAATTTATAAGGGGAAAAAAAGGTGGGAGATTAATGTTGTGTAGTAGAATTTTATTTAAGTTTATTTAATTTTGGGGTATTTTTATATTGCTGTACACTTTTTTTTTTTTAAATTATAGAATTGATCGCAAAAATTATTTAATATTTATATGGTAGACATTTTTTTGAAAAACCAAAAGAATTACTACTCATAATGTTAAAGTACGATTGCACCGATCCGCCTCAGCAGTTAGCTATACATGTTAGATAGATGCACATACATAACCTGCATTTTATATTTTTTCAAAAAGTACTCAAACTGTAAAAACAAATTAATTATTTGGATTTCAATTGGTATAACCAAATACTATACACATTAGGACATAATATTATGTAGTTTCCATGAAAACCGTTTCTGAGAACTCGATATTTAATTTATGAATCAGGGGACAACATTAAAAAGTATAATAATATCAAAAAATAGACACAGTTTCCAAATAAAATATTTATTTGAAAATTAACAGTCGCGTCGAAATGCCCTATTATCATAGTCGAAAATTGTTCGTAATGTATCTATCCAGCGGTATAATTTGAAAACCGCGCTATTCATAGAGAGAGATGTTATATGACGTATTTTTTTGAAAAAAAAAAATCAAACGATAATCTCCTATATGTTAACTACCCGTATAACTTGTTTCAACTCGAATGTTACTTTCATATCAACGGATTCCCATGTCCTGTCTGTGTGAGAATTGTGCCATGAAGTATTGTCCGCGTAAGCGGCAATTGGTCATCACGATATTAATAGTTATTATTAAAAACTGCGTCTACGTTTTTCGACAAAAAAAAAAATAATAATCCGCCAGCGATTAGTGTACAATTATTTGCCGTAAGTCGTTTTTTCACGCAATAGGTGCGATATTTCGTGAAACCGATTCGGTCGTCCAGAGTGTCCAATCGAAAATGCGCAATGGCGAATGGGAACGAAACGCGGAGAAATTACGAATTACCGATGGCATTTTTTTTTTTTCCTTTTTTCTCCTTTTCCCGTAAACCGGCCGTTATGGTGAATTTTCGGTTTTCATCAACGCGCGCGGACACGGCCCAGGACGGCCAGCGCGTTTTTTTCACAACGAGACCACCGCGCCGTGCGGCGGCAGTTTTACGACGGGCGAACACGCCGGCGGCGCCGTTCGTATTCGAAACGGCGACATTAACGCGTGCGACGAAATTTTCGGAAACCGCGTTTCGTGTGCGCCGGCCGTGGCGATACGCGTAACGCGTCGCAACGGTCGTTACAAACCGCAATACGGGCGCCTCTGCCCGCCGAACAAGAGCCGGCGGGGACGCGCGGCGTTTACCGGACGGAATTTCCGCGGGGGTTCGCGGCGGCGTTATCGTCCGGCCGTGTTGCGTCCGCGGCCGGGCGCCTACCGACGTCGCCGTACGGTGCGCGGNGATGTATCCCGTGTCCGGGGGGGGGGGAAGGCGGAGTTGTTCGTAGGCCGCGACGGGCGTCGGACAATAGTGTCGGTCGGCCGATAACGTGGCGATATTATCACGCAAGTCGTAACGTTATCAGTAGAGCCGGGGTATATTCCCGTAGTTTCTCGTGGTTCGAAAACGCTTTTAACTGTATTTGTTCTTCGGTTTCTTCGCCCGTGTTGTCGTTTTCGATTTCTCTCGCCGACGAATCACGTTCGACAATTGCACAAGGTGGAGGCCCATTACCCGTTGCCAATAGGTAAGCGATTGGTAGGCGCGCCTATTACGAATCGGTACCCGCCCCTAAAATGTTCTCGATGCGATGTCGGGAAAATCGGGACGACGTCCGCGCCCGAAACCGTACCGTTCGCCCGCCGCTGGTAAACCAAACCGGGTCACCCCGGCGAATTAAACGATACGGAGACCATACGATTGTAAGCGCAGTCTAATTGCTATCATAACGGGCGGTCCGTTTACGATCCGTTGATTCGGCCTCCAAACGTTATTTACGCAGGCTTCGGATGTTCGGCATTCGGACGTTTTCAAATCCGGGAATGTCGAGCGCACGGCTGAAGCTGTAAGGCCGAACGCGAAGCCGCAGTGGCCGACGGTCACGCCGAGCACCGTGCTCGGGCTTAGTGCGAAACAAACCCCCTGATCACTCCTCCGTCCGCTCCGCCGCTGACTATCCCCTTTCGCCTGACCTCCACGCTGTCGCCGCCAATTCGTTCGGCCCCCCCCCCTCAAACCCCGATCGAACGCAAACACAAAACTGTTTTAATTCATAAATCTACACTACGGCAAACCGTTGCGAAAACGAAAAACGATCGTGAGCGGAATATTATTGATCGTATTTCTACCCGTGTTGCCGAGGTAAGCCGGAAATTCAACAAAACATTGCCAAATTTTTCCCGTTTATTAAGAAAATCTACAAACAACCTCAACACACCAAACTGGATCGAACACGTTACACGAAGAGTTCCTGTTAAGTTTTTCATTCGCGCGAGATTATTTACGCGCATACACCGATAAAAAAAAAAAAAAACCGCGTGTCTAGTAAAACCAATACATATGAAGAATCCAAATTAATCTGCTTATAAAAAACTTCTACTGTTTCTGTTTCGAATCGTATATTTCCCTAATTAATTACGCTGTAAGTTATATTCATTATCGTCGTGTAGGTTTCGGGAGTAGCTAGAGCGCGCTGTGCATTACTTTTGGGACAACCCTCGTAGGTAGCCTACGGCTCAAGTTTCTCCAAAACTACATAATAATACGGTACATACAATTTATATTTTATAGTTTTTGTTCATTTCAGTACACGGTTTTTTGAAAATACATCGTAAGATAGGCTATACGGACTTGTCGGACAGCAGCGAAATTCTCGGGACGACATCTTTAAGATGATGAAACCTTTTGTTGACCTTTTTTTTTTTTTTTGTAGGTACGTTATTTTAAACGAACAATCCATGTTCTCTAAATTAAATATCTGCTTTTTACTGATCAATTTGAATGGACTGTATTTCAGCAATACATATTATACATCAGTATGGAAAAAAAAAACATAAAGGTTTACACTAATATTATAATATTAACGAAGTTAATAAAAAAAAAAAACTCCGGTACTGCTTATGGGTGTATCAGTATCACTATTGTAGGTGGGAAGTTGGGCTACGTAGAATAGTTTAATTTATATCTGTGCGCAACGATAAATCATCGCTAACGAGAAAACTGGCCACAAATATGTTTAATGTCAACAATTAAAACCGATTAAAACATTTGTTAAAATTACTGTGTTAATTGTAGACGTTTTCAATTTATTGTTATTATTTATCTAATAGCAACGAGCAAAATCGCCCAGCGCCTTTAGTCGACGTCTACCCATAGTATAGTTATTATCCGAATTTTCGATTTAAAAAAAAATTGCACGCATTTTATTTGTTTTTCATCGGAATCAAACATTTTATGAACATTTATTTAAAAAAATCATAAGTCTCAAAGAGAAAAAAATAACCCTGTAGTTGCGTGTCGTTCGTTCGTCTCGCGTTGGTGTTTTGGTCTAAATTACGTTCACTTATTATAGTTATTAACGTCCTCGTTATGTTATCCAGGGAGGTCAACAGTGATCACAATGGTTATTCCAGTGAGCGTTTTTCGCATCTTGAACGTTTCTACGTTCGCGTACATAATAATGCAATCGCTATTTTCATTTATAAATGTTATTAAGTGTTTTCGTGATCCCGGGAAACCATAGGTTTTAAACGATATTGATAATTTTCCTCGGATTCGATGCGTAAAATGCTCATAGGTGTTCGCCGGAGGTTAGGTTAGGTTGCACACCCTGAACACCAAGCCCGGATTAATGGGGTAAGGGGCTACATCCCTGAGGTCCACAAAAATCATATGAATTGAATAAAATATTTGCAAAATATGTATGTTTTATATTTTTATTCAATTTGAATTTTGAGTGAAAACTATAGTTTTAATTAAACAGTTGGTAAGACATTTCATTATTTGTGTATATTTTTTGAATGGAATTTTACGATCTTAAAATAATTTTTAATGGCGCTAGTGGCAGCCTTCTGCATACCCTAAAGAAGAGGCCTACATACGCCTACGATAAATGCTCCGATTTTTTTCATAAAGTACCTACTTTAAAT
The DNA here is from genome assembly GCA_902439185.1 of Cinara cedri. Lineage (NCBI taxonomy): Eukaryota > Metazoa > Arthropoda > Insecta > Hemiptera > Aphididae > Cinara > Cinara cedri. The sequence continues at coordinate 451,582 of CABPRJ010000026.1, forward strand.
GATGCTTAATTTTTGGACGGTGATTCTCCCCAATGAGTCTTTCTTATGGTTTTATGATTATTGTCGAAATTCCGAGTTACTTTACAATTTGAAAATTTGCAACTTCGCTCTTCGATCATCACACGGTCATTTCTATATTCGGTTGTTAGCCAATTAAAATTATTTTTTAATATTGTCGTTGTGTTACCAAATTCCTATATTCAGATGCGCCGCGAGGGGGGTGCAAGGCGATGCGATTGCACCTCCCTGGCTTTTCAAGGAAATAAATATTTTAAAATAGTTGGATCTTTAGAAACAGCTGAGTAACGTAGCCATGGGTAAGTGAAAGTAAGAACTTTAATTAAATAGGAATATATCATTTTTTTAGATGTACAAATTTACTTATACCTATACTTTATTATAGTCAGTGCAATATCATTTTTTCTTTAACTACTAGTTAGATACCTACTTCAAACATATTAGACACATAAATATTTGCACGATTAATCAACTAAAATGATGTAGATATTATTTTTTATTATTATTCAGTAAAACACAATGACTTTTTTTTTAAAAAATTAAATAATCATAGTTTAATTTACAGCAACAAAGTTTTTCTTAATGATTTTGCTCTCCTTCTGGATCGGATCAACATTTATTTCCCTGTGAACTAATATTAATGCAAATTGCAAATCTGTTCGGGCAAGTTGCCACCAGCCGAGTTCCCAAGATACGTTTTCAATCTTTATAAATATGAACATTTTCTTTACGGTGTCGCCGTTTCCGTAGCTATAGCAGTTAAACCCGAACGGGCAACCGATGAAGATGACATCACTAAATTGTTTAAATTCACGGTTGTTAACTTGCTGAAAACCGCGGTTTCGTTTGCTATCGTCTCAGATCATTGGGGGGGAGGAGGGGGATTCGTGCGTTATTAGTCTTCGGATAACTACTGTACCCGCGGCGCGATATAAACGCGGTCAATGAAATCTTTTCTTTTTAACCACGCGGTCGCGATCGTCTTCGGGTATCCGAGTTCGGAGTTGTATGATATTATAACGACGTCGTGTACGGGCATCGGTGACAGTAAAATCAGCGACAACAGTATAAATATTATTGAGTACACGGCGTGTATGCGATTGTCGCGCGGGCGCACAATGCCGTGGAGGACCCCATACAGCGCGTCTTTCGAGCGCACCTCGAACACCACGCGAGGTCACCAAACCCCACGGTATCGGCACGCGCGATACGGGCACAGGTGGTTACAATAGTATTGCGTTTTTCCGACGGGTATTACGTTTTCCGGACACGGGAGAACTCGCGGCGGGTTCATAGGCAGGCGTATTATAGTGGCGAGACGATACTGAAAACGAATATAATATAATAATACTACCGCCGCGTGTTTTGCCGATGCGGTTTTCGGTGTAAACAGTTTGCCACACTGTCGGCCACTCGGTTACGGCATTAACTAAACGTTTTGTTTACCGGGCAGTATCCGATCAATGGATCACCCGTAACCGAATTTAACAAAAGTATATAGTTTTTGACTGTTTGCTGATTCCGGCAACTCTTTTGTCGACAAATGTGATCACTTATCAGACAATAAACATTGTAGTAAAAAATACCGTCAGATCAGTTTGTTCGTTGAGCTAGTAACCCGCAGGCCGCTCAGATTAGTAGAACTACAAAAAAAACGAGCCGGATATACTTTGCACCGTGCCGGCCGATGGATATAGGCCATTGTCAGGCAACTGTAGGGGTACGTTCCCCTGACGCTGAATGCAAGTATTGTCATCGCCTGGAGGACACCGCCGAGAACACGTTTTTTAACTGCTCGTACTCGGGAGCCATCAAGGCGTACTAAGAGGCAGAAACACCGTTCTTAACAATGTCTAGGATCTACCATACGGCTCCGCTCACACTCCACCTCACAAGGAGGACCGTTCTGAACTCTCAATCCTTGAATACACATACCTCTTTGTTGAACTTGAACATAGTATGTGTTGAACAAAACCCAAGGAAAACAATAGTGACTGACGAATTTGATACTCACGCATATGCTGTAGAGGCGATATCTTATTCGAATTTGCCCAGCCTACGAAGTTGACTCCTGGAAATCAAAAATCAGCCCCAACCTTTGTAAGGGAGAGCAAAGCAACGAATATATAATATAATTTTTAGATTGGGGTTAATGAAAAACCCCCAAACTCAAATTTAGTGCCTCCAGTTCCTAAACGATAAAAATTGAAAAATACTGTGAAAAAATCTGTCCTAGGATTATGGGGACGGATGCAGCCATTGTTATAGGTAATTTTGTGTACCAATAATTGTAATTTAAATCGGATTGAGGAGGTACTATAAGAAGATGATTTACCGAATTTTTCAGAAATTTTCTCATTAATATGATGCCTAAAATATCGAATCTTATGGAATGGTTACAATAAAGATATAGATAAGTGCAATTTTCCACACCACCTTGGCTATCGACAAACGCCAATGAAATATTATTACGAGTATTTGACGTTATTCGAAAAGCGTATGAGGTTTTGCACGAGGCGCGTTTTTTTTATAGTGGTGTCCCCGAGTAGGCCTAATCCACTGTGTCGATTAACCTAACCTTACCTTAAACCCATAATGTAACACCCTATAATATAATACGATCACTGAATCCCGATTCTCTTTCCTTGGAGTCATCCGCAGCTACCAGCAATCTTGGACCGTAGAATTCGCGTGCAAATAAACCGGAAAAAAATCACGAAGGAAAAAAAAGATTTACGAAAAAATAAAACAAAAAACAACTTAATAAACTATTGAAAAACTTTAAAGGAATGTTATCAGGAATACAAATTTAAAAACGACAATGAATAAAATAAATTTAAGAAACATAATTTACTACGATTCGATTAAATATGCATACAATAAACAAAATTAATATTATTGCCAACGTTATTAGCCAACGCGTGGTTTTGCGATATTTATTATCGTTCAAATAAATAAATAGTACTAATTATTAAGCATGCCTACAATTTTTGTTACCGTGGCGCAGTTTGGTGCTGATAGTGCAACCGATGCGTGTCTTCAGCGAGATAAATACCACAGGTAATATCCGTATACAAATGTATGATTTTGCGATTGATCGAGTTTCATAAAAATCTAAGCGTTTATATACAAATAAAAAGACGGACCTACTTCACATGTGGTTGCAGCCACTGTTGTAGATGGGGAGTTGAGGAGGTAGGATATAAACGGGGAATTAATGTATATCTGTAAGCAACGATAAATCATTTCTAACGAAAAAATGATTCTGAGCGGAATTCAGTTGAAATTAATACTTTATCAACAATATATATTGTGTCATATTATGGTAAAATAATTACATAGCCATTATATATTTTCTTTAATAATATTTGTTTAATGTACTGTTATTTCCGTTTGTCATATTTTTTAAGAAAAATCCTGGAAAAATGAAAAGATGATCTCTCTAAAGAACCTTCCAACACCGATTTCCTTTCAAAAAAGGTGCTACACCTAAAAATTGAAGCAAGATCTCTGGTTGAAAAGTTGTCCACAGAAAAAAAAACAAAAAAATAAACATCTTTGTAAAACCATAAGTTTCTTCGGTCCACTCAGAATCTAAAATACATTTTCTCTGTTTTACATAGGGTTTTTTTTATTTGACGTTTTTAGCAGAAACAAAAATTGTTTGTGATAATTAGTTGTAACAAATATTAGGTATGTAACATCGATAATATTGTTGCAGTCAGATAGATAATAAACTCTTCAGTTAGTTAGCTAAGGGCAAGTATGGAGCAACAGCGTTTTATAGATTTATCAATATTAAACATTGAAAGAGATGTTGTCGATAAAATTACTTCTTCAGAAATAATGAACAAGTATTCCAGTAGTAATAGAAAAATAATATTAGTGTAAAATCATTAAATATAAACATATTATGTTGACTGATAGATAAAATGTTTACATTTAATGATGAATCATGGATAGATTTAATTACAAAATGTACCCCGTACAAGTAACGGCTAAAAAATGTATATTGTATAATCATTTTAACATAAGTTACCAAACAAAATAGTTTTTTTATCTGTTCACACTTTGTTACTATTTTTATCATCTAAATAATATAATTTACCTATAATGTGTTTATCAGATATATTACTGTTTGAATACTTAAATATTAGTTATTAGCTTATTTTTTGACTGTGCATTTAAGAATGGTCACAGTAGTTATAAAATTGAAATACGGTATTTGAGGGTATGGGGGGCGTAGCCTTCACGAGATCGTGTCCTCTACATAATTTTAGCACCCCCGGTGTTTGGTCTCTAGTTGTGCCTATAAACTCGAGCATGCTCTGTTCCTGTGTGATCGATGGCGGTGTCGACGAAGGGAACTAGATGCAGTTAGCGAAGTAAATCTGGAAGTAGAGACGGTAGTAAGTTTTATGATCCAAAGTCGGGACAAATGGGAAGCGACAAAGGCGTACGTACATGAAGTGCTGTCCGTGAAGTCGGCCCACTCACATTATCAGAAATCGATGATACTGTCAGTATTTATCAAGAATTTGCTAGTTTGGTTTTGAAATTTGCAAGTGATTCACGATGGTGATAAAAATAAATAAGGTAAAATAATTTCACGTAACCCACATGTCCGTTCAGTTCCTATTACAAACTAATTATGAGTCCGAAAAAAAAATTTCCATTCCATTATTAAGTTTTTAAATTTCAATCGGTTTTTATGTACCGTAAAATTTTCGCAAGCCCTGGTTTAATTTGTTAATATTCTATTTTATTAGCATCTCATACTTCGTATTACTGTACTATTGAAAGACTGCTGAGTTGAATTCCGGTGTAATTTATGTACTGTCTTTAATTTGAGCTACAAACACATTTCAATGCGTTTCGGTGCGTATTAAACAGCTATTGTTTATACTCGTATTTTAGGTCGATTTTGGGGCCCTTGTTACTTTGTATTTATATTATTTTGGATTTGGCAGTAAGGAATCCATTCATCATCCACAAGCATTATAAATGCGAAAGTATGTAACTGTCTATTTGTTATTACGTTTTCACGGCTTAAACGCTGAATCAATATTGATAAAAATATTGACAGAGTGATTCATCCTGAAGACGCAAATAAGTTACTTTTCATCCCGGAATTCAACCACCGAAGGGTGGCTTATACTTCATTTGTTGATCGAAAGTGTCATTTTATTTGTTTATTTCTGGTTTCCACTGCTAGTTCCCAGTTGAAAAAAATAAAACGATCCGCACGGCCTGGCCCGGTCACTAAATTATACAGTCGAATTTTCTGGATAGAAGTAGAGATTGTCGAAAGAGATGAGATAACATAAAATTTAAAAATATATTAAAATCAAATTTTTTAAAGTTGACAAAACGATTTTTTCCACATTTAAAAAAAACACCCTTTTAGAAAAGATTTCGTATAGCTACATCGTGTATCGACTTGTCTCGACCCGGCTACATTTTTTTTTATATTTCAACGGACGCGTTTTATAACGAACGTTTTAATTGTATTAAATGTCGTATTTTTCTTTTGAATCGAACGTTATTAGTATTACAGGAAGATACAATCAAAGGACATCAAAGGACATCTTATTATTATAATTTTTTTGTTTTTTTTTTTCTTTCAAAAAGTGCCAATTAAAAATCCTCCGAATTAAATCCTATCCACACCGGTGTTATTACAATATTATATTTACAACAAGTGCGACGCGGTTATAAAAAAATAAAAATCGGATCGAAACGTTTTAAATTGATAATTATAATTTGAATACAGACGGAATAATGTATTGTATAACATTGTATTTATGGACGTTCGTTCAATTCTACGCAGGAACAACACTTTTCTATATCTGGGCACAATAAGAGCCAACGCATGAAATAATCCGTGAGGGGTTCAACAAATATAATCTCTGTATCGCTGTAAATTATGATGGTATCGAATACTGTAACCTCTGCATTAGTTTTGACTTTAAACTCAAACTCGGGAATTACAGTTGTTTGATAGGCGGATTGAAGTGATAGGATTTGGTTGAATTTCAATACGAATTTTCCCATGTTGTTGCGGGAGGATGGTGTTTTTTCTAGCTTTGTACACGTCTACAAACTCCACGAACGGAACCCCCCGGTTCCCTATCTCCCCAGATGCGTGGTGCACCTAAGTATCGAGGATGTGCCTTTTGGAGATTACAACCTTCAACCTCCTCCTCGACATTTTCTATGCTCAAATTTCATGTTTTCGCGGAAAATGCCGGGTTTGAATACCCCTACAGACCTATCAAAGTAAGTGTAATTTGTACGTATATATAGTTGTACGTTATTGTTGAGAACGACTGCAACTAATAACTAATTCGCGCGCATTTTAAAATGTCCCAGTTAAAACCTGGAACTCGTTTGCGCACAAATTATCGTAGAAAAAACCAATCGTTCACGTATAACACACCGTTGAAATAACCGCTCGATTGTTCACAAAATATAAAACCAACCACTCGCTAGCACAACAATAATATGCTCTATGTTTATACGTAGGTACGTTTATTTACGATTATAATAAACCTATACACGTGCAGACAATAACGGTATTGTCGATAATAAAGGATTTACGATTAAAACTAAATTCAAATTAGAGTCAATAAAAAAATAATATCAGTAACTGTCGTCGAAATGAAATAATATACAAATAATTGAATAGGTGCACCGTACACGTGTCTGCATGAACAATTCATGAACCGCTTCGAAGGTGAACGTTTGAAGTAGTTAAAATAAATGACAAATTCAAATGACTGCTTTCCCACTATTTTATTGTACCGTGTAATATTATTAATCATAAATATTTTTATACACATAGCACACCAAAAGTACATTTTTAACCACACCCGAAAAGTTAAAATATTCACTGACGGTCCTAAGTCTGTATAATCGGGAAGAAAAATGTATGCGCAAACGAGCGATTGCACCGGAAATATATTGTACGCAGAGTCGTAAAAATTTGCGCAAATCAGTTGTGATTTTATTGAATGTGCGCCCGTCGATAATGTGCTTTTAGACGATTTTAACTTCTGACCACCGCTCACACCGATAGTTTGTATATTAATACAAAATCTCGAGAATTATACGATATCTACTATGATAATATTTTTTTTTTGTTCGATTGCTTATCGTTACCGAAAAGTTATAGTTATCATTTTATACCCGAACAGGAGAGGTACAGTAGACCGTAATATAGTGCAAGGAGAGGGATAGGCGTGGTCCAAAAACAATATATTTCAAAACGAAATGTCTGTGAAAATCTATAGTAGCCGTCATTATTATGGTTCAGTTTTATGTATATGGAAAAAAAAAAATTAAATATTGGAACGTCAACATTCAACGAGATAAACTGGGGGAAAATTTAACTCTAGTGACTATAGCAAATTAAAATAAAGTGCAATAACTACAACTTCATTTTACGGTTCGCGCCTATGGAGCACAATATCGAATTTGAATAGGTACATAAATCAAAACAATATATATTTACGAGCGAACATTATAATTTTAAAAATAAGGTCTACGGGGACTTAAATTATGTTGAAGTACACGTTTTAGCTTTTTATAAGAGCAAAACACAACATTTTGGTTGCGATTTTTTTTTTTATCTTTGTTTGACCTATAAGTCGGCATGGTATAGTACAATTTTCGTGGACGAAAAGTAATATTATAATAACGCGTTGGCGGGTCCGCCGCCAAACGAGTAAACATTTGTACGTTTTCCCAAATCCTATTACACGAACGTTTTCGTTATATTGACTGCTACAGTGAAATATAATATGATTGGTATATTAACGATATCTTTGTGCGGTGGACGAGCAAAATTATTTCTCGTAAAAGCCTTTAACGACGCCATATTAATCGGGATAATCTCATCAGGAGCGAAACTGAAGGGGGATAAAGTGATGATTTCCCCCGCTAAACGTATGACAATTTTTTTTTCAAGTATTTCAGTCGTTCAATCGATTGGTCGAATGAGTGAAATAACGAAATGAGTTTATTTCGAATACGACTACGGGAATTATTTGGTGGTCAATCAGTAAAAAAAAGGAAATACATCTTTTGTAAAGTAAGTTCGGGAGTCTTGTCTACTCTGTCCGCTCTCAGAACGCTTAACCGACAATCTGATTTGTCCTGAACTTCATATGATCACAGGTAAAATGCATTTTGTTCTACACACAGGGATAGACTGTCTGTGTCAGACATAAAATAATAAGACTGCTCATTATATTTGTTTTGTGAAAACGACTTTGAGGCGAAGATAAGTACGAAACGGACAAGCTCTAACGTAGCTTTTTCAAGAAGCTCATGTACAATTTATACAATACTTTTCGAGATTATAAATATTTATTATTTATATTACAAAATAATGATAAGAAAATTGATAGATAACGTACAAAATAATAAATAAGTAAAATTGCTGTTGGTATGCTATGCTGTTGTCAGTTATCAGTTTTTTATTTCAATTATTACCAAGGAGTGTCATAAAATTGTATATAACTTTATTGAAAAAGTCAACTATGTGTCTGCCTAGCTCTCCCGCACACAATATGTTGGCTTCAATATATTTCACTTATGCGTGGTTTATACAGGGTGATATTTTTATTATGAAACAGCAATTGTCTCAGAGAATTTTAAGTGAATTTGATTCCTGTTTTTTTCTAATCATTATGTAATCGTTTTAGCTTTCTAATTTATTACCTTTCCCTACTGTTATTCCCTACTCCTCCGGTCTAAACTCTGAATTTTCATAACTCATAAACGGTAAATCTGATATTAGTGTTATGCATATCAAAATGTCTGGAAAAATATTTTCTATTCAAATCTGTGTTCGAAAAGAGGGACGGGGCTTCCTGTTTTAAAATCAAAAGTACGTACTCATTTAGGACGTATGGGATCGGGGTGAAAATCAAAAACGGTTTTAAAATAAAGTTTAAACGATTCCATAACGATTAGATGAAAAAAACGTAAATCTAATCCACGTAGAAAACTCGGAGATAATCGGTAATTCACTATAAAAAAAAAAAAAATCACCCTGTATACCGTTACGCGTCTACGGTTCTTCAGCCTATTTGTTTGGAGCGGAAAAAAAAATTAAAAATATCGCTTAAAACCGTATGTTTTTTCTCGCGAAACCGCGTTTTTTTCGGTTACGCCGCCGCCGTTCCGATATCGTCGCGGTATACGTGCTTCATTACTATTATCATTATTATTATTATTATTGTTATTACGTACGGTATTGTTGTTCGCTCGAAGGTCGCAATACTGTAATCGCCATTATCATTATCCGTATTATTATTATTGTTTCGGCGCGTCATCGCGACAATAATTATTATCGAAACGCGGCGGCGTTATTTATCGGCGGGGCCGATCGGCCTCCCGAAACGGCCCGCCGTCGCGTCGGCTGTATCGCGTCGGCCGGATCTTCGCCGGCGCGCGCCCGGAAAAACAATCGATATTAATACCGTGTAAAACGGTGTGTTTGCTCTGTTCGTTTTTTTTTTTTTTTTTTTTTTTTTTTTTTTATCGTAACCTGTTGTGTCGTGCCGCGGGTATGCCGCGGCCGCGACAACGACGATAACGTTATCGCGAAATACCCGTCCGCCGGCCCCGGGTATTTTGAATAACAATCATAATAATGTTATCGGCGCGCGTCGTGATAAATTACGGTGCGATCCACGAACGAGATAACGAGGGCCGCGGTGCCAGGAAAATTTACCCCGGTGAGCAGCAAAAAAAAAAAAAAAAAAAAA